>OY365806.1:58559653-58697153 GCA_959347315.1 Bimastos eiseni | reverse complement strand
GCACTGAACTCCATTTCATCGAACCGGGCGTCAAAGTGAGTGCGGCATACTATCGCGACGACCTTCTTGCCAAGAAGCTACTGCCAGACATACGCAGAATATCCGAGGGCGAGGTTTTTGTCTTTCAACAGGATGGTGCCAATGCGCATCGAGCACGCGATAGTTCCTGGAGAGAGAGACGCCCAACTTCATCCCTCCAACACTGTGGCCGCCGAATTCACCGGATCTTAATCCAGTCAACTGTAGCAGGAGAAGGTTTACCGCTCCAGAATAGCCAGCGTCGATGAACTCAAAACGCGTCTGATTGACGAATGGACGCGCTTTGACTATTATCGTTGATGCTGCTATCGGCCAGTGGAGTCGCAGCCTAAGCGCTTGTGTCCGTGTAGCAGGGTACATTTCGAGCACCAATTCCAACACTCTTAGGCAATTAAGCAGATCTGTCGTAACAATTAAAAACTCTGCTAAGTAAACCATATTTTACTTTATTGCGTGCTAATTCAGTCGTAAGACTGTAGCAAAGTAGTAAAATTTAAGAGTTATATAAAAATTGTCACATCTGTGTTTAACAAGGTAGTGCGGTGATATGAGTCAGATGAGGTGGAAAATTTATATACACCATAAAACTTCAGCTATTATGCCATCAACCTACCAAAAGTTATTGAAATTGTTGGAAATTTAACGAAATTCTGACAAAAACCATTTTGCTTTGTTTATTTTGAGAAACGGTGTATATAGCTGAACGTTCTATGGAATGAAACGATGGTTTCTGTTGTCAACAGTCATGAAGAGATAAAGAGACTGGTGCCGTAACCGATGCTCTGCATATATATATATGATATATATATACAGACCCTGCACGCAGTGAAAATGGCAACGATTACGCGTGACATTAAATTACGATGTATGGGCATCGAAGACGGTAGAAGAGAGCGCTGACGATGACGATGAAGATGACGATGACTGAGCAGCTGGTGCGGCTGACATGACATACGACCAGACGGTGAGGTCATTCGGCTCCGGAGATCATATTCGGCATATGGTATCACTGGTATGATACATGACAGTAAATAACATATGGTATGATAAGTGGTGTATATATCTAAGTAAGTAAGATAATTCTTTATGTCAACGAACTGCTCATTGCGCGCTTTTGTTTACAAGACATTAAAGTTGATATAAAATAGAAAATATGAATATAAATAGATTAGAAGACACGGCATGCAGCATACATGGTATGATAAGTGGCGTGTTTATATATATATATATCTACGTGTTTGTGTAATCTGTATCTAAAAACTGTATTAGCTAATGTGAATAAATGTAAATACATTGCGATTATCTTCCTTTGGCACCCTCTTGCCTATAGTTTAAAACATTCCTGTACAATGGCTCCCAGGCAAAAGAGCGCCCGACACAGGAACCCGACAAAAGGGCGCGACAAAAGAGCGCCTACAAAAGAACGCCCGACCAACGAGCGTCGACAAAAGAGCGCCCGATAAATGAACGCCCGACATAAGGGCGCCGAACAAGTATCTAACGCGAGTTTTATTTGCCTTAGTAGCTGGGTAGATGAACAGAATTCTATCTAATTAGAAGCTGGATTGGTGTACGGGATGTAGTTTAAATAGAAACGAGAATGATAAAAAGGTTTCAGCCTAAATAGAAGGGGGAATGATGAAAAGATTTATATTTAAATAAAGAGCTGGATTGATGTAAGCAATATTGTATAGAAGCTGGATTGATGAAAATAATTCAGTTTGAGTGGGAGCGGGAGCGATTATATGTTTCTGCCTAAATGGAAGCTAGGGTCAAGACAAGACTTGAACTAGAGGGCATACATTGATTAAAGGCTGTATGTTTAACTAGAAGCTGGATTGGTGAATAGAATTCTATCTCACTTGAAGTTGGATTGATGCATTCCCGTTTTCTTAAAAGGCTTTACTTTCATCAATCCAGTTCAAGTCTTACATAATTAATTTTAATCGATCCAGCTTCCAGTTAACATGTACACTTTTCATCTATCTATTTTAACAGAATTCTTTTCGTCAGTTCTGTTCCTGCTAAGACGAAGTGTGGTAGAAGAAATGTCTGTAAACGAATTGTCGTGGTACCCACAAGAGAGCCAAACGCGTCAGATGCGTGTTCTTTTGTCGCGCTCTCTTTTGTCGGACACTCTTTTGTCGGGCTCTCTTTTGTCGGATCACGGAAATGACAATCGATTGATTGTTATTGCCTTTACGATAGTTCACATGTTTCCGATGGCGTAATTAGCCAGTGTTTTGCCGTTTGGTCTGACATTTAAATTGTTTTATCTAATAACATATCACCGATTTGTCATCACATATATGACGTCGCTATAGCAATGAACTGAGATTATCTTAAAATAAATTCCAATATTAAAGTAATTAAGATAAACGATACATTTGAAAACCTAGCATCACTATCGAGATCAGGCGCATTTGCTCCACTCTCGGTGTCCAATGTGAATCATCACAGGCTGCTGCTGTAATCCATCGTCCGTGGTTCAGCGATTACGAATTTCGAAGGGAATCACTTATAATATTATATATATATATAATATTATAAGTGACTCCCTTCGAAATTCGTATATATACGCTCTAATACATGGCAACAGTCTGCAAATATATAACACATTTATGAAAACCCACTTGGAAAAATCAACAGTGCTCACTATATGCCAGCCTAAATGATGTTGAATATAATTAAGAATGGAAAGATACAGATGTCATTTAGCAAGAAGTATACTTGGTACTCAGATGACTTAGCGAAGTCACCGACAATATGTATACAGGGTGGCTCAATAAAAATACTCCACCATGTAGAAGAAATGCAATTTCTCAGCAATCGATGGAGATATCTTTACCAAACTTTTAAGATTTACAGACGAAAGATTTTCGAACAATCCCTGAAAATTTAAGTGAAAAACTTTCACTGTCTCAAATATTAAAGCTGTCTCAAATTAATATTTCGTATTTTCACAATTACGCAGAAAAATCGACAGGCATTTGTAATTTTCAATGTCAAATAACACGACCGTTAATTGCAAATTCAAAGATGTGCTAAGCAGTATATCTCAAAGCATGTTCGAAGTGTCTGCCCGCAACGTTCACACAAGCTCGAACTCTTTTTGTGAAGCTCAGTGTTTCTTTGTTGATTGAGTCCTGCGGCAGCTAGGCCTAGGTCCACATTAACTGCAAGACTTTCTTAAGCTCTTCGATGTTCGTTGACTTGGGATGAAATGTCTTGTAGCGCTCAGGCATAGCTCCCCAGACGTGATAATTGGGTCTGGTGAGTTTGGTGGTCATTAATCTTTGTCAATCAAGTCACTGCAGTAGGTTTGCTAAAGATATCTCCATCGGTTGTTGAGAAATTGCATTTCTTCAGGTGGGGTATTTTTTTTATTGAGCCATCCTGTATAGGACCTACATATACAGTGGCGAGGTCATGCCACATGCACGCAGAAATCAAAGAATCAACCATTCAATCAACCAGAGTCTACAGGTGGAACCATGATCAGAGTTTACGGATGGAACCATGATAAGAGTTTACGGATGGAACCATGGTCAGAGTTGGCGGAGGAAACCCGGATCAGATGAAAGGATACCAATAGGCCTATATACATGTACGCAGAATTTAACGAGCGCCTTATTTTTTTACCAGCCGTTACTCAGTTTTCTCGCAAAAATGTTAAAAAATAACGACACACTAAGAATCAAGCTGAAAACTATGATACAGTTTTCAGCTTGATTCTTAGTGTGTCGTTGGTCAGTCGCTTATGTAATTTTTTATCACCTCTATCAAAGCGTTCAGAGCTTTGAAAGAGGTGAGAGAGAAAATTGACATAAGCGTCTGAACAGATCGAACGAACGCAATTAGAGAGTTTCAAGAACAAAATCCATTGATTGAAAAAGCAAGATGCTCGAGATTATATGCTGCTTGTTTTGTGGTATACAGAGAGATAATTAGACGAATTTGTTGAATGATGATAATTATAGGCCTACGTCTGGGTACTGAAGACTGACTTTACGTATTGGGCAGAGCTAAGATTTTTTTAAAATATACATATATAAGCCCAATTTTAGCTCAATCCTGAAACCAATTGTGATAATGGTAGCTATTCTCCTTACTGCCATCGTGCACCATCTTCTCAATTTCCTTTTCGCTCCTTCTTAGTATTCTTTTTTCTATTTTCTGTCACGTTTCTGCAGAAAAATTAGTCATGTACGTTCACTAAATGAGAAGTATGTAATAGAGAGTCTCTCCATTCCTTCACATTTCACTTTCCTTCCTTCACATTTCACTTACCCTCCACCTTCTGATTGTCGTTTTCCTGAAGCTTATATTCTCATGTTAAGAATCATTCCTCTGTTTCTTCAAGTAAGTTAACCATGTGAAATTTTCTCTCGCTAATCATTTCTTATTCTGACTTTCATTACTTTTGTCCCTTCCACTTTCTATGTTCGTAGACCTCGCAGATTCTGACTGCGTCCGTCTTAATGGCTCATAATTGCTATCGCGGCCTTCAAAACGTCTGAGGATTGACATCTCGATAGCGGCACTTAAAAATCTGGTTTTTACATCCTCTCCTCACCTGAGTAGGCTGAGTACGTAAGCAAGACGCATCCCGTGTATCCCATACAACGGTCTATATATTCAAACTAGAAAAGCCATGCATTATTTCTCTGCTTCTGTCTTCTTAGTTTTCCCATACGAGCAACTTCCATTTCCTCGGCTGCCCTTCCCTACATTCTACGTAACGGTATTGCACTTAATTTGACAGACGACGAAGTGACAGAACAATATAGTAATGGCATAGTGTTCCGGTTTAATTCGTGTATTGTTCAGTGCTCCCGTACGTTTCTATTAATCGGTTCGCTCGCCAGGTGTCTCGTCAGCTTCTAAGTCAGTGCAGCAGTCGTCTACTGATGATACGTCATTCATTTGTTTGGCCCAACTATCAGCGCAGTTAACCATCGTCGTCTGAAAGACAACTTCAGACAATGACGTTGTTTGACGTGCCTTTACATCTGCTTCTTTCGACCGTTGCACGCGCGTGTGTGCGCATGCGTGGACGGAGGGAGGGTTGAGCAGAGCAGATGCGTGACGAAGGGAAAAGTGGAGAGAGACCGATCTGTACCGTTATAAGCACAGGTCCGTGACACACGTGTCACTTGCCGGGAACAGCCTGGCCGCTCAACCAAGCTGCCAGAACAAAGCCTCTGTGGGAGTCGGCTGAGAGCGGCTGGCGTTTCAGCCGACAAGAAGGTTCTCGTTACAGACGACGACGACGACGACGACGAGGAAGGCTGCCAGGCAATGTCAGTCTGTCTCACAACAGTATATCTAATGTGAAGAGGTCTAGTTTGCAAACAGTCCTTCTTCTTAGGAGACGATTCGGTCTCTTTTGTCTTTTTGTTAATTGTTATGTTACACACACAAACACACACACACACACGCACACACACACACACACACACACTTTTAATCTCTTCCTTCTGCCTTTCTACCTCTGTCTGTCTGTCTCTGTCTGTCTGTCTGTCTGTCTGTCTGTCTCTCTCTCTCTCTCAAACCGTGTGTATGTAAGTGTGTCTGTTTGTCTGTCTTTTTCCTCCGATTTTCGCAGTTCTCTACTCCTCGAACTTCCTTCACTGACCACCATTCAACCTACATAAAACTATTCTACTGGTCCTCTTTTTGTCTTTCTGCCGTTCACTCTATTTGCTCCGTGTCTGAATGTTATCTCTGAGTAATTATTGTGCGTTGATCACTTTCTTATCGTGTCTATAGTTAACTCCACCATGCAGCTTCGTGTGCTTCATTGTGCTCACCTGTTTGTGATTGAATCTATCTGTCTGCTTATCTGTCCGTGTGCGTGTGTTCGTCTATTAACTTATCCATGTGTTTGTCTGCATGCATGAGCGTTTATGTGTGAATGTTATGTTTCCATTCGTCTGCGTGTCTATAATATTATGTGCGTGCGCGTACTTGTTAGTCCGTATATCTGTATGTGTGAATGTATGCATACATGTTTCTATTTATGCATGTATATATATGTATGTCTCTCCTTCTGTCCGTGTGTTTGTCTGCATGCACACACGTGCTTCGTGTGCTCTTTTTCGATGGCTGTTTAGTGGCAGACGTAGGAAGCGATTACGTTAAAGCAGCGGCGTCTGCTTGACACCCGTTTCCGTTGAAACATTCCAGGAAATTGGACTTTATATTTCACATGACGTGCCTGCGTGAGTTCAGCGGAGCAGGAGGATGCCTCGGACATGTGTACCTGTCGCCGACTGACCGGATATTAAGAGAAGAACGCTGTCTTGACAAGAATGCACACCTGAATATATAGGCAAAAACGAACGGAGGAGAGAACGATGGCGAGGGAGCAAGTGAAAGGGGTGCACGTGGTGGGACTCCAGCGCTGACGAATATTGCTGCTGCTGCTGCTGCTGCTGATGATGATGATGATGATGTTGCCGAGAGTGTTGCTGAGGTTGTCAATGTCGCAGTTAGCAACCTATCTAATAATATAATTCATTCACTATTGGCATCGGTTTCGTCTGCGTGCAAATCTGCTTAGCGTCAATCTCACTTCAGCCAATGATGGCATCTACGTAATTTCAGATTGAACTATGATGAACGTAAACACTTTGAAGTCAAATTATAGATTGAGTCCAATCGGAATTCAACATAGGCGTACTATATGTACACCTATGATCGCTCTCTCTCTATATATAATATATATATACACATATAATTATACATAAAATATGCCTACGCGTTTGCACCTGTTAATGATCTCATCCATAGCAATGTTTCACACAACCTGCAGTACTTCTAAAGTCTATCTGTCTGTCTGTCTGTCTGTCTGTCTCCTTCTCTCTCTGGCCTCGAATCCAACCAAATCAAACGCCTGCCGCTCATTAAAACTCACTAACCTAAGCTATCAGCGAAATATTCACAATCTTCACTATGTCACTCCAATCCTTAATTTTCTCTATGTTATTATTCCACTCAATCTGCAACTTCATTATCGTGCTTTCTCTTCGTCTTACCCGATCATGTCCGCGATCCCGTTCGAATCAATATACTTGTAGTAAAACAATGACATTGTATACTTATTAGTTAATTAGCTCAGTAATCTTGCACCTCTTGCAAACAGCGTTGCACTCCGTACAGACAAAGGATATAACTTATGCAACAGTTCTTTCCAACCACTCTCCTATTCTCAACATCCTGTTTACGCCGCTTCAATTTATCACACCGAACATGCATAGTGGCGACGTATACCTACCCGGCATGCATTGCATCTTGACCCGGAACTGAACCTAATATTTATCAACCTTACCGATTTCCATTTGTCATAGCTCTTAATTTTTTTTTTTCATAAAGAGAAGTCGAGCGATGATCCAGTTTTACCAATGACTTGTACTGTACGACGACCCTTTGATCAGAGTCTGTAACGCGATGAGCAGGGCTACGGGTTCGAGGCAGTTGGTGTATATAAGGACCTATAGCAAGTTCTTCGCGTGTACAATAATTGCTCTGCTACATAACTGCAATTGTGACGGCGAGACGTGTGCGCTTCCGAGTTCTGGGAAACTTAAGCAAAAGGCGATAGCAAAGGCAGCTGTACTGTATTGTATTGCATTGTGTTGCATTGTATTGTATTGAATTGATAAGTCAGAGTCAGAACTGTGCGTTTCGTGGCTCTTGGTTCAGATTCCCAATACATAACATAACATAGAATAACATAACATAGAATAACATAACATTACATGTCACCTTAAGAAATTATGCGCACTGGTTGCTGTCTGCTGGAAATAGGTGGTGGAAAATTTAGTGCGCTGAAGCAGAAATGTATATTCCCTACAACTATATTCCACTACGCCTTCTTACGGTGCCGGAAAGTAGAAAGACGAGAACAATTGCAAGACTGTATACCTGTAATTTACTATAGTTGTTAGTATATAATATAATATTATATGGTCTGAGTGTACCTGGTCTTGGGGAGTGACCGTGGGGCGTGGCTTTTTGCTGGTAACTGACACCAGTTGCATCCTTACTAGAATAATAATTACGAGGAATATGACCGCTTGCTATCTAATACGGAAAATGACTTCATGATTACATTTGAGATACAATGTCGTCCTTTACACACTGAACGGATCAACGCGATCACAATGTGTTGGTTTAGCATGCGTTCCATTCATTCATTGCATCATCATCATCATCTACGTCAGCATCGTCATCGTCGTCATCGTCATCATCAACGTCATCATCATCATTATCATCATCGTCGTCGTCGTCGTCATCATCGTCGTCATCATCATTATCATCATCGTCATTATCATCATCATCATCGTCATCGTCACCGTCGTCGTCACGGTTATCGTCATCGTCTTCGTCATCGTCGTCGTCATTGTCATCTTCGCCGTCGTAGTCGTCGTCGTCGTCATCATCGCATTCATCATCGTTTTAATTTTTTAATTTGCGCTGACAGCGAATGCTCCTTTAAAGCGCCCTAGAAGTAGCATGCTATTGACGGCGCTCTATAAATGGTCGTAATTGCAATCACGATTCCAATATTTTTCTACGTATAGTTGGTGCATCCTTGATGTGGATGGCGGAACCAGATCAAGTGGGAGACAAAATTTTCCACGGCAAATGATTTGTAAAGGCTTTCCTTCGTTCAGTGAAATTCTCGGAGAAGAAAGAAGCCGTTGAGTCGATGCTACTGCCTAGTTCTCGGCCACTCAGGGCCACCCGCGCTCCTCAGCGCCACCCTAACTCCCCACGGTCCATTGGTGCACGCGAACCCCAGGGCTATTCCCGAGACAAAGTCTTTATGTGACACCGCGTTCCATTGTCATCGGGCTACCACAGAGACACAGGGCACAGGGCGTCGTTCACCCCCGTCTCTCTATCTCCCTCTAGCACCCCTCCTCCGCCAGGCAAACGTCTCCCTATGTTCATTTGCATGCAGGTGTGCAACCATGCGGCCGCCATAGACGTATTCTCGTCACTCGAGGGGCCTGCATCGGGCTCCCACGGCCTCTGGCTCAGACGGAGGGAGAAAGTAGGGAGGGAGAGAGGAGGGATTGGGTTAGGGCCGCGATGGAGGAGAGACGTGGTGAGGAGAAAAGGTGAAGGAGTGGGATGGGGGGATTAAAACAGCAGCTGACGACCGACGTCGTATTGATGACACGCGCCCAATTACACCTGTTACCATTCAGTCGTTGTTGTATTATTACAATACTGGGGACTATATATATAGACCATCGATGGTCTAGGTCAGACTGTGTACAGAAGAGGTTGTCTTAGTCATACTTCATCATTTTAGGAGAGTCGTCGTCACCGCTGTCATCATTATTGTTATCAATATTTATTATTATTATTATTATTTTTATTATTATTATCATTATTATCATCATCGTCACCGTCACAAATCACCATCACCATCATCATCATCACCATCATCGTCATCATCATCATCATCATCATCATCATCATCATCATCATCGCTATCGTCGTCATCAAAAGATCCTTGATATTATCATCGTTGCATAAAAACGGTTGTCATCATTATCATCATCGTCGTCGTAGTCATCGTCATCGTCATTATCATTATCATGACTATAGCTCTTATACTTCTCCTTCACTCCCTGTCTATCATCATCATAGTCATCTAAGTTGTCACCTTGAAGAGGGGCTATACATAAATTCTTTTAATGATAATTATTATTATCACCATGATTGTCAGCGCCATCATCAAACGTCATCATCATTGTCATCGTATTGGCCTGGCCAATCGACTGTACAGGATTCAGACTGCAAGAAGCGACAACGGTTACAGTCTACTGGACCTGACCTTGACAATTACCTTTACCTTAACTGCCCAAGGATGACCTCTGTCCACCTCTGCTGAACTACATTGCAATTTTCAAACGGATCGCGTCAATCAAGAGCGTTAATTGAAGAGATCAACAAATGCAATTTATGATTCACAAATGAATATTTCATGCCAAATGATTGCCCGATTGAAACTGAAATTCTTGAAATTTGATATCGCCCTTTTTCCAACATCTTTTGCTCAGAAGTGCACACGTCTCGACGGCGCAATTGCAGTTGTACTGCAGAGCAATTGTGCGCGAAGGATTTGCTCAAAGATCCTTATACTCCTCGGACGAGGATCGAACCCGCACACTCAGCGCATATACTGAGCGTTACGGGCCGACCGCTCTGACCAATCCATGCCACACGACTGTAATGATTGCAATGACTAAGGCGATTAAAGCAACTTTAAAATGTATTTTCCACTTTATATTGTTAATTTCCGCACATTGGGATAAACATTATAAATTATTTTAATACTATTTTTGGAGCAACATCTACTGAACTAAAAGGAGTCTAATTCATAGCTTATTAAAATATAGCTGAACTGGAATGAGCATGGATTGCATTGCAAAAGTTCATTTCATGTTATTTCTATTTGCTTATGATTATAATCGTTGTAAATATTTAAATGCATGTCATGGGCATAACATAAATTATAATTACATTCAAAATCGAACGACATGATTTTGATGTCAGGGTTAAACCTTACCCAGCGTACGTCACATTTACACCAAAATGACCAAAGGATTCTTCCGCAGCTGATTGTCATATCGGAGATGACAAACGTCCGACACAGGACATAATATGTCTGACGTTTATCATCTCCGATATATTATAGGTAATTGTCACAGGCAATGTGTATAAAACAAGGCATTTAGTAAAATGCCTGCTTTTTAGGCAATTTGTAAAATTCCCTATAGTTTAAGGTTAGGTATATGCTATAGGGATAGGGTCAGGGTTAATGTAGGCTTAAGGCAGAGGTGTAATAAGCGGGGGTTAGGGGCCCCCAGTTTTAAAACTGTGGCAAAGCCCCCCAGTTTTAGTGCTCAGTGCCCCCACGTGCTCCCCCCAAATCGGTTCGTTTTTATGTTTCTCTAATGGCTTTTTAAGATGAATTTTGGTAAGATAATTCGTGCCCCCATTTTTCAAATTTCTGGGAGGGGCAACATTCAAAAAGTGGAGGGCAATATTTTTGAAAATATGCCCCCCACGTTTAAAAACTTTGTTACACCTCTGGCTTAAGGTTAATGTAGGTTTAGTGTAGTGTTAGGGTTTTACAATTGCCTAGGCACTTTACAAAATCTCTGGTTTCAGACATTATCTGTAACATATACACAGCACAAAATGGTCAATAGTATGGGGCCCAAGACGTATGTGAATAAGTATGTGTACACAAAAAGACATACATACATACATGTACAAACCTAGAGACAGACAAGCACGCAGATACACATACAGACACGCAGACAAACAGACAAACAGACACATACACATGCAGCCAGACAGATGGACAGCAGAGCCTACACACTGAGCGTAATTTCAACAAGTGCCTTCGCCTGCCGCCGTGACTCTTATGACGTATATTTATATTCTTGGTCGTCATCTGATTCCGTCTTCTTCTTCCTCTTCTTCTTCTTCTTCTGTTGCTTCTGCGCTGCTTTAATTCCTATTATGCGCATCACTGTTCATTTTTCCGGCCGCATAAATCCGTCCTTCATATCCGGTATTGTTCTGGTGGAAAGTCCTCTTAATCCGGTCATCGCATGGACGGAATTCCTCATCGCCGGCGCTAATCCTCTGAGTTCCTGCAAGGTCCATCGATGGCATTATGGCGTCCGGAAATGCTATAGCCGGCGCCTCATTATGGTGCGCCAGGCGACGGAGCGCGGCCTGCGCTTAATAGGATGGTGTATACGGGAGTCGTCGGGTTACAGCACGGACGAAGACGTCGTTGGCAGCGGTGGCAGTGGCTCAGGTGTGGCGACTGATCTGAGAGGAGTCCGTCGCCGTCGAAAAGATAATAAACACGTCGTCCGTTGTATTTAATGAATGCTTATCACTATTCATACGACGAAGTGTGGCCGATCCACACCGACTTACCGATAGACACGGCGATTTATAGAGATATTATGATGGACCGCTGGAGGACAGGTGACGACAGTGGATGGTCAGGCGGTTGACCGCAGTTGTCGTATAAGCTGGGAGAGGAGGAGGAGGAGGAAGGAGAGGAGGAAGAGGAGGAAAAGGGGAGGAAAAGTCGGAGAAGGGGACTCTTTTCGCCATCTTCGAAGGGATCGTTATTAATATCGATACCTTTTCCACATCTACTTGCGGCTTGACCGCGTGCGTGAGCGAAATGCCAAACAAACGCTGCATACATTGTATTATAGTCTAAGAATTCTGCAGACAATGAACGGGGTCTCATTGTGCAAGAACTGGTCAAGAAGCTCTCTGCTTCCGGCGCCCGCCACAGCCAGGTCAATTCAGGAAGGATTCTAAGGAGACGTGGACAAGACGGAGGGAGACAGGGAGGAAGAGGGCTGTGGATAGATAGAGCGTCTCCATCGGATGCGGAGGTTGATCGCTAATTGCGTTCCATTCCACGCATAATCAAATACGACTGTTAATTAGAGTCGTCTTGAAATGAGAGAGCGGCGCTGCACCATTTCCATCCGTAAGGGTTTCATTTGTGTAACATATGAGACCCATATTATCCCGTGTATGAGTAGTGGTCCGTGTTACAAAGAATGGTATTCGTATTCAGGGAACGATGATGAATCGAGTTGATGCCGTCTCCTCCTCCTCCTCTCGACCACAGCCGCACTTACACTTCCGCAGCTGCACACTTCTACAAGCTGACAAAATAATCCTACTTCTTGATAAGCGCATAACTTCTTCACGCCCAAAAACGTTGCACATTCAAAAGCTGTCATAGTATATTCCTAATAATTTTTAAGTAAGTGAATAATTTGAAGGGACGTTTCGATAAAGAGTTACGATGACTTTAGCCTAAGAATAAAGTGAGATTTGCGAGATGCCTCAACTAACTACTTAAAGAAATAAGTTTATGACCAGATTACGAACGATTTGTAAGCCATAAGGCAAACATTTCTCCATTGATATAGAACATTTCCCTACTTAAATCATGCTTAAATCATTCATGCTTATTTGGAATCTCGAGAGGTGAATGCCAACGTGTCTTTCCCCACAGCATTCGTTTTAGGCAGGACTTCGAAAAAGTAGAAGAAACATCTACTTCTGCCCTAGTTCAACTGCTCCACTTAATGTCTTCAGGCATCTGTGTCTTCTCGCTCTCTGTTATGATCTCCCAGTCAGGTAATCGACTGGGAGATATATTTTATAAGTAAGTGATTAATAGGATACATGTGACTGTGAGAGGGAGTCAAACTACACGTATGTAACCGTGTAACTATGAGAGGACACGCAAATTAAATTCAGTGATGGTGCATGCATGTACTAGCGACATCAACAACCAAACCGACGCCTGACTTCTTGATCCCATCTCGCCTTAAGAACTAAGAGATCAATACATGCATGCTCAGGTCATCTTCCTTACGAAAGGCGTCTTTATATAACTGACGCAGTGCTCAGCATGACTTAATGAAATATGGCTGTTCAGTCATGATTTGTCTTCTGACTCTGAGTATAGGTAGAAGAATCAAACGACGGGGGCTCTTTGTTTCACGTCGAGTCCATTACACCCAGCGGCCCATTCCACCTCCTGTGTTCATTATAAAGTATGCCCGCCCGCTCCAGTCTTCCTTACTTTGTTCTAGACCAGTTCTTCGGAACATGTTGGCAGGGATTGCATGTCATACTGAGTTTTGTTTCCTATTGTGCCTGATACAAAATACACAAGGGTTCCTAAAACATCTGCACGGTTACTAAACCGAAAAAATCGAGCCTAAAGATGACATTTTGTGTGTCACACGATTTATTTGTTTGATTGATTGTGTTCTGATCAATAAAAATTCTTGAATTCTATTCTATTCTATTCTATTTACGGATTTACAAAGCGCCTCTCACAGTACAACCTAATCAGAGGCGCTCCCAGTGCGAAAAACCCCTAGAGAAAAGAAGTCTTAAGAGAACGAGATTAAAAGATTGCAGCACGAGTCACAGCAGGAAGGCTGTTCCATAGCGAAGGGCCAACAGAGGCATAGGCACGATGCTGAGCTGTGGCAGTTCTAGACTGCGGTACTAGAAGATCGTGACGGTCTAAAGAACGGAGAGAACGTCCGGTGGTAGCTGAGATAGGTTTCCTGATAAGCTCACATAGATAGAGTGGAGCTTGACCCAACAACGCATTGAATGTAAGAAAGAGAACTTTTAAATGAATCCTGAATTGAATTGTTATCTTGGCCCTCTACTTACCATTTTATTTGCCTAATTGAACTACAAGAGACAACGCTATTTTCTTCATTTTGTATAGTATAGCAGTGATAGTCTTCGTAGTTTTCCTGGATCAGGTTTTTGTCATGCATTGCCCTCTGCAGTGGTCCGGTCATATCTTGATAGCAGCAACAGTTTTGTAACTTTTGTTCATTCTAGATTCTATTTTCAGCGGAACTTTGTGTAAGCTATCGTCGTAATTTGGGCGTATGGCTCATCGCTTCTCATTCAGAATTAACTGACTGAATTATTGCTCTCACTATAAATGATCATGCAACAATACGTCACGGTGTCGTTCATCATGCACCGCAGCCTGAAATAGGTTTAACAATTTCGAACGCACGCATTATCAAACTCTGGCGTAAGATTTACGCGAATATAATTATGTGTGATTTGTAAATGATTTCCGAAGCGATTTGCAACCAATTCTGTCTGCAACAGGCGACAGTTGAATCGTTCATAATTACATGTATGTAGGTCTACTTAGTAGAGTATCTCGAGTGTTTCAAGCGAATGAAAAAAATAGACGAAGACTTTAAAGCTGTGCTTTCAAAAAAAATATAGTTGGAAACGATGGAACGCATCAACAGTTGATATGACTCCATTTCATCTTCATGTGCATAGGCCTAAGTTATACGTTGCATTAAAACGTGTTTATATAGACTCTATTAGGCAATCTATATGTACACCGTGTCTCAAAATAAACCAAGCAAAATTGTTTTTGTCAGAACTTCGTCACATTTCCACCAATTTTAATAATTTTTATTTCCACCAATTTTAATAATTTTTGGTAGGTAGATTGCACAATAGCTGACGCTTTATCTATATATAAAATTTTTATCTCACCTGAATCATATCACTGCACTACCTTGTTAAACACAGATGTGCCAATTTTGTATATAACGCTTGAATTTTATTACTTGCAATAAACTATCTGACGACTGAATTAGCGCGCAGTAAAGTACCATGGTTTACTTAGCAGAGTTTTTAATTGTTATGACAGATCTGCTTAATTGCCTAAGAGTGTTAGAATTGGTGCACGAAATGTGTCCCGCTTACGCGGACACAAACGCTTAGACGGGCACGCCACTGGCCGATAGCAGCATCAAAGATCGACTGGTTAAAGCGCGCCCATTCGTCAATCAGACGCGTTTGACTTCGTCGACGCTGGCTATTGTGGAGTCGTAAACCTTCTCCTGCAGCACACTCCTTATAGTCGACTGGGTTAAGATCCGGTGAATTCGGTGGCCACAATGTTGGAGGGATGAAGTTGGGCGTCTCTCGCTCCAGGAAAGAGACGGTGTCGCGTGCTCGATGCGCCGGGGCGCCATCCGGTTGAAAGACAAAAACCTCGCCCTCGGATATTCTGCGAGTATGTCTGGCAGTAACTTCTGGGCAAGAAGGTTGTCGCGATAGCATGCCCCATTCACTTTGACACCCGGCTCGATGAAATGGAGTCCAGTGCAGCCATTGCAAGTACTAAATTTGAGCGTTATGCAAAAATTGGTGCATCCGTGTTTAACAAGGTAGTGCGGTGACATGACTCAGGTGAGGTGGAATATTATATATAGCATAAAACTTCAGCTATTATGCCATCTATCTACCAAAAGTTTCTAAAATCGGTGAAAATTTGACGAAGTTCTGACAAAAACAATTTTAGCTTGGTTTATTTTGAGACATGCATGGTGTATTTCAACAGTAACTTCTCTTCATCTGTTTTCAAGAGTTCCATATATATATATATATATATATATATATATATATATATATATGACCATAACCAAATATTTTAATTGTTCTTTGGAAAAACAAGCACATTATGTTCAACAATTTAATACAACAAACGATTGACAGCATAGGGAAAGGAGTTAAACCCTAAGGGGACCGTGCTCCAGCCAATAGGGCCACCCATTAGGCTACGTAGGTGGTTTATTCAATTCAATTTTCGTTTAATGAGAACACCAAGCTGTCTAACCGCAACTTAGTTTGCAATAACATTCAATCTAGTACAACCAAAATGCATAATTATTAAAATCTGGTAAAATCGTTATAAATCCAGAAAAAGAGATTTAAGACTAATTGGTTAGCTATACAAAATCTTACAAATTAGTGAATGGTCAAGCATTCCCTAATTAGGACCTACAAGAATAAATGTTAATGAACACATTTAAGATTCGCAGTGTGCTAAGATGTGAACACGCAGTTTACGTTTAAACAAAAAGACATATATATATATATACATATATATAGTGAAGACAGCGTAGTTCTGCCGAACCTCTGTTCCATGCATTAGGACCAGTGCATCGAATCGAAAACTTTCGGGTGTTTGTACTGATGTAAGTTGGCCTATAATTAGTAGACGAGCGTAGTTTATACGGGTTCTCTTGGGCTACCGGTATAAAATAATTATCAAAATTAAAGGGTAGCTGGTTATGAAATTGTTTGTACATATATTCGCTGGTTTGCAATAGATTAATTTGCTCAATCCTCAATATGTGAGTTAGGTTGTAGAGATGACCGGATGAGAGGTCCTAACAGTGACTCTAAGAGCTCTATTTTTAAGGGAGATTAGCCTTTTAAGTGTTGAGTGGTAGTTTGATGCCCAAACAAGATTATAATAAATTAAGTAAGGGTGGACCATTGAGCAGCATAGGTTAAGGCGCATATTAATGGGTTAGAGATAGGCAAGTCTAGAGATAATTCCTGCATTTTTTTGCCACTTTAGATACTAACATTTCAATGTGGTTGGTCCACGTCAGAAATTGATCTACATACAGTTTATACCCACGAGTCGAACTTCTTTACGCGCGTTTCAGTATAAACGCAACTGTATCCCGAGTAGTTCCACTATCGAATAATTGGAGACACTCAAATGCGTGGGCAGAGGTTATTTTGTTCCAACGATTTTTCGTGAAGAATTAAGGCCGCCATGAAAGGACGGCGACGAGGCGTGTGTTTTTTCTGCATGCGCAATTTTTGCACGAATTCAATCTTAACTGTTTCTGGTTACTGCGCAATTTTGCAGCATCGCTGTCATAACGGCGTCCTATTTTCGATTTATATAGCGCACGTGCTTTTGGAATCGACGATCGAGCGTACGCATTCGAGTCAGAACATCACGCGGCTCTGGATCAGCGGAGTGGAGATGACGTAAGCCAAGTGCAATCGTGGATGCATTTGCAGACGATGCGTGTAATACCGAAACGGAAGTCTTAATGACAAACTATCTGAGATGGCGAAAGGTACTTAGCGCAGTTTGACGTCACTTCCGTTCTATCTCGGAACACCTGTGATCGTCGATTCCGGAATCGGGAGCCGGCGCTAAACCGACATGAGAGACGACGGCATCGACGCAACGCCAGCTCCGTCGCCGCCCGGCGTTCCCATTTCGCTTCTACATTTAATGACAGAATCCTTTTCAGGCATCGTAATCCGACTCACAAGTTATTAAAGCCCACAATGTTCTTAGCTGCGTCCGTCCGTCCGTCCGTATGTTGCAGAGAGGGCCAGCCGGCCAGGCAGTCGGTCGGTCGACGTCGTAGGGCGTTTATTGTCTCAGATGTAATGAGAATGGATGTGTGCGACGATTTAGCCAGATCGACGGCGCTTGGAATGCCGCGAAAATTGATTCGCAGTGGATGCTAATGCATTTGTATGGCGCCGCTCGGTTACATCCGGGCAGATACATCATGGCGTGATGTGTTGACGCTGACAGCTCCACTCATAAAAACATTGTTAGCGAAAACTCGGACTCATGCAGGCAACAGACGGACCCCACGCATCCACGAGTCCAATTGCCCCACTCTCTTAACCGTAGGATACGTATACGCTTATACATAAATGCGTGTATGTGTGTTTGCATCTATAGACACGTGCGTGGTGTTAAGACTTTATATATATATATATATACATATATATATACAGAGAAGACTCAATAGCGTAAATTTATTTTTATGTTATATATATACACTTATTTGATAATGTAAAAAGAACGAAGAGGTGAACGTTGAAAGCCGAAGCGCAGCTGTTTATACCGATGGTGCAGTAAAGATGTAATTGCTTGTCCGTTCGATGTTTGGAGTAGCAGACTTTTTCATCGCTTGGTGCACGTCGATCGATGTCATGCAAATTGTTTTACTAAGCACAGCTTTGATTTTGAAACTGAGAATGAACACCTGTCGCTTCAAGTCAATAAGCGTCGCCAGATTGGACGTCGCGATCCAGTGTCTGCCGGAGCGCAGGCCTAGTCTGCACCATCGTAAGTTTATAAACCAGACTCCGTCTAGAGTGACGCCTAAGAGGAAATTCTCTTAACACTTCTGCCATTCAGGTCACATTTTCTGCTCAGCTGCTCACCAATTTTAAACTACATCATGTTGGATTCACTCTTTAAAGTTACTCAACCAGTTAACACATAACTAATATTCAAGACATATTCGGTCAACAGTCTTATATAATATCACAGTCCAAGACTCTTAGCAGACTCGGTGTGCTTTGGTGCTGAATATTCAGGTTCGCTAACAAAACACATGTGAAAGATCATTGAAAAATACTAAGACTTCGCACGTGACTCTTAAACACAGCCATTTTAATCAAATACATTGCTACCTCCCATTTTCTCATCATCAGAATCTATTGACAGGTGTTGTTTCGACTTGTATAACTCCTTGTATTAATTTGTATTGCATGTATTTACATATTGTTCAAATGTTTCCGAATCACTTTTCTGGGTTCATGCTGGGCTACACGAAGCCTGTACATCTTATGTGCAAAACTAAATGTCTCGCGTTTTTCTATAGCCACCATATATAGGCCAATGACCTCGACCCACTCGAGTCCGACCAAGTGTGATCCTTCACCACCACTCGTCCGTTTGAATGGACGCCACGCCATTTATGGTCCCCGTGCAAAGGCCGTATACTAACCAGAGATTTAAAACCATGAAATAAGCCATCATCGGGACGACAGCCGCAGTCCGCATCCTTTCTTTCGCAGAGGCGTATGAGACGCGCCCTACATTTGTACCGCTGTAGTTTACACGGCCAGTAGTGTGCTTTGTATGTTTCCATGCTGCAATCCAATGGAGCTGATGTTTGTATAACCTGTTCCGAAGGGCCACAATCTCCAAAACCAATATCACGGGCAAGTTCAAAGTTCATGTTTTACAGTGATCGTCACATAGGTGACAGATAAGAAGGCTAATTGCAGACGTATTAGCTTACCAAGAATATATGATATTACATTTTCTGCACTTGAAATATTATCTGCTTTAATCTTTCCCATGATGTTTGGTGTACTTGGCCATTTCATCGGCTCCTAAGAACACAGTCTATTCAAGTTGTAGAACTAGGACTATGGCTGTAGCCTAAAACTATACAGTGTCAGCAGTTTTAATCTGATTCGAAGCTACATGTAATAGCGAGCGAAGCTCCAGACGTTTAAGAATGCGTTCTGCCACCTAGTGAGTGCGAACCATGATACGCTAGATGAATGACGAGAATATGTATGACGAATATGCAAGGATCGCTGGTTGTTTGGCTCAGTGATCGTAATCGTAAATTCGTAATGCCGACATTTCTGTGAGAGAGATCGATAAGACCCATATCTAATTTTATCAACGGAATGAAGTGAGAGCCTGTTACAGCGTAATTGCATGCGCATCATGTTGGAACATGGAACATCTGGCTGTAATGTAATACAGTCTTCGGAGTTCCATCATTTATATACATGCTGTCCATGGTCTCATTAATCTGTGGATTGCAGAGGAACCCACGCCATGCACACGTTGGGCTGATGTTAGAAGTATACGTTGTCCAACGTATAGATCTCTGCTGGCAGTGGATGCTTCATGCACGTCAACTAATCACGTCTCTGTGGACTTGAAGTGGGACGGTACGAAACGGTATGCCACACCGGCACCTCTCCTGGTCGACTGCAGGCATACTGGCACTTCTCCCGACCAAAAGGCCATACATGGCAGGAGAGGGGAATGGTTCTTGTAACCATATCGGAACCTCTTTTCCCCACTTTAAGCCCTAGTAATGACGACATACTAACAGCATCAACTGTTTACGATATACGTTTAAAAATTACATTGAAGAATCATTTCATCGATTAACTAATTGATCACTGCTTCATCGCCCATCGTGAACTTAGAGCCTACTCAACAGTAATCCGCTGAATTCGTTGATACATTCGTTCGTTCGTCCGCCTATTCATTCACTTGTTCTTTCGTCCATTCATTCATTTATTCATTCATTCATTCATTTACCCATTCATTCATTTGTGAATACGTTCGTCTGTTCGTCATCTGCTCGTGCGTCTACGCTTTCAGTTATTGTATTAACGCTTTGCTGGCAACTCTTCCACACTGGCGGTATCTGTTTAGAATGACTGGAGTGTTTAAAAGCGTCTTATGGGTGGAACGCTTGGCTCATTGGTTAATAAGTACATTGACAGTACCCGTTGATGTTTGTCGGCGATGTCTTGCACTTGGGCACATAGCAGGCCCTGCCTGGGAGAGTAGCACAGTAGCCGCCTTCTCTAACCTTGGCCTTGCATCGCCCATCGACCGTATCACACCAGAGCACCTGTGACCGACAGTCCGTGTCATGTGAACACTGTCGAGGCGACGGAGCGTAGCTGTAGAAGATGGCTGTGTATTCGTCGCTCAGTCCCCTTCGGTTCGTGTACTCTACGAACGGTAGCATCGTGTCGTTGGCCTCGTGGTACATGGGAACCCGAAAGTCGTCGGGATACTCCGTTTCGCGAAGGGTCGTCTGCGATTCCCTGCGGAAGATTTCGTAGAGGTAGTCGAAGAAGCTGTGATGCATGAAGAAGAATGGATCGTTGGGTGAACAGGGAATGTAACTCATCAGTCCGCCAACGAACATGTGAACATCCCCGTGATGCTCTTCGAAGTACGACATGTGGTAGGGTGAGACGAGTTCTTCGAAAGAGGTCGCTCGGAGCACCGTGCGGTTCATCTTGTTGTCGTCATACAACAGGTAGCCCGCGTAGGGTAAAGTGTCTCGAAAGATGGTGTTGTTATCCAGTGCACACTCGTCTGGGTATATCGTCCAATTACTGGCGAACCCAGAGGTCACGAGGCCGTCGTTGTTGCCAAGGTAATCGGACGTCCAAACGGCTGAGTTCTTGGGTTCTGGAAGGAAGGCGTCGAGACTTGAGTCGAAGTAGGGCAGCATGACCGAAGGATCGTGTTTCTGAAGACCACGCTCAAATCTAGCTCACAGGCAACAAACACAGGCAAGACAATTTCAAGCAATAAGTTTTGCTCGAAGCGTTGTTCGATGTCTGTGTCAGTTTGGCCAATCACTTTGAGATAACTGGTGAGGGGGGTCGAGTAAGTCTGGGAAGAAAGGATGATCGGGTATATTGGTTGGCTGGACGGTGAAGAGTTCGCAATGATACTTGGGCTGGGGTATTGTAGGGAGATGTAGGTTAGCGATAGAGCGTTTAAATAGATGCACTATGGCAATTTTAGCCAATGAAACTATTCGAGGACACGAGTGGTGTGATGATGCTTGGGCGTTCTGGCTAGTGAGTTTTGGATTATATTGTAGACGCCTGAGTGGCGTGGCTTAAAGTTCGAGAAGAAATGAATCGCAGTCGTCGAGTTGACAATAGGCTAGAGGTAGCAATGGTGGAGGCCATGAATTTGCATGAGGCAGGAGCGCGACAGATTAGAGATGTGGTTAGAGTGTATACATGCATACTCCTTTCAGCCAGAAAGAGAGATGAGGATCAAAGGTGACGCCGAGATTGTGGACACAAGCATAAGAAGTGAAGGAAGGAGAGTTAAAGCTAACAATAAATATTCATTCAGCAGCCAATTGACTAATATAATTCGAATCCAGGTTGGCCTAAATGACAGTAAAAACAGCGAGCCGATAAAGCAATAATTGATCAAACCAGAGTGAAAATTTCGAATAAAGACTGATGCAAGTTTAGTAAGAATGATTGAGCGAAATATTAAGACATATATACACGTACGACATGTACATGACTACAAGTATACCACAGACCTATATATGGTATAAATGCATAGTCCATGCTTTCATATGTTGTCGCGTTGATTATTGCAATTCACTATTTGCTGGGCACGCTCATCTTCCCTGCACTCGGTTATGAATTCGGCAGCCAAACTCATTGCTCATCTCCGTCGCTACTTCCACATTTCTACCTACATGACCGATGTCCTACACTGGCTTCCCATTCCCTCCTGCATCCAATACAAGGCACTCCTCTTAGTCCTAAGAAGTCAATAGGGTCCAACCCTTAAATATGTCTACGACTTAATGCGAAAACCTCTGTCTGCTGTCTCCTCCCGCCCTCTCCGGTCTTCGGATCGACTTGACCTTCTTCTTTCAAGGGCAAGGACTGCTATTACTCAACACCCTGCCTTTGTCATCGTGGTCCTATCCCATAATCCATACATCAAGTTTTTAATAGGGATCTAAGCCTCATTTCTTCGTTGCCTGAAGATCTTCATATGTCCTCGGGGCTCTCACGCTAAGAATGCTTCTGAATGGCTAGTACTGTAAGAAGCGCTATATAAATCATCAGATACGATACGATACATGTGTCTGGATAGTCATAGAGCAGGAACAGCGTCTGAATTTTATGCAAGGGCAATATATAAGCAGAGGCCTCATGACGTAGTAGTGTTGCTATCGAAGTGTCCTACCTGACGATATATTCGCGATGCCACAAGATGAAGGCGGGACCAAAATGAGCTCCTGGCGAACTGGTAAAGCGATGATAGCCGACAAAGACTTCATACTCGGTTCTTCCTCCGAATCCAGGAACCGTCGTATTCCTCATTCGATTGAAGGCATCGTGAAGCCGACATCGTTGTTCGTCACTAAGGGTGCGATACTCCTGGCGCTGTCTGGGCCCCGCATCGTAGTCACCCAGGCCACAGACGACGTTGAAGTAGTACTTCTCCTCGATGGTCATATTAACTGCTTCGTAGAGATTAACGTCGTACCAAGTGGAACGCATTAACAGTTGGCGCTTTCGGTGGTCTTTTGCTGCGCCTGGCGACTCAGCAACGGTTCCTGCTGTGGCATAGCCTTTGGTTGCCATATATGAAAGCAATGTTAGGCATCCCAGCAGTCCGACATGCATTCTAATTATGAAACATAGACGCTGTTGCTTTGAAAGCATATATACGTTTGCATATACATGTATGTATGAATGTATGTATGTATGTATGTATGTATGTATGTATGCACGATGTATGTATGTGTGTATGTATATATATATATGTATGTATGTATGCGCGATGTAGGTATGTATGTATGTATGAACGTACGTACGTACGTACGTACGTATGTATGTATGTATGTATGTATGTATGTATATATGTATGTTCTTGCAAAAGCAGCTTAAGCAGTATCATCTAATCAGATAACATTGTGATTTGTTTGGGTCAGGTGTCCGCCTAGAATTTACGGTCACTATTATAAGGGCCTACTTTTGTATAGTAGGCCCTTACTATAGGCCTATCCCATCTTCGTTTCTCTGCTGACATTTATTTTGTGGCGACAGTGCAATGTTAACCCTACTTAGTTAGGCGCAAAGTTGGAGCAAGTAAAGTTAATGGAAATGTGGATTGTTCATTACCACTTTGCGGAGTAGACCTACAGTTTGTCCTTGTTTATAATGACTCTACAAAGTCATAATAACTGCTCATCTGCCAGACAATTTGACCTATGTAGTGGGTATCTTTGTCTTGTTAGCATGGCCCTGAACATCCTGGTCCTGTTCGTGTTATTTTTCCTTTCCTCATTATTGCCCACCTGCGTGTGGTTTCAATATGAATGGCTGAAAATTACCACTTTCTTTTTCAAAATTAGGTATCTTTAAACTTTTATATAAATTGTATGTTTTTCATGCTTTCTCTAGTACCCGTATTGCGTTTGCAGACGATATTAAAGAATATACTTACTTACTTATTCTAATTGGCTATATGCCCTTTGCCTATAGGCGTACTTCGTCTTCAGACAGCTGAATGTTTTTCCAGTTTTTAGTTTTAAATTCATTGCGAAACACTTAAAAACTTTGTTTTATTATGTTGTTGTCTCCAATAACGCTTTCAACAAACCAAAATTAATTTAGAGGCCTATAGGCCTAAGCAGGCAACACAAAACTCGAATTTAGATGCCAAACGCATCTCTAGGGCCTACATACGACCCCGCGGTCCTGCCGCGGTCTGTGCCCATGTCCTTACCGATGATGTCCTTGCAGCGAAACGGGTCGGATTAGGAATATCACTGACGAATGTAAGCTACTAACCTCATCGTTGTCTTAAAAGCTGAGATTCCCTGTCAACTGGTTTCCATTACTAATTGGCATTGACCGCCAGAATAATCGTTACATACATGTATAGAGCGTCATCTGGAAGCCCGTGATTGAAATCGAACGCTGTGTTGAAAGCAGAGCATAACTAGATCGAGAGACTGCCTATTGGCCAATAGATGATGAACTTAGCTCATTACAGAAACAGGTTCGTTTGTGAGTATCAGGTCAGTGCAAACAATCGACTGCAATATTATCATCGCGCAATCAAACGATACCAGAATAGCCTATCAATTTTTAAAAAACAACAGGTTGCGCTGTGTGCATACAACTAGAAACTTTGTAAGCCTGCCGATGCAGGTCTGCACGTATAGCCTATATACACGCATTTAAGCGTGTTATTTCGTTTTAGCCTCTTAATAAATTGAATTGTTTATGAAAAAATAGTATCGGTCTTGATCTTTGACCATCGGTCTTGGTCTTGGACCACCCGGTCTCGGTCTTGGTCTTGGACCTCTCTGTCTTGATCTCGGACTCTCGGTCTTAGTCTCGAAGTTTTGGTCTCGTGCCCAACACTGGTAATGAGCGAAGTTCTTATAGAAATGTTTTCCGTTGAATCCACTCATCATAGATTCATTGGTGACATCATCAGAGTACAATTCCACAAACAACTTTGTTTTCCATAGAACCTCTACAAGGTTCGGATCTTTTAACAAATTGATCGATTACGCCACGTTGACATCCTCTGCTTTATGAGAAAGAAGCTTCTTCTGGCGTTTCCGAGCGCCAGATTCACATTTCTTCATTGTTAACTATGGTAGACTTAATTATTTAATTTTCTGTAACTACTAACTGTAATTATATCTATCTTTTATTGAAATTTTAGATACAGTTCCACTAGCGCAAAATAATAGAGTCAATTTGTAACTAGGCCAAAATCTCAAATCGAGGAAAAAGATTTTATTTATAGGCCAATTCTAGCGGGGAACGGACAAGTCCCCCGGACATAAGCCTCTCCGGACAAAAGCCCCCCGACTTTGGGTAGGACATTTGCCTCCGGACAAAAGCCCCCATAGTGCGAAGTATGATGATGACAAGTTATATATTTAACTGCCATTGTGTAAAATATATGAAAACAAGCAACTAATTAACGTGTCGCATAGGAGACAGAGTCCAGTTCTGAACAAGACAATGTGCTGCTTATAAGACAATTCACGGTACCATGGTGCAAGAATTTATAGTACCAACCTCTCTGCCTTTGTCTTTTTTACTCTTTTCTTACTTCCTGGAATACCTCAAAACCAGTGGCATAACAAGGCAGAGTGCCGCCTAGGCGAAGATACAAAATGCCGCCTCTGTCTATTATTTCCATCACTTTATTCTTGTGCATATCCCGGGATATGCACAAGGGGTGTTAGATACAAGGCGCTTGTTCTGAGTGCTTTTATTATATACTTTTTCTGATTATTCTATTTAGTATTCAATTCATTATAAGCCTAATGTTAGCAACAGCATCAGCATATGCACTGTCAAAATTGAAACTGTTTGACTACTTTAAATGCGTTATCATTTGATATAAGAATAAGAAAATAGAATAAGATAGTATTAATTACGAAACAAGCCATGTAAAAACCAAAAAAATGCAACCCTTACAATAAAGGAGAAGCCCCTTGTTTAAAATGTGTCTTAGAGCAGTATGAGCAGATGATGTATTGCATTATAAGTCAGTGTGATTAGCCTTCAATTTATTTGTATTGGTTTACAGTTCATCTTAATAGGTCTATTTTTTTTTCGACAAAAACATTTGTGCGCGCACATTAAATTCTTGTGTGCGCTGCCTCGGCGACCCTTGTCCGCGCGCACATGCCCACAGCTTAAAGGTAACACTGCTGGGCAGTCCTACTTCCTGAATACTTCTGCTACTAAACGCTGCCAATTTAATCTAATAAACGTACAAAAGTAAGAAAATCACAAAATAAATTGAAAGTTAGTGTAAATATATTTAGCCGGTAAGTTGAAATCAAGGTTAGATGAAAATAATAAATGTAAAAAAACAGCGCAGATGATCTTGTCTGCTGCAAGTTTGTATTAGGGCCTATATTAATAGCAAAGGATGCTAGTTAATTTTATTTCGCCATTACTTTCGCAGCTATTGAATGAAATAAATTTAGCAATAATAATAATGTCTAAATTCTCTTTTGCGCCATGTCTATCAGGGTCGGTTCCTGGCAAAGGCGACATAGGAATCCGCCTAGGGCGACTGTTAATACGGTAATGTTTTCAGGAATAAAATTTCATGATGATACAAAAAGAAATTTATAAATTAGTTATTAAAAACTAGTTTTTGGCTAATTCCAATTCAGACAACAATATTCAAGCCCTTAACACCTAATTGAATCTCCCGCTCTTTCCCTATTAATTTTTCTTTGCCAGAATCATCTCTATATTTGGCAAAAAACATGTTTATGAGCCCCGTGCAATGTGTGACTGACCCCATATTTTCTCACGTCTTACTGCTATGCAAAGGGGTGGAGCGTTCTTTTCTAGATCACTGCTTAGGGCACCAAATTATCTGAGGACTGCTCTGTTGTCTATAAACGTTAGGTGCCATTCAATGATTTCGATGGTACTTTGGTATATCGCATATGTAAGTCGAGAAAATCCTTAAAAAAAGTATTGTGCCAGGCTTAGACAAGGGCAAAAAGAATCTTGTATAATGCAACTTTACAACAATATTTTTTATTACCAAAAATGCCGTCCCTAGGACAAGTGCCGCCTGGGGCGATTCGCCCCCTCACCACGCCACTGCTCAAAACTCACCATCTCGCAGTGGCTCTTAAGCAACTGTATATCTTACTGCTCGTCATCTCACTCGGATTCATACTTTTGTCAGACCCTTTCTGTTTAAAACTCTTTAGAATTTAAAACTCTTTAGAATAATAATAATAATATAATAATATTATAATTTTTATAATATCAATGCCTAAACCATGGTAGTAACACCGGTATGCCAGCCCGTGTAACTGTATTATTGTTGCAACTGTAACAATATAAAATTATTTCTATCAAGCTAGTGACTTTGGCAGATGACAAAGAAAAGCTTTATTCCATGAAAAAGGATTATAACACTTCCTTGTTTGAAGCACAGAAAATAATTTTTTTTCTACAAAACCAAAGTAATGGGCTTCTGCTGGACAGTAAAATAAAATTTGAAGCCAACATTAAAAGCATTTCTGGAATATTGTCCTCAACGGTAAACTCCTCTACAAGGAGTCTCGTTTCTCTTTGCTCTGTATAAGTCTCTTCTTGGCAAGAAAGCTCTCCGGTATCTTCGGCGACAGAAAACTCATCTTATGCTGGGACAGCGGTGAAGTAGGTGGAGGTGACGGCAACTCAGCTAACTCTTTATCTGGCTCATTAAAGGACGATGCGATGCTGAAGCGCTGGGCAAGTGGAGTACCATAAACTGGTGTCACTGGCGGTGGACCCCCAATGCTGGAGAGTCGCCGGTCACTCTCAACGTGACTCAGGCGATGCATTTGACCACCCATTCCCATGAAGGTCGATCGACGTTGTAAGTCAACAGGACCACCATCAATTGGAAAGATTCCGGCTGCAGTCTGGCTCCTAAATACACAGAATAGAACTAAATCAGTACATAAAATCCAATCGTGCTCTTGTAGGTATATCCATCAGGTGGCATTTGCTTATGTTTCAACTTCTGAGCGTGAATCACAATTGCTCCCACTTCTATATGCTTAGCATTCCAATGCCCTACCATTTTCAAGAAGAACAGAATGAATGCACAGGAATCAGAGTCATAGCAGGATAGTTTGAAGAGTTCGGTCTTTAGTCAAGAGCGAAAAGCAGCAGAGGAAAGTGCAAGCGGAGGAGAGATGAGACTAACAGTTCAGATAGGATGATGAGCACAATGGCAGAGATGAACTCAATGAACGGTTCTGTTTGTGCATTGAACCAAACGAAGCGACAACTAGCAAAATCACTACAAAGTTCTAACGATAAGAAAGATAATCACTTTTCATGTGGCACTTCTCAAAAAATGAGCAGCTGATTGTCCATTTCTTGGCTTTTGAATTACCAATGGTGGGATCTTCCAAGGTTGGAGAGATAGAGGCCAATTTACTGCAAGACTTGCCATTAATTCACATAAACTATTATAGTGGTACAATATTTCACTGCTCTGCGGCAGAGGCACATGCTTGCAAACACCTTGTTCAGTGTTCTTACACGAAGCCCACTCAGACCAAGAACACCCGACCTGTTGCATTAAACTTCTGTTGTAATAGTTAACTCTGTACCCATCTAATTGATATAAACAATAGCAGCTCCCAAATAACGTATGCAATGTAGGGGAGGTGCTCATCGACTTCACTCAGCCCTTGAGCAGGACAATGGACGAATCACAATGTCCAGGGATATGGGACAAGCACATTCTGGCACCTGCCGGTTATTTGTCAACTTACTCGCCTACCAAATTATACTGCTTGGTGACCAAGGAATTAAAGCCCAAGCCTCTTAACCAGGGCTGTCACACAGGGTAAAACCCACAACCAATCGTGTAACGATACACCGATATCACCCTATAGTAGCTAGAAAGAGAAGCAGTAAATGGCAGCACATACAATGTCTCTGGAGCTGTCTCTTTGTCGTTGACAGGCGTCATGGAACCTCCCGTCAGCTGATTAACAATAGACTTTTTCATGAAGGCTTCCACGAACAGTCGACTCGCATCATCCTTCTGAATCGAGAAACATAAGAAGCACCTTGAAAGCTTTTCAAGTATAGTAACTAGCTGTGGGGCGTGGTGGCTGAGCGGATGGACCTCTTGGCCTCTAATGCCCATACAACCCTACACTTGGGTCCCAATTGGGTCCCGGACTTAGCCAGTCCTTCGTGCATAATTACTTTAATGCAATTGATGTTCTGTCATATGGATGCGTGTGCACTTATGAACTTTGGGAAGAGGGAAAATTAACTACAGCTGCATTGCATGCTATGAGATGATTTTCATTTCTAAATGTATGGAAGCATTATCACTATTCCTCTCCAACACCCTCTGCAACACCATGTACTATATGACTGTTAAATGACCAGTACATATATCAATACATATATAAATAAATATATAAGTAAAATTGTATATAATATATTATAAACAAATATATATGTATATAATATTTTATATATGTATATATATATAATATATGTATATATATTATATATATGTATATAATATTATACTGGTCATTGAACAATCACACAGTGCCTTTATAGGGATTCTTAACTGTCATTAAAACATCTGATGTGATAAATGTGCCCTGCTACAATGGCACTATAAAGGCACTAAGAAAATAGATGAATTTAAATTTTAAATGGGTAACTTGATGCTTTGCTTATTTTCATCACCTGGTTCTTAGACTGTGTCACCGCATCATATGAACTTTGGACAGGCAAGCATTCATGTATTCAAAGAGGGTAGTCCTGAAATCTCTTTACATCGATGTAAACAAGAGGTCACTCAATGTGAGTAATATTTTCCACTTGCTCTCCTCCTGATCGCCTGCATTCTCTCACAACTTTTCTCCATTACGTGTGTTTCCTCCCTTCTCTCTCCCTCCCATTTTCCCCCTCTTCTCTAGTCTCCTCCTCTCCCTCTTCTCTAGTCTCCTCCTCTCCCTCTTCTCTAGTCTCCTCCTCTCCCTCTTCTCTAGTCTCCTCCTCTCCCTCTTCTCGTCACTTTCTCTCTTAGCTTAATTAAAATCTCTATCTTCCTTATTATTTTATCATGTAGCATTGTAAATAATCAATGCTTTGTATCTCATGCACCATACAAGGAAAATGTTTAAATACTCTTTCCTAGATTGGAATTAATTTTATCAAATTACCAATTTCAGAAGGTATTTTCCTATTGTTAAGTAACAAAAGCCTAGAAAATACAAAAATCTAAACCTAAGAATTTCTTATAGCATTCGATGACATACATCTCCATAGGATGATCCGCCAAAATCACCTGGACTGAGGTGACTACCAAGCAGCAAAGTATCTCGAGGTACTACATAGACGACGTATTTGTCCGTGTCGTGTGGCTGAAATTGCAATTCATATGAAAAATATTATTCCATGCAACTTTATCAGTGGAATATAATCTAGGATGCCTAATTCTTATGGCGCTGACGTAAAGCTGCAGCAAAAAAACCTTAACATTTTAAGATAAAAATCTTTGAGACAACCCTTAAGTTATTTATATATTCCGAAACACTCGAAGTGTTCAGTGCAATAACAAGATATGTCGGAAATAATTAGTTTTTGGAAAACAACTTCAAAGATTCCATATTTTAAACGATTGTATCTAATCCGTTTGACGAACTATCAACAAACAGTTTGAAGCACGATGTAACTTAAGATTGTCTTTCACAAAATTGTTACAGGATGCAATGTAAAAGATAACATTATAATTTTTTATACGACATTTTGCTTCGTATCGGGTTATTGCCATTTACAACACTTTACTATCAGTACCACCATGGGTACAGTAAACGTTATGTCGACAATGAAAAACCACAATGCTTGTTATCATACCGGGATATTGCATTAGAATAATGGCAGAACGCTGCAGGCTGCACAAATACCATACATGCTGACATAACATTATTCAAAATATATATGCCACGAAATACACAATCTGCACCAGATTTGCAGGTTATACAGAATACGCTATTCCATGCACGATGGCATGCGTTGTAGCAAAAAATGGTATGTCGACATGCCTGGTTATTGCTCTAAACACTTCAATTATATCTTAGCGTCAGTAACAGTAATAAGTGCATTAGTTACATAAACAGTTTGAAAAATTACTGGTTAAATGCATCTGACTAAATAAAAAAAATAATAACACAAAACAATAACACATCATATGATCTTTCTAGCAGAGTTTCTCTCAGATTGAATTCACTTATTTCTGTATTAAATTCATCAACAGATGATCTACAATCACAAACCGTAAAACCTCCTAATAAAACTATTTTTTGGAATCATAAAATCCTATTAAATAGCATAGGTTAACAGCCTGACCCTGAACCTAACGGTCGATTTTATTTTGACTAAACGCTTGTAAAATAAGCTAGTTCTCATGACTTGATTTTGATTGCTTTTTAAATCCCAAGATTATGATGACTGAATTATGATGAGGTAAAATAATCTACAATTCAGTTAACTTCTGCACCATATTCACAATGCCGTTATACAAGAATTCATGCAAAATGATAAACATGAGGTAATAGTCATCTGTCAGCTGTCAACAGGAATCCGTTGGTTGGTTGCATAATCGTGCGTGGACCCACCACTGGTGACTTTCAGCTTACTGTGCACTGTTTCGCTAATTGCTGTGACATAATTAGTTAAAACTGACATTTAACATCATAATAGGCCAGTGCAGATAGCGCCTCTGCATAGTTATTCTGTAAAAATACAATACAGTAGTACTTTATTTAAATGAATGACGAGCAACATTCCCTGTTTTCAGCTGCAGTGTTGCTACTAAAGAAATCTGAAGTAGTTTATAGTCATAGGCCTACGTCGTTAGCAATAAATGGTAGTTTTCCACAGTTATTACAGAAAACTGCACTTGCAAATATTATCCAGCCAAGCTACCCCAGATCAAGTTCATGGCACCCTTCGATGCTAAGGCACCCAGGAGGCAGGGAGACATTGCTGTAAACTGTTAATACTGTAAGAGAGAGAGAGAGAGAGAGAGAATGTCCTGCCTGAAACCATATATGTTCTACTCCAGTTGGAACAACACAAGGACCTCGAAATGTTTCAAATCCATCCACGGTGCTAGCAGTACCTGAGCAACAGACAGACGACGGTCATAAGCCGATCATAATCATGTTAGAATTAGGACATGACTAAGCCATGCACAAATATGACATCAAAGACAAGAACCACTTAAAACAATTCAACTGTGAATTGTTTGCCCAAACTGTAACATCCACCCATCTCCAGCACTGAAATTTGCATTGTCTTCTTTTTAATTACTGTCACTTTAGTTGTGTCTAAACATTGGGTCAATCAATAGCTGACCACCATTACTATTAATCTGCAGAGCTTCTTGTGTGTCACCTGCCTCACGACGCTGCTTGCTGCTTTTGTCACCAGCCGACTTCACCATTGCTGCTCTGTCCTAGTTGTCATGAAATAAATGAACATATTTCTGAAGTATATATGGCTTCTAATACTACTTAGAAACGTCATTTGTATTTATGTGGCAGCTCTAACAGTCCTGTGCCAAAATTTCTATAAGCCTTGCTTTGCAGTCAGAAGCATAAATGAGCAACTTCATGGTCAAGCAAAAACAATGTGGATTTTTTACTGACCATAGACAACAATAATTTCAAATTTGCTCAAAGGTCGAAGGTCAATTCGAACTCCATCCTCCTGAAATTTTCCACCATCAGGAACAATCCACGGATTGACAAAAAGCATTCCATTCTCAATGACCAACTTAAGATCATCTGTCGGCATGTTCTGTTGTCAAATGAAACAAAATCATCATCACCATATTTCCATACGAGTTCATATCGTGATATGAGTATGTCACCTTCTCAAATAATTGTGATGTAAGGTTAGGTAAGGTAAGGTAAGGTAACATAACAGTATTTACTAATGTGTACACACTCATGCACTACATACTAATCCTCAAAATACTGTTTCTTATAGTTCTTAACAAAAACAATGCACAATGCAAATATGTGCATGTTTCAAAAGTTCATAGATTCTCTGTTGAACTACCCATATGCTCCAACCTCTGAATGAGAAGAATGATACACTTAAATGACATTATATCAAAAGCAGATCATTCTGTCATCAAATGCTCCTAAATGCATTGTCGGTTCGGGCTCTGCAAGAGAACTTACAATGTTCCCCCGAATAATTATTTCCAAGGGGACTTGGCACTAGCCTGTTGTTTCTGATTTGACCTTTGCAGTTGGTATGCCAACATTCGATTTTTTTATCTGGTGGTGCAATAAAAAATATTGAAAACTGCTGCTTTAAAATGATGTCTGAAAACATTAGGTGCCAATGTGGCCAAACAAAAATTATCTGGTATTAAATCACAATCACTCATGCCCACAACAGACAGCAATGTGAATCTGAGACTGAATATAAAGATATCACAAAGAATGAACTTTTGAATACCAGATGGCAGTATTTTCACGCCACTCAACTCTGAAACAACTTACAACGTAATTCAAGATAACACTACAAATATTTCAATTGAGAATAACTATAAAGCCAAATCAACATACTCGATAGGGCAGCCTTTTCTTCAAGAGTGCGTAGGCTACGTGTACTGAGCAAGCGTACCACAGTTTATACTCCAGAGATGGGTGCGTAACATAAAGTTCGAGGGCGGCTTGGACAGCCTCATATTCAAAATGGTACAACTACAAATAAAATTGCAATTGTAATTACGACCATTTATAGAGCGCCGTTGGTAGCAAAATAAGGGTCACGTTGTTTCAGATCATACAACAACCAATAGAACTTACAAAGAGTTGTGATATCTTAATAGACGCTGACGCTAATTATCGAGAACTTAAGAACTAACATAAGTTGTATGTTTTTTAAAATTTTAAATTAAAACCTAATTTAGATACATAAATAAACATAAATTGCATTGGCATGAGATACAGCAATCCTTAAAGTAAGTCTTTCAGAGACATTCTTGACTGAAGAACTCTATGGGATGTGAAAGTTTAAAGACTGCATTGCTGTTGCCCATAATACATGCCCATAATACATCAGTATTTTGATATTACCCTCCTGCTAACACAACAAAACATTGATAGCACTGAGCAATTGTGAGTGAAAGACTAACTCAAGGTTCCTGCATAGTAAGTGCCTCAGATGGGAATAGCGAAGACTTGTGTGTAGGAGATTGTCTCCCTATGTCCCTCTGTAATTTAAACATGAACATTAATTTTATCAGAAATTTCTCTGTGCCTTGTAATTCTTATCAAACCAAGAGTAGAAGCCGATAGAGTGGAAAACAAACCTGAACAGTTGTTTCACAGGTTGCGATAGTCTTGTGAGCAACTGTAGTCAGAAGTGACATTTCCCCCAGAGTGCTGCCAGTTGTCAGATAGTCACTGCATTTCTCTTGTTCATTGGCAGCAGCAGCAGCAGCGGCAGCCATTGCAGCTGACACTGGTGCTCTGGCCTTGCCTGGCATATGTGATGACTCATGCAGGTACATATCAACCTAAGTCAACAAAAAACAAATATATAACAGAATTACAATGAATAATAGAATAACAATTTACAAAGGTTTTCATGTGTATTTATATTACTCTAATGCCACAAAGAAAATTTCTGCCTACACATGAGCTAGAGCAATTCAATCACAAAGTGCTCAAACTGCATTCACTGAGGCCATGGTTGAGGATAGTAGAATTTAACTGGAAAAAAGTTCAAAATTCCCAGCACCATTTTTATCAAATTGGTGAAAATCAAGGCATATTCACGGCATGAAATGACGCCTTTATTTGCTAAGATCCAACCAAACAACAATTAATGCAAAATTAAGAAAGAAACAACACATTTGCTATGTGTGCACATCAGGTGGCAGAGGATGGCAGGCATTCATTTAACAGAAAGTGTGCACATAGATACTTGGGAGCTTGTCCAGTAGGCCTATATGATCGGCAGAATAGTGTGAGATTAAGGTGACCAATGTCCAAAGTTCGCAAAATTAAACCTAAGTTTTCATGCACAGAAAATCACATTTATTTGTATTTACTAAGATCTAGTAAATGTAAGTATATCAATAAAGTAGCAATACACACTATTCATGTGTAATGTTACACTAAGTTTCAGAGTCAATGTTTGGCATATAGGACTATAAAGCCTCTGCAATTGTAAGACCATTGTCAAATGACATTCTAGCGCCAAGTTTTTGTTTATAAACCTTCGACACAGGGGCATCCCACACGTGTCAGTTCCAAAGGTTGTGTAGCATTAAGTTAAAAAAAATTTGCTAAAAATAACGGCAATTTAAGCATGACACAAGGTGAAATTAATGCAAACACAGAAAATCACGGCTTCTGTGAATTCGTGAATTTCTACTATCCCCAGTCGTGGTGAGAATCTTGTACATCAATTTGAAATTATGTGGAATCAGCTTTCTGACTTTTAGCAAGAAATCATAGCTTAAACAGAGTAGAGGTACTCTTTCACTTTGAAATCATACCACAAACACAATAATGGGCATGTGTCCACATGGCATTGACTTTTGGTGCAGCAGAACATTCAATTCAACAGAAAGTGTGCACAGCATTTGCCTGCACATTACACCACAAGTGATCTGCACCACATATTCAAGGATGGTTATAAAAACAATTCAACTACAAGAAAATTAGTCAAAGCAACTAAACATAATGACAAGATAGACATGGATAAACTGATAATATCAAATCGAAATTACAAATGAACCTTTTTCCCAAAAACTGATACATTAGTATTTTACAGCAGTTTATATAGGATCACTTGTCTTTTACTGTCTCGTACTGTCTTGAACCCAGTGTCTCGGTCTCGGTACCTCACTGTCTCGGTCTCCTCTTGGTCTTGAAGTTTTAGGTCTTGCATACAACACTGATTCATGATATATAAAGAGAATTCTTACCCTGACAAGGCCAGAAATAATAATGTAGAGGCCACCATATGGATTGCTATCAGCGTCCAACACCTCTCCTTCAGCCATTCCAATCAATTTGGCATTGTTCTAACAATAAAAACAAACAGAAATTCAGTGTAACACTTTTCATGCTTTAAGCTTGTCAGCATAACAATCTAATGTTCAGCCATTGGCAAGTCTGAAACAAATCGAATCCCATTAATAGTAGAAGCAAATAAAATCAGGTGCTGGTTTGCTGCATAGATGGCAGGACCTTAGTGGAAGATACATTAACTTTTGCAGAAGCTCTTTTGGTGATTGTTTGCACAGGCATATGAGCAAAAATTATACCTCAGATATATTCAATCAATGCAATTTATATAGTGCCTCTTCAAGATAACCATTCAGAGGCAATCAAATATTATGCTGATGATGTTGAAGGACCTTTCATCAAGGGCAAAAACACAACCATCGCATTTCACCTGGACAACCACACCTGACAAGTATTAGAGTTTGAACTACAGTTGCAGAGATGGTGTATCTGGGATCTGGAATTCATGAATGTAACTTCATCAGCATTGTCATTGAACTCATTGGATAGAATGGCACCAGCAACCCACAACCAGAGCAATAATAATTATAATATTAATAGTGTTAACGATGATAAGAACGATGATAACTATTTAATAATAATAATAATAAAAATAATAGTAATAATGTCATTCTTACTCTTTAGATAATATCTAAGAGCCTGAGGGATCACTTAAGATAAAATATCTTTGTGTTTATTCCACTTACACAGAAAAACTATGTATAATATGATTGATCACATAATACTGTAGTAATAGATGAAAACAAGTTTAAAAGAAGTCAAACTTAACTGTATGACAGCCTGCAAGGCACACATCTGTACTACTGCTCATTTTACCAACACAACCTAGCAAATGGAAAGATTAGTGAAACTTAAGGGGCCAGCAGGGGTATCAAACACATGTCCTTCTGATCTTCATGTCAGTGTGTTACCCCTCAGCCATCAGCTTCATCCCAGTAGCACAACTCAACAAGACATTTTGGAAGATATCTGACAGACAAAGTGTTTTTGTAAGATGCTGAAAATTTTCTATACTAAGTTTCCATATATTGTTCTGGTAGTTACATAAAAGCACACCCAGAAAAGAAACAAGATGAAGCAGATGACAAGTGGCCAGAGGCAATTAATTTAAAGTCTGAAAGACTTCACATCAACAGCCGAGAGTCGAATCCATATTCAAACTTCAGTTACCTGTATGTATTCGATGAAGTCTTGATTGCCAGCAACCCAAGAAATTTCACTCAGGACTTTACCAGGAGCCGGAAGTGGAATGTCTGGGGGTATTTTCAGCAACAACTTCAAACGTGCTGCAATCATCTATAACAAAACCAGAGCCGTGTGTAGAATCATGTAGAGGAAAAAAGAGGGACTCCTGTTCAAAATGAAGAAACAAGAGGACTGTTTGTAGTCTGGTCTAAGCAGACTCTGCATACGTTGTATTTAATTCGAACAGTTTAAGTACACAATATGTATCTCAATTTCTTTGATACAATGTGTGCATTTGATATCAAACATGCACAAACAAACATGTCTTTAAAATATACAACAAGCGAGCACTAAAACACACGGGAAAATGATGCAGCTCATCATTTAAGGGTTAACAAGGAACCTGATGCATTCTTAACACATTGACAAACAATGAAGCATTCAATTCAATAAATTAAAAAGATATTAAAGAATCTTGAATTTATCATGCACTCAGAAAACTGAAAGCCTTATAAATATGATCCTGGACATTGCTATCTATGTTGTTTTATAAACAAAGCATACTATATGGAATTGTGTTAATGCTACCTGCATGACAAATGAACATAACTATTGAGAATAGTTACACTATGAGGAGAGCTGGCAGTTTTACTAAGGTCAGGCATTATCTCAATGATCATTTTCCTGAATAATTTGCTCAAATGAAAACTGCAGAGCTGGTAATAGAGTACTAATGTAGTGCAAAATGTTTAGGCATTGATACAGGTGCAGTAAATCTGCAAGGTGTCCATTATGTCAAACATCTTATTTAACCAATGCTGCCACCCACTGAAATACTGAAAGAAAGACTAGTCAACCATACGGGAACAGAACTCGGTTACTCAGCTCTGTGCCCCAGTGTTTTATCCATCACCCTATGTCCCCAAATAATAGACAAACTATTTTTCTCAGCTAAGTTAATGCATTTAAAAAATATCAAATACGGAGAAACTTCCATAACAAGTAAGTCAAAAGACATGCACTGCTCCACAACTGAAACCCAACAGACCTGTTCCAACATGTCAGACTCTTTTTCATCCAGCATTCCATCTCGGCGCAGTTGACTGATTCTGTCATGGAGGTTGTTCAGAATTCGTCTGCCAGCGTGTTGAGATTTCACAGACAAAACAATTCCTGGATACGTCTTCTGCAGAGAGGCTAAGTAAAACATGTAGCCACGTGATATTTATAAGCAAACAGCTACCGTAACATCACTTACATACTTTCCATCAAGTACCTACATCTTCTCTTGAGTTACTCCTAGGAACCCATCTTTGTAACAAATATCATCTGTGAAGAATCAAACAAAACACTTAAATCTTAACCCACTGTTACTTAACATGTAAGTACACCAACATGTCTTTGTCAGTTGGTCAAATAAAGAATACTTAAATACTCATTTATTTACATGCCTCTATAGAAACTCCTCAGAAGTACGGTCTGGCTCTAGGTCACAGGCTGAGGCACAAACAAAGCAACAAAGTTTAGTAATCCATTAGAGGACACCTTATTCAACCTCACACATAGGTTGCATAAGTGCTCATTAACCAATCACTGAAGGAATGGCAAATTGAGTGAGCTCATGAAATCCCAGTAACGATATTCCAGGCATAATATCCCAGTACCATACCAGTCTGTCATTGCTTAACTTCATTAAATCTGCAAACATCAACAGCAATCAAGGTGTAAAGGGTCACCTGTTCACACTACCCAATAATAACATTCAGCTGGGTAGCAGTGGTGCCATCTACCTGACCAATTGAACAATGTGAAATCTATACAGCTGCAATAAAAGAGCATAATAAAAGAGCATACAAATTCAGTGCATTTTTTTCATTTAAAAAAAAGTTTATCTGGGAATCCAAAGTACAAGTTACATGAGATCTGTATAACAAAAAAAATGTACAATTGCACTGGAGACCCAATTACGAACGGAGAGTCCCGCAAGTTAGATCCAAGTAATAAATTAGGTAAATAATAGCTGAGTATAGAGGCCAAAACGAGAGTAGAGTGGGTGAAAATGAGATGGAGTAACAAAGCTTAGAAGCGCATAGAAATCTATAAGCAAACATTGACTAAACAGACCTTAGAAAACACCTACAACTCAAATAAACATCACCGTATACTGGTAGCAACGGCTGCTTATAGCAGAAACGGGTGTATTGTAACAGACTACATAACTGATCTTACTGATATCTATATACAGACACTTCTACCACAGCCTTAGAGAGGAGAAAATAGTCTTTACTACTAAGAAATAAGTGCAGGGACAATAACTAGACACTTTTGGCCTTAAGTGAAAATCAAACAAATGTCTGACTGTTAATCACACTGCTGAATTACACCACTAGACAGGGAAAGAGATCACTAACCACACAAGCTGTTCAATATAACTGAAATGTATGGTACTAAATCTCTTCATAAACCGAAGTCTTTCTGCAGCGCTAAATATAAACAATCTTATTAATTAATCAAGCAAACAATTACTTAACAAATCTCTCAAACTTCCCAATCGTCCAACTCTCTTAAATAAAATCACTTCATCCATCATCCAAGTAAACGGAATGCATTAGACTTCTTTTCCTACCCAGCTCCTTCATCCTGCTAAGTCGCAAGAAGGTCATCTGCTCCTTGTACTTATCCCGAATATCCCTGTTCTCGATCAGATTATCCAACATTTCATTAACCTCTTCGACGCAAGTGACGTAACCTTTGCCAATGTCATAGCCAAGCTTTAGTCTCAGTTGCAGTTGTTTGTTGATGAAAGATATAAACGTCTTGGAATGCATCTGCATCAACACACACTGCTTTATGACGACCTCAATTATGACTGGGTAGGAAAGTCAGCAAAGGCCATTTGTTCAAATGGAAAAGTGAGGAATTCACAATAGGTTATTGTATAACACTGCACCACTAAACACAACCAAACAAGCTTATCCATATGTATCAGTCAGACAGTTATTTAACTAGATTGTTTTGTTATGAGTATAATAATTCATGTGGGGTTCTTCACAGTGTCAGGTTGCAGGGGCATCCAGATAGGGGGTCTGGAGGCAAATGCCTCCAATTTTAGGTAGTTGTGTCATAAAAAATGAGGACTGGGGTTTGCCTCCATCACTCAGAGGGATTGATGCCCCTGTCAGGCTGTAGCTTGTCATTTCAGCACAGTCCTTCACCGTTAACAGGAAAGCAACTTTCAAATCAGAACAGACCGTTATGAAATCTAGGATTGTCATAGGAGAACAAAATAATTTAGGTCTGCGGGTGTTTCCTGATAGGCAATGTATTATGCTGGTAACTACATACACATGCATATAACTAGGGCATAACCGAGTAGACAATTTCCACCGAGTACCGAATCTGAGTATTTGGATGAACTATTTGCCGGATCCGGGTATGAACCGAATAGTAGCGTCAAATCTGGCAACGAGTACCATCCGTATGCAAAGCATAGTTAACCTGCCACGTGCACAGTTATGGAGAACTATCTATAGTCAATGCAGAGTCTATAACAATATCCTTCATATAGCGTATTGGTGGAATCTAGGCTATAGCAATATATTTATTATTTCATAATTTTACTTGTGAAAAAATGTAAAACCTTGTTATAAAATTTGAAATAAGAAGTTATCAATGACCTCTTTACTCTCTAATGTTTACCGGAAAGTGGGTGGAGTCAATTCAAGCGGGAAAATTACTGATTTGGTTGCCACCTGAGGAATACAACCAAAACAAATAAAAATGTAGAAATAAACATGATCATTATTTTAAAGAAAATTTAATGGAATGTTAAGTTCTTGTCTAATTAAAAAATAGCTTACAAGTAAGTCCGTTAGTTCTATATGTATTTGATGAAGAAATATTATTTTACCAAAAAAAGATATTTTTTTCAAAAAAAGTAATTTTTAGCTATTTGGGGGTGTAACATTTGCCGAGGCGAATACTTCCAAATAGTCCAATATTCGGCCGAGGCGAATGTCCGAGGCGATTTCCGGTTATGCCCTACATAAAACAGACACACTTGTATATTTGGAACCTAAAATGTAAATTTTTAAGTATCAGAGACTTCTATAAAATGTTAAACAGCATCTTTAAAAGATGCCTCAACACATTTCACATTACATTGTCTTGTGAATTGAGAAATTTATTTCAAACAGGGCTAATAGTCAAGAGACTGGTTGGGCAGAGCCAACAACACATATATCACACATCCTTAGTATTTGGCCCATTTAGGTTTTACTCAAGCCCTCATTAGTTGATCATCAGAACTGCAATGCAAAAACAACAGCTGACCTCAAACAAGCGAAACATTCGAAGGAATCTCGTAGACAGCAAGACAGTCGAAATCACAACCAGTTTCCTGTAGCCAGCATTCATAGTCATATAGACAGGTCCAGTGTAACAGTAAAGTTCCTCATCGGATGTAATTCCTCGCTTACTAAATACCGTCTCTCTCAGGATAAGTTCAATGTATGAGATTAAGATTATGATCAACTCGATGTAGTTTATAATGATCGTGAAATAATGCTTTCCAAACACAATCAGCTGCAATAAGTAAAACACAAACCACTTTCACAAGGAAGAATATCTATATCAATAGAAAAGTGATTGACAATGATTTTTAATGAACTTAGTTGGAAAACATTAAAATGCAGCTACTTAAGGAGGGCAGAAATGAAGAAACATAAAAACCATAAAACAATACCATTTTTAGAACATGCTATATTGTAAGACAACTGCTAACCCAATACCAAGGAGGATAGTTCACCTTGAGAACACAACTTCAACATAAAAAATCTAGTCATAAGAAAGTTGCTTGATATGGTTCCTAAACGCAGAGCTATACAGGAGGTTCAAGTGTAGAAAAAGGGACTTAGCAGAAGCATGTATTTGCTCAACTTGCTGCATTGGGCAATGGAATCAATGAATCTCAAAGTTCTGGACATGGGGCCAGAGCATCACAGGCTTTGTCAGCTTTTTCCAGCCCTGCCCATATCAAATTATACCATTTGATCACAGAAGTAAGTATATGAAAACACCTAGCTACGGGTCTTAACAAAGTCCCTTCAACAGGCTGAGGTCACAGACCCATCACGCTAACCGAACAGGCAACACTGTACCACACACATGAAGACCACTTGTAAGTTCTTTCATAATTTCTTTACAAATGCATTTCACTTCACACATCAAAATTTTATACCGCTTTCATAAGCTTGGGAATCTGTATAAAAAAATATTTAAGAAGTAGTTTGATAGAGCTTTATGAGTGTGTTTAGATGCTCAAGAATGACTAAAGAAGTACTACAGAAACGCCCCAATAAATGTTGTAGCTCGTCAGCTTTAAGCAACGGAAACCAGCAAAAAATTACAACAATCAACAAATCTGATATAAAAGCATACCTTGGCAAGAACCATACAGGAATATATGGTAATGATAACATAGTTGACAATGTCAAGCCACATATCATAAATCTTGATGTTCTCATTAACTGTGCACCTCCACATAAGTATAATGCCAGTAAGGACAACAACGAAGTTGGTCAGTAAGACAATGTTAATAAAGACCTTCATCAGGCTATTATTGTGAATTGCAAAGAAGAACTTCCTAATTGGAATGTCTTTAATCTCCTCCATTGTTACAGTGTGCAGGCGTTTTACAGCCTGTTCCATCTCTTCAAATTTTTTTTTCTGAAATGCAAAGCAATGTTGATTAGTCAACAAAGCACCACCAGAAATGCGTTGTCTCATAATTAAGACTGTCAATGGCTGACTGCCCGGGCAATGAAATCGGTTCTCGGGTACACCCGACATTCCATATAAATAGGGATTTGACCTGAACACATGCCAGAAATGTTCCGTTGGTTATATTGGCTGACTGCCCAGACAGTGAAATTGGTTTGTGGGTACCCGACATTCTGTGAAAATGCTCAATTCCCTACATTTCCTAACAAAATGTCCTCGTGGTTGGGTACCCGGGTACTCGCTCTGCGGGTCAACGGGTACCCAGACTCTGATTCCAAATTTTTTTACAGCCTTACTGATAATACATATCCGGAACACTTGCACATAACAGAACAAGCAGAAGCAGCATGTACAAGCAGATTTTTCCATATTGATAAAAGCTGTCTCCTATTTTCTGGAATCATTTTGTTAGAGTGAAGGAGGTAAGCCTACATATTCGGTTTCATCTGGTCCTCGTCTTTATTCTTCTTAGCCAGCTCATCTACATCACTGGAATCCTCCTTTCATCTTTCTTCTGTAGGCACCAACATTCAGATCTCGTAATCGTAATCTCCAAATTTCTAAAGCGCCACTTTAAAGCTAAGCGCAGGGCACCAGCTTATTCAAGAGCGCTGCGTCAAATCAAAGGGGTGTCCAAAGGATAGTCCGTGGGTGGTCAGAGTTCGGTTACCAGGAAGTCAGCAGGGAGGCAGAGTAGCTGTTAAGGAGGGTGTCGCTTTGGTTGAGGATTGACAGGTGGGATGTCAAGTAGTGAGTCTGGGTAAGAGTTCTTGAAAAGGTGGGATTTATGTTTAGAATGGAAAGCCCGGGGTGTGATGGACAGAGGCGCTAGGGACAGATGATGCTGCATGACGGGAAATGATGGTGAAGGAACCGAGAAGGCACGAAATTCAGGAGGTAGATCGTTCCAGAGACGAGGTGCGGCGTTTGATATTGCGCGGTTGGAGAACTTGAGATGTGATCGGAGGTCGAGTGAGGGTGACGCAAGAGGACAATCGGGTAGAGCGGGTTGGCTGGATGGTGAAGAGTTCGCGAAGATATTTGGGTTGTGAATATTGTATGGAGTTGTAAGTTAATGATAAGATTTTGAAGTGAATGCGCTCTGGGATTTTAGCCAGTGATCTGCCATACATCGATGAATACAGGCCAATCCTATGTATTTCGTACATAGTTCATATTCCATTAATAATCCTCCCAGGCACACAAACATTGTGACTTGCTACAGATCCTCTCCGTCAATATCAATTTTGCGTAGCAGCGAATAACTACTCAATGCCTTTAAAAATACATATGGTACCTATTAGACGTTTTTTAACAGATAGGAGCAAATGCCATTAAATAGATGGATGAATATGAGATGATGACTCAAGTCATCTGCATGAATACAACACAATAAAATGTCATTTCATACTGCCCTTCTTACAATCCGTTCAGAAGTGCACACACTGTGCAACTGCAGTTGTAATGCAGGGCAACGGTGCGCAAAAGACTCTAACCAATCAGCCAACATTCATGCATAGTTATGTGCTATACAATTAGCTATTATTATTATGACCCACTTGTAAAAAGTTATTATAGCAAGTTGTTCTTATTGACATTAGACACTGCATGAAGCTGATATAATAAAGAGTAAATTATTATTCAGCTGAGCTTCATAAAGTGTCCTGACCACTTATCAACATATGCATATTCACTACTGCAACACATACATCATATTTTTTGCTCAATTCACACCAGTAAAGTAACTTTACTATACCCTTACGAGTCTGTAGAGTAATGGACAAGACACTCATATGCAGAGAAAGCAAGTATGATTCTTGCTACCCTAAAGGTTGACGAGTCCTTCTCTTGCTAGGCAGCAGCATTGGTTAAATCAGATGTATAACATGCATGGCCCCCGAAAGTTAAATTCAACTCCTGTAATAACTTGTCATCATAATCTCAAAATTTCTACAGCGCCCAAAAAAGCAAAGTCGCGGGAACCAGCTTATTCACAGGCATAATCATCTATTCATACTTTACTTGTAATCAAGCTGCGGTCCGTCAGTTTGAAAACAAAACAAAGATATCATTCAGATATTAATATTTTTATTACTATCAATATCATTATTATATCACAAAACTTTATAGCACAAACGTTTAAATCATTTTTATGGGTGCAAAGCAGATCTTACAATGAATACATAAAAACATTTGCTGCTCCTTAATAAAACCATCTGTACAATGCACAATAAAACTCGATCTGAAACATCACATACCACAAATGAAGTCTGCTTAAACACGCCCTTCACTTCACAGTATTTCATCATCTTTTCAATATTTCTTATGTGCTCAGTGTCATCTCGCGCATAATCAATGCTTTCGACCAAAGACCTGACAGCTTCCAAAGACAACATTCCGTGCTGATATTGCTTCCAGAAACTTGCCTAGAACAAAAAACAGAATCATTTGTTCAATCTTCACTCTTTTAAAGATGACAAATTATTTATTGTCATTGACTATGCAACCTCATGACTTATTGCAATTACATGACTGATTGCAGTTTCAAGACTGATCGCAATCTAAAGACTGATTGCCATCTCATGACTGATTGCCATCTCATGACTTATTACAATCTCATGACTTATTACAATCTCATGACTGACTGCAATCTCCTGACTGATTGCAATCTCATGACTCGTTGCAATCACATGACTGATTGCCATCTCATGGCTGATTGCCATCTCATGACTGATTGCAATCTCATGACTGATAGCAATCTCATGACTGATTGCAACCTCATGACTGATTGCAATCTCATTACTTATTGCAATGACTTATACAGCAATCACAATATTGTGGATTTGTGACGTCAGCTTGGAAAATTGTGACTGTACATGTGGTATCAACTTCTGTTCAAAGCACGACCGACAAGACTGAAAACCAAACCCTAATTAGGTCAGCATCTAGAAGATCTACACTCGTAAGTTTTTTCAGAGTCCTTCCATTTCTTTGTCTATCCCACTAAAGTTAGGCAGCTGCAGACTTTGTTGAAGAGACTTTAATAATTATTATTTATACACACAAAAATTATTATGATAACGCAAGACTTTAGTAGATAGGTTATTCAGAACAGAAACACTTTCACTTACAGAAACATTTGAATAAACACATGCATTTCAAGCCTGGCACTATTAGGTAGACTTTCCAAAGCAATGGTAGGGACATGCTGATCTAGACTATAGGCAGCCAAGATTCCAAGAAACGGTGGAATTCATAAAATCCACACAAATGTACACAAACTAAAAAAACAACTAGCCAAACTGATAAAAATCGAGCTGCATAATGATTAGTCCACCAGGAAGACTTAAGTGTGCTTAAAAAGTGTTCTTTTTGCCGCACGCTTGAGGACTGTGCTGTGCATAAAAGATAATGTTATGGCAGGTTAGCTCTCCTTATTAAACACCTGCAACAACTGTCATCATAAATGTTCCATGTTTAAAGAACAGTTGTCTGAAGCACAATGGAAATTCAATAACTGTAAATTTGGGCTACACAGCTGAACAATAAATTTTCAATTTCACATAAAACACTAGAATTCAAACCATGAAGACATAGGAGAAAGGCAACTCTACCAGCCACCCGTGACCAAGCCAGCATGTGTTTGATATATCATGTACTGTTAACCAGTGATGTATGGTCTTGAGACAGTGTCTCTGTCTCGAGACCGTTTTTTAGTGTCTCGGTCTCGGAAGCCTGCTGTCTCGGTCTCGGTCTTGAGGTTAGTGTCTCGAATTTTTAAAATCTGTCTTGAAGTGAATGTCTCGAACAAGGGGTCTCGATTTTCGCGGTCTCGGAGTTTCCCGTGAACTGTCTTAAAATCTTGCGCGGCAATATAAAAACTGTTCTCAGGAATTTGTGCTATATACATTATAAGTTTCAAATTGAAATTACAAATAAACATTATTCCCGAAAACTGATACATTAGCATTTTTCAGCATTTTATATAGGATCACTTGTCTTTTACTGTCTTGAACCTAGTGTCTCGGTCTCGGTCTTGGTACCTCACTGTCTCGGTCTTGTCTTGAACTTTCATGTCTTGCATACAACACTGCTGCTAACCAGGGCTGTTAACAATACTTGAAAAAAGTATTGCAATAGCAATACTAATACTTCCTAAATAAAAGTATCGTGATACCAATACCAATACTTTTTTTCAAAAGTATTGCAATACCAATACCAATACTTTTACCAATACTTTTCAGTATGCTTGCTGAATTCGATCTTAGCCTTTTAAATTTATAATTCATGCACAGATAATTATTGAAAATTTCCCAAGGAATTGCTTGGCCTGGCTTGGGGCAATCATAAAATAAGAGGAATGGTTAGGCTACTCGTCAACACAATGTTCCCTTAAACACAGATGTCATCCCAATCTATACTTTTCTTCTATATGAAAATATGGTGTTTTGAACCTCTAACAGCTTTTTTTGTATTTTGCTGACATACCCGGTAAATCTGACTTCACGACTAAAGATTGATGAATCAGCTTGTTTTTTTAAAAGGATCTAAAATTTATGGACCCTGAATATCGCCCCAAAACTGTTGACACGAAAGAACATGAGAACTTTCCAGTCCTGTGCAAAGCGAGCATATTGGTGCTTGATCCAATCCGAATGTCTTTGAAGCAGCCTTCAGGCACGCTGCTCGAACACAATGCTCTAATATCGCACTGGAAATCTTCGTTTCCTCAGTCCTATTCATTTTCAAGATCAACTAAATTTGCAAGCACTCTAAAATTAATTAGGCAAGCCACTTCTACCAGTGAACGCAAAAGGACATAGGCCTACTACGGTCATTTCTTTACTTATGCCTATGCAATATTCCATCTATTCGCACCAAGGTTTATGTGGCCAAAAGAGGCTATACATGTAGGCCTACATAGAGGCATAAACTTATCAAAGCGCAACGAATGACTTCGCATATTTCTTGAGAAACCGTATAAATTTTAGTGAGAAAAAGTATTAGCATCGAGTATCGCTGACAGGCTAAAAATAGGTATCGCGATACACATGCGATACCAGTAAAATAAAACTATCGCGATACTCGCAGCGATACTGACAAAAGTATCACGATACAAAAGTATCGCGATACTTTATCGCGATATTAACATCCCTGCTGTTAACCCTGATTAAAAAATAATTATAAAACCTCACCATATCTAATTTATCCTTATCTCACAAGATAACAAACAGTATAATATCCCAAATATTCGTACTTTTTTTGCTCGGAAGATTTTGAGACGAGCTTCTCTCATTTCGTCCTGAGCTTCCTGAACCTTTACATCTTGAGCCTCTGTCTGAAAGCTTTGCATGTCATGCTTGTTGCGGTTCTGACGTTTCTTGGCAACTGGCTTAACGCCATCTATTATGTCCTCCAGGTTACTCTTAGGGAAAATTCATTTGTAACATGCATCAAACATTTAAAAGCAACTGCATATGCACAACTAAATTTCAGGACTAGATAAGAATAAAAAATGCAAATATACTATACTGCAAAACATGATCTAGACTAAACAACATAAAATACACAAACATTCATATGGACCACGGAGCTCAGCAGATGAATAATTCATTGAAAATTAAGCAGGATTACGGTCACACAGTAGCAATAGAAATATGCATGCAACATTTATATGCTTAGGACCCATAAAAAATATAAAAATTCGTCTATAATGTACCCATACTGAGTTTCACCAAACTGATGCCTCACAGCAGCTGTAAAATTCCACTGGCCAAATTCCCAGGTATCTGCATAGGTCTAGTTATCTCCTGCATTGGCCATCTCTAACCTGTCTTAGTGCTGCAACTCTTAGGTTTGATGGTATTACAGCACTTGGGCAGTATCATGTCCTAAATTTCTTGCACATGTAGCTATTTTCAGCCTTTTAGTTGGGTAAATATGTATGTATGTATGTACATGTATGTATGTACATGTATGTAGATAGGTAGGTAGGTAAGCAGGCATTGACAGAGTACGTGTTTATCATGCTCAAACTAGTTGGGACTGCGTTAAGACTTCAACAATCCACAGATAATAAAATTTGCTAAGAGCCAAATACATGAAATAAAAAGTCTAAAAAAGGAAATTATTTTCAAAGTCCACCCAGACTTTCACTGACATCTGAAACAAAACCAGATTTGTATGGAACTTCTAGGTAAACATGCTTGTAAACAATGTCCCAATCGGCATCAGCAAGAAATCTAAAAACAGAGACAGAATATTCAAAGCATTGCAGTGCTGACTTGAGACAAAAAGAAATATGTAAATAAAACGTATGCATGAAGCTAGACGCTTAAGTACTATTGTGTCTTTTAACAAAAGTGCTGCCTGTACCAATTTAAATGATGATGAAGTCATTAAGATCAAAATGTTAACTAACAAGCAAATAGCTCTGAGAGAACTTTAGGTATCAATATTGGCAAGGTATGCACACACTTAGATCCCAACTGATGAATTTCCATCCAGAACTAACAGCAGACGCCATGTTTCAATTTCCTGGATCACACAGCATTAACGACGAGCAGTAATGACCGACGAAAAGCTTGCACCCGTGAACAACAAGAAAACAGCATGGTACTACGGTGATGAAGGTGATCATGTGTTGGCACAGTAGAATCATGATGGGATAGCTTGAAGAGTTCGATTTTCTGTCACAAATGGAAAGTATCAGAGGAGAGCACAAGTGCAAGGTTGAATGAAGAAATGAGATAACAGGATGAGTGAATTGATCTTTTAGAAGTATGTTCCAAAGACCTGGCACAGCAGACATTATTAAATGGAGTATTGCAGAATTTCAGAGAGGATGACACTGGAAGCAGGAATCCACTGGATATAGATAAAGCTATTATGATGAAGAGCATTTGACTCTGGTTGGATGGGGAGAATAGCTGACTAATGCAAGAGGGTTGAGAGATTGAAGGGTATTTTGAGCAAGAGATATATGTGACCAACTGATATTCTAGAAAACATGTCGCCATTGGTCGCACCATGTATACAACTCCTATAAATAGCAAGTACTCCTAAAAATTCTTTGCAGTGGGCTTACACTTCTAATACAAAGTCACTGGTGATTTTGACCAACATTTCACAACTTGCGACATACTATTGACAATCAAGAAATCGCACATGAAAAGCCGCTGTATTGAAACATATTCTTATGAATGGAGGCACCTGTCTGCTCTGTAAGTCTTAAGTGTTGATTGTATGACTTCTCTCAGCAGCTGAATTGCACCGGCCATTGTAATACGCTTGTACAGCGGCACACGGCGCATACCTAAATCAGATGCAGTGCTGCCAGTGCATAATAATACCCCAGTAGAAGATAATGCAATATACATGTATGCATATCAAAGCAAGGAAGCAAGAAAGGAATGTCATAGGATATTAATTCTTTATGGACAAAATAGGGTTTGGAATCAGTTGGAAACTCTTAGGAGTCAAACTCAGGATAAAAAATTGAAAGGCAATGCATACATGCATAAGTCTGCTATGTCATATGAAATAAATACAAGTCAATATGGATCATTTTTACAATTGTAAGTATTTTCTTGTATATGTAAAGCACTCTGGTAAAGCTTTCATTGTCACTGATGCACTTATAAGAGGTCCTCAAAATGACACAATACAACAATTATTATTGAAGGAATACTTACATACACATACTTGCATGCACACATACAGCTCTCACACGCATATATTTTACATGTACAAATGCCTGTTTTGTAAGATATCACATTCAAAATATTTCTTATTTTCCTACTTATCATCATCAGCATCATTCTTCAGCACACTGTATAAGCATGTCAAACTCAAGACAACAAGTTAAGTTTATTTTGCTAACCAAAGAAGTCTAATGCAGTTGTAATCGTTGCTCCATTGATAACAGATGTCAGTACAAACAGGCCACAGATGTGAAAATATAGCTAAAGATAAAATAAGTCATCATGATCATACTGTACAGAAATAAAGAATAATTTTTTTTATTCAATCCCTCTAAGCTGACTGACCAATTGGACCTAACATAAATCGAAAGCAACATAAAACAAACTAAATTCTCAGGATTTACTGACTTGAAGGATATACAAAGTGCTTCAAGTACCAAAAACATGTATAAAATATATCAACTCCACCACCGGACATCCGTGCATTGTACAACCGGGTATAGTGCCAGCTGATGCCCCTCCCAAGCCTGGAAGAAGGAGGAGGGCAATGCTAATAACTGCAATTATTACTACTACCAAAAACATATATAAAATGTAAATCTTCCTCTCAAGGACTAAATACTAAACACAACTAAGTAGTTTAGCACAGAGCATCAAATTCAAATGATGAATTAAGTACTAATGCTCGTCCAAAAAACAATCTACCTTGTTTAATCCAGAATAAAAATTCAATAGTGCAACTGTATTAGCTCAACTTAAAGCTTCAGCTGATACTTACTACTATCTAACAGCTAATAATTAGATCAAAATCTGAGGTCTAATATTATACAGGCAAGAAATCCATGCAAAATAATTTAATAATTTGATCATGGAATACTGTCACCAGCACAAAGGGACTGCAAGTAAAGCAACTTCAAGCCCAGAATTGTCCCGCTGTGCCATGTTGTGAATATCACCATTTCAAAGTGCATATCTTAAAGTCGCACAGAAAAGAAGAAACATTCCACTCAAATAAAACACCGTTTTTGTCTTGGAGTCCTAGTTAGAAATTGCCGCATAGCTAAGCCATATGTAACAGAGTTCTACTGCAAACATGTTTGGACAATGGTCATATGATTGTGGTTTCGACTTTGTGTAACAGCCATTGACAAATTGTTTACAAACACATTTCTCTGTCACTGCAGCATAATATGGTTCCCTCATAAGACAGGAAGTAATGGCAAGTCTTTGTTAGTCATAATTAGTCCCAGGACCTTGGAATTCACCTAAAGCCAGCTCAAGAGCTACCAAAAGCACACGAATACGTCCACCAATTCCCTGTATGGTACATTTACTTCACTAAATAGCCTAAGCCATTGGAGAAATCATGATGTCTACAACATGATCTCCTAGTCAAAGGCATTCCTTTCAATATTCAGTCTGAGGCTTAATTCTGACAGCAATGCTGAAAATGTAAGTCAACTACAAAGGCAGGTATAGAACAGAATGGTAATCTGTTGCAACAGCATGGCCCAAAATAGGACAAATGCCTTGTCCTATTTCATGATATGTTCATGATAATTGCGCAGAAGTGCAGCATCTCAACATTTTGCTGCATCACAGACGAGCACATGATGGAACACAAAGAATAAAGACAAGATGTTCATTGAGATGATCTAAAGGCTGTTAAATTGACATGGAGAACAACACCTTGAAAATCTCATCAGGATCCTCTACATTGACGTCTGGCTTTGCCAAGACTGCATGACACACACTCATTCCCAGCAGAAGAGTAGTTGCTCTGTGAGTTTCACACCATACTATGGATGCACCCTCTGGAAGAGTCATATGGTAACCACCGACGTACAGAAATGGCAACATCAACATTGCCAGAATGCCTCTGTAAGTACATCAAAGAAAATGGTAACCTTATGCATGCATGACCATAACCAATTATTTTTATTGATAACTGGCAAACAAAGGAAATTATAATAACATGAGAGTTAAATGGGGATTGACAGTTAACAATAGTGAAGAATAAACCCTAAAGTCCAGCTAGCATGGACAATTTTTGGACACACTTGCACCAAGCAGATTAAAAATAGGGGCATATGAAAAGCAAGTTTGCATATTGAATAATAGGTTTGACTTAAGTAACTTAACTAGATAACTAATAATTACTATGTATGTATGCATGCAAGTATTAATCTAATCCTAACTAATCTTCAACAGTGCCGATCATCGTTACCAATACCAATACCGCCGATTGCTCCGACAATTAGTCTGATTATGAATATGGCCGATTAATTGGTACAGTGTTCCAAGGAATGACATCAGAGGAGTGAAATGTTCAAGTACAAGGCTGCACTCACAAACTGTCACTCCTTGGGTTGATGGTAGACAAAGCATTGTCTAAATGTTTCTTCAGACCAACAAATACACTTCTTCAAAGTTTGTATACAGATGCATCTTACAATTATTGCTACCTATGAGACATCAGACATTTCATTAATGCATTTTATCCATTTATAGGAGCAGTACAAACAACGACTATAGCTACCTTGCAAAGATATATTGAAAATATAGCGTTAGTGTCATGAGCACATCGGCTGCCTCGATCGCTGAGATACGAGTAGTCTGGCGAGTCAGTTGAATGCCAGCCAATACTAAGATGCATGCACTAGAAAGGAGCTTTAAGATGTCAAACAACCTGAAATGCAATCAACATAGCAAAGCGGCATAATTAAAAAATCTTAAGTTATAAATAAAGAGAAAAATGCATGCGTTTATTAGTGCATGTGTGTACCTGTATCTCCATGTATGTACATTTCCATGTATCAGTTGTATCTATGTATACATGAAAGTATATATGTATGCATACCAAGAGATGAAGTACTGTCACAACTGGACCAAGAGTGGGGACTGTAGGCTATGAGTGGGTGGGGGCTGTAGACTGATGGATAACCCACTGGCATGCAGAGCAGACAAAGAGAGTTCAATACATGCAACTCATAAGGTTGACCAACCCTTCTCTCACTAGGTGGTGGCATTGGTTTAATCAGATGGCATAACGCGACGATCAGTGCCCTTGCATGGCTGCTGACAGTTAAATTCGACTCCTATACAGAATATTCCGTCATCATCTGTCCATACCATACTAGTCATCATACTATAGTTTGTCGGTATGAAAATAAACAAAGATATTATTATAAACACAATTATTATTATCAACAACACAACAACCCAACAAAATGCTCATGCTATTTAACAGACGACTTAGAATCTGAATGATTCAGGCATAAAAATGCAGCAGACAACAGCAAAAGCATCAGACCACACGAACTGGAAAGTATTTCCTGGACAACATCAAGCCCATTGCGCTAAATGCACACACATGGAACTATGCAACGTGCAAGTTGGTTGACCTGCAGGCAGGGCATCTTATTCATAATTTAAACACTTCAAAAGTTTTGACAAGAATGAGAGCAATGACGATAGTTGTTAGTTACCTTTGCAGGTAAATGTCATTGCCTAAGTAAAGACAGACTCTTCTATCACTCAGTACCAACATGTAAGATAACACTGCCAGGACAGATGACATATTCAGAATGGAACCTACAACAAAAGCAACACGATAAACATTTACACGTATACCAAAATTCACATAAATCCAGAGGAGTCGTGGTTAATGGTAGTTCAGAGCCAGGTCAATTAATCAATCAATCAAGCAATCAATTAATCAATCAATTAATTAATCAATCAATCAGTCAATCAATCAATCAGTCAGTTAGTCAATCAATTAATCAATCAATCAATGCAATTTATACAGTGCCTCTTCAAGATTACTATTAATCAATGTCCACAGAAGTCGTGTCGTTTTGGACTAGCATGATGTCATGAAATGATTATTGGTTTCATGGAGCTCTGAATATTCTCTATTGAGCTAAGCCTCATTTCTTGTCCCTTTATTTCATCCAGACAAGCTGGGATGCTCCAAATACTGTAATCATGGGATTGTCTGGATATATTTCTTGTCAACTTCACTTCCTTTATTGCTAACACCATGCACACGCTTCCTCGGCTCACAGAAATTACGTTCAATGCGAAATTTCAAAACAGAATTTAAACACTCTCAGATAAAAACGCTTCCAAACAGATAGGCACACTGCGCTAATCCACACTGTACAATACATACTGCAGTGAATTGTATTATGATAGACTACTCACCAATGAGAAATGTCAGATATCCAATGGAAACGACTAAGACTACTTCAATAACAGGGTCGTCGAGTATCATCGTGAGCCATGCAACAGTAACCCTTCCCATTAGGTATCCAAAGACTGGTGCAGCAATGAATTGAGCAGAGATAAATAGGATTCTGGAATGAGTAAAATTCCACTCTAGCAACAAACAGAAAAGAAAATGAAAATCCCAACTTACAAATCATTGCTTCCATTTTTGGGCTGTGCTATGGCAACATACATACAAAGAAACCAATGGGTTTTATTTGTTAGAAATAATTCTTAAAGCATTCACTATGCCACATTTCATTTTGTGTTAGTTTTTGTAAGTGATGCAAATTTACCAGTAAATATTCATGTGGTAAACCAGATTTTTACTGGCTCTGCCATGGCAAACGATGAGAAAAGTTGGTAAATATGATCCAATGATATAAACCCTTGGTTATGTTCTAAATACTCGGTGAACTCATTAACACACACCTTGATAACATTCAGTTCTGCTTAATGTGAAGAGTGGCATGTCCCCAAAGCAATTAATTTCAATTCAATTCATTCGATTGAAGCATTGAAAGGAAAACAGCAATAACATAACCATTTTTCCATCATTGTCAACAGCAGAGGACCCAGAAGGGACATAGTCACACTAGGCAGGGTCATAACATCAAGGCAAGTGAAACAAAAGGCGAGATTTTAGAGTCCATAGTCAAATCGGCTGTTTCGATCCAGAAAAAAATATCGTGTAGAAAACAAATCATAACTAGGTTCAGACTGAACAATGAAACCAATCAAGGATAGTGTAACTTCAACAGATGAAGGTAACGTCATCCAACGTAAAGGGAGATGGAACATAGCAAACGTAAACAAGTAAATGCGACAAAGTTGAAAAAACAAGTAGGCCTACAATAAATAAGAAAAGACGAAAAACTCAACAAAACAAAAGAATAAAATGAAGAATTTAAACAAACTAGAAAAATCAAGCCATGACTCCATTAGAATTTCTCGCAATGACTTTTGAATAAATGTAAAGTAGGCAGCTTACGAATATTGGGAGATACACTCAAAAAAAACAGATGTGAATTAGTTAGGGCAAAACCTGCTTGATAATCATGCTAATCCCTGGCATTGTGAGGTCAGATACACAAGGGAGATAATCTATAAAAGCAGATGGTAATAAACACTGTATGATATAGTACCCCTCAGAACACAAAAGAATTTTTGAGCAAATTATGAAAAATTGTTTGTAAGAATTCACATCAAATTTTGACTGGCTAAAATTTAACATAATAAGAAGCTATTAGTTACAAAGATCCATGCACTACAAAAATAAATTTAGCTGAATGAAAAATCAACGTTTACCACCAGTATCATCTTCATCTACAAATTTGAAATTGTCCACATATGAGGCAGCAAAGCAGGCAGCAGCAATCATTATAAAGTGTTCTCCCTCTAATAATCTGCACAGTGTTTTATAACTCCCTAAAATAGAAACAAGCACATTCTGATCAATTAGGCAACAGCACAGTAATCACCCAATCACATAATAACATTTAATCACCCAATCACATAATCACATTTAAAACTGAAGGCTTCCAAAGTGCCACTGCAATTGGTAATAAACCTCAATTGATACAATTCAATGCAATGCAAAATCAACAGGTATAACAGAATACAATATTGAGTCCAGTCTCAAATTACTACATATGTGACAACCTGCAATGATAGTAAGCAGCTTCAGCAGGTACAGGAGATACGATATACATGTATATTTAATCAATTTAGCAACTGTTTTTAAATGTCACCAGGTCTTCCTTTATACAAACTGTTGCCAGGTTAACATGTTTGGCCCACATATTTGCAAAATTTAAAAAGCAAGAATCATCTTGATTAATAGTCCTGCCATTCACTTCTTTTCACAACATTCTCACCAATCTTGAATGAATTAACCAAACTAATCTCCTCTGGTTGGGTAACCTTAACAATGCAATACTATGCAAGCGCAGTGTTGAAGCCAACCAACAACAGCACATGGCCCTTGAAGTGGCTAGGGCCGCGTTTATGGTGCCTTATAAATCCGCGTTTTTATTATTATTATTATTATTATAATCTAGGCATGCATTTTCTTCAGGTCAGTCGCATAACATGCCCACTTACAAAGAACTCAAACTTTAGAATATGTTGTAAAAATAGGAATATAAGTTCAGTGGTAGCTGATTGAGAATAAATTTGCACTTGATGATCGAAAATACATGTCATTACAAAAGCTATAGTGAAATCATTTCTACGTACCTATCTCTTTGAAGAGCTTCAAGATTAAAGTAGGATCAGTCAGACTTGTTACACTTGCATATGTTATGCATATCCAAACTGGCCAGTTGTACCACAAGAGAAATGCATAGTACACAAACAATGCTCTCATTGTCACAATCAGTGCTGAAGACCAACAAAAACATCTCAAAAGCTCATAGTTATATGATTATCATACAATGCAATATTCAATGATTATGCATCAATGTATGCTCAAAAAATCATTACTTTACCTATTGGTTTTTGTTTCGTCCTAGTCACTAAACTTTATCAAATAGCAAATAAAGTTTGGCAAGGTCTGAAGATGGAGCAACTCAAGCGAAGTTGTATAATAATTATCATCACTCATTAATTATCCTAACAGCTTCTGCTTTTTAAATACTGCTCTCATTACATCCACAATCCTTGCACTGAAAATCTGTTGACTTGAGTGATCAATTCATAGAAAAACGAGTATGGTCAAACCGTCAAAACCCATAGTCGCTATAAAAATATTTTATATATACATTTTTAAGTTCAAAGCCTAAATATGATTAAAAAAAACTCAGTCATTGCATGTTGCAAGTGATTAAATGATGATCATGAACTAAAGTGTCAGTGAAACCAATGCAACTAGTCCATTAAAGGGCTAATGAAACATTTTAACATTTTGGGGACAGACCATGGCTCAAAAACTGTCAAAGGTGCCCTGGAATTGCATTGAAAAGAAATGTAGAAAGAAAGACAAACTCGGCCAATACTAAAATACAACTTCTGCAGTTCAATATCATTTGTCATACCAGATCCGAGGCTGTCTGATAGCAGATCAGAGGCTGTCTGATAGCAGATCAGAGCAAAGCCATTGAAGATTTGCACAGATGCTTCACAGTTTATGCATAGTACAGGAAAAAAAATAGACAACATGAAATATAATGTTCAACTAAACGTCATAAAAGATTTCAAAATTGCCATACCAAAACCCAAACTTCCGAGAAATATCACTTGTAGAAATAAACTTGCAAATGTTCGTGCATCCATGGCAAAAACTGCTTCAAACAACAAAAGTGGAAACCAGATACACTTGAGTGTATGGGGGCCCAATTCATAAACATCGGCAAAATTGAGCACAGATGGAAAACTATCCATGTGAGCCAGAAAGCCATAGCCTACTCCAACAAAAAACAATACAAGATCCAGTATTGGAGACAGCATTTTTGCTCTCAGTCTGGTTGATCGTAGAATTCCTAGAAAAAACATACAGTGCCACATAATAAGTGTATCACATGTTACTGTACGAAGTTCGTTAGTTACAATGGCATAAACAATGGGTAACGAGGACAGTGATTATGTAATTCTTTAACCTTTACGCCACAAACTGGTGGAAATTTAGCCCCGTAACAGTTTTTCATGTGTAACTTTCAACACTTTAAGGACAAGTTTCCTTGGTTCCTCAGTCACTATTAGTACGCTCTTGTCATTTAAGTGCCAAATGGGAACATATGTTGAACATTCTTTCAGCAACTCAGCCTTAATATGCTAAGCAGATTGTTTCATAAAGTTACTGTCATGTGATGTAAAACCTTGGCATCACTGTTGACATTACAATGACTTTTTTTAGAGTATTTTGCTAACAAGGATAACATTGGTGTCAAGTTATGATTTGGAAGGGAAGAATTAACAAACATACCTTGGACACCACCTGGAAATAATTTCCTAAGGAACAACTGACATCTGCAGCGACCATTTATATTTCTCTGTACAGTCTGTACTGGGTGATTTTGTTGTTCCCACTAGGATTTTCGACAATGTACAAGGAATTCGAAAAGCTGATGTAAGGCACTGTGCAGTAATTATATTCTACATATCACATGACGTTACATCATTGCTCCAAGTGATCATTTATATCTCCACAGCAAAAATCTTAGAAAACTGATTTTGGTGCCCAGTTTGCAGTTCATGGCTACAAGGAATCCAGAAGGCACATGCCAGCCACTGTGGTATTAGTCAAATCCCATGAATTTATCATGTTTATCAAAAAACTTTTAGACTTTGGCAACCATCAAAGACTCCGTGGCATTAGTTAAATACCATGGTCAACTTCAGTATTTCCCAAAATGTATTCAACAGAAACTTATGGTTTGCAAGGAAATCTTGTAAAAGGTTTGTCTTTAATTGGTCATTGACAGTTCAAATTACCATGACATTAAAGGTAAATTGATTCTTGTAGATAATTTTCTGTACCTGTCTGTCATTGAAATACACAACTATTAATGAGTAATTTCATTTTTATAAAAGAGGTCAAAGCCATTCACAAAACAAGAACCACAATCACAACATCCAAATTATAAATTAATACAGGTTGAAGCATAAAGGTTAAAAAAATAGGTTGTCTGAAGCTGATATATATATATATATATATATATATATATATATATATATATATATATATATATATATATATGTATATGTATATGTATATTTCAAATAATATCAAGAGCAAGGGATTATAGTATATATATACATATATATAGTATAGTATATATATATATAGTATTTATAGTATATATATATATATATATATTTCAAATAATATCAAGAGCAAGGGATTATAGTGTGTATATATATATATATATATATACACACTATAATCCCTTGATTCTTAATATCAAGAGCAAGGGATTATAGTATATATATATATATATATATATATATATATATACTATAATCCCTTGCTCTTGATATTATTTGATTTCCATCAGCTTATATATATATATATATATACATATATATACTATAATCTATAATATATTATATATATATATACAATAATATATATATATACTATAATCTATAATATACTATATATACCATAATATATATATATACACATACATATGTACAATTGATATGTTGTTCGATTTGAACCAGATGGTCCATCTCAGCCTGTACTTCACGCATCTCCAAATCGCTGTCCTACATTCCTCATTATACTGAAGGAAAGGCACAAGTGTCTCGGTTTCGGTATCAGTACCTCACTGTCTCGGTACCTCACTGTTTCGGTCTCATCTTGGTCTTGAAGTTTAAGGTCTTGCATACATTTCATTCTAAAACATAATTTACGTACAGTTTGGACTTTGCGCTCAGAGTCACATGCCTTCGCCTCCTAGGTTTGAGGTTAGCGCCCTTGGAATTCTTGACCCTGCTCATATCCCTCAAAAGTCTTAATTTTATGGCCTTTCATATGTCCCCTACTGTGACCCCTACCCTCAGCCACTACAATCCAAAGGTATATAGCATATATATTGCATATAGCACGACAATCTTGCTCCACAAAAACTTTACTACTTTTTGTCATTCCATCAATTGTTGTTCTCTCACATAAGACCAAATATGAGATAAATTAACAGCACATATATATATAAACCTGTAGATATTACATACCTGCAATAGTGCTTACACCAAAGATGAATAACAGAAATCCTGGTGAATGGTGCTCGTGTATAACCCTATGCAGATATTGACCATCGGGGGACGTTGCATTGCTCATCCTCTTCTAAATGTCCGCTACAGTAGCCTTCAATGTAAGATTCCAGTTTTAAATTTGAAGTTGTGACCAAAAACAAATTGCGGGTACTTTTAATAAAACAAGATTTTCATATGCTGCCAGAAAATAAGAGGTTTCAGAATTTCCTCAATTCTTCCTTTCTTGTTCATAGGCACATTGGCAGAAATGGGAAACTTGTCATAAATTACATTTCACATTTATTCTAGAAGTTGTGACCACATAAGCCTACACACTGGTAAAAATGGGGGTAACCCTGCAGTATTGAGGGTGTGTAGGGTTGCTTATGGCCAGGTTTGGTGTGTCACGGTCGAGGTAGGGTCGTTATTAGAAAACAAGGTACCAACTAATGCAGCTGCCGAAGCATACCAACAGATATCATATGACGCCCTTGAAACTTACGTAACCCGATACAGCAAGTTTGCCGAAATGGGTACAATGATCAATAACTGTAGCTAGGGTCAGAAGTAGAGCTAGACGTGTCGTCATAGTACCTTACGAGTAACCGAGACAGCACGCCAAAAGATATCGTGTGACGGTCGGGAACCTACACATCCACATACTGCACTTTCGCCATCAATTTTGAAGAGCGATAATATACTTGCGTTGAACGCTAAACTAATAAACACATCATTTATACTTCAGAATATGATTTTTAAGTAATATCTAAACTCCGTAAAAAAATTGTGATTTCATAGAAGGAGCAGTACGAAACCAGCACACACTGACGTAATCATTATGTGCATAGATAATTATTGCACCACTTGCTCGGCGCAATTACAATACAACACAATTCATATTATTGACCTAACAGTATACACTTAAAACACTTTTAAAGGCAATCTATTCCACCATATCGAACGAACGCATTTTTAAAATTCTTTTTCTGAAATAAATTCCAAGCCCGGTGTAGTGGCGGAGATTCAAACGTCTGGCAAAAAATAATAGGCGGCCCGTGGGCCTATAATGTTGATAACCTCAAACTACTTAATTTTAAATTCTTGTTTTTATATTAAGTTCATTAGGCCTATAATTAAATTATGCAGCAGCAACAATGTCATATAAATCTAGATTAATATTGTTGCTCTTAGTATTGCAGTTGTCGCCGAGAACCCACTCAGTCTCTATTTATAGGCTACTCGCCTTAATATCTGTTCTTTTTAACTGTGCCGGGGTCGGGAGCGCTCATGAGTAGTACCCTTGAAGGGGACACTATATAGAGTAAGCCTATCGCAGTGAACATCCTTGTCATGGATGCGTCGTTAAATAAACTTATTACACACACAAAATAGTGAACACATGATGAATGAACTCCACTGGTTGAACTCTGCCAGTCCCAGTCCCAAGCCTGGATAAAGGAGGAGGACGACGCTAATGGTCTATGTTACAACACAGCAGAGTTGTATGGTCTCTAGACAGTGTCTCGGTCTCGAGACGTCTCGAGACAGTTTTTTAGTGTCTCGGTCTCGGTCTTGGATACCTGCTGTCTCGGTCTCGAGGTAGTGTCTCGAATTTTTAGAAACTGTCTTCAAGTGAAAGTCTTGTTCTGTCTCGAACAAGCGGTCTCGATAAGTTTTGCGTGAACTGTCTTATGTGAAGCAACAGTGCAGCGTCCAAACAGGGCAGCACGGCGAAGACGGACGGCCTCCGCGGCGCGTCCGTCTGCCTTAAGTGTGTAGCCTGTTGGTGCGACGTCGAACGACGACGCGTACTCGGTTTGCTGCTCTCGTCAGGCGAGCTTTGCTGCTAGACGAGACAATCTCGAAGACGCCCGGCTGCGACCGGGGCCAGCAAGCGTCTCTTCGGTTGACTTCCAGTCTTGCGGTCGAGATACGAACTGTGTGCCACACGTCTAGGTTCATTACGAGCCTGACCGTCTTGAGTATTCCGGCCCCGCAACGGGTGCCGCGAAGGCGAGTGAATCTGTGCGCCCGCGTTCCGGGCCGCCGCGGCTTCGGCCGACGGGCGGCCCGACCGGGCGCTCGTGTGAGCGAACGGAGACCGTTGGGTCGTCGTGCGAGTGCGATGCGAGCTTCGCTTTCGTGCGGGCTCCGTTGAACGTGTGACGCCGGGGCGCGAGACCGACCCGGTCGGACGAGCGCCTCGGACGACGGTAGCTACCTTTATACTATTCAGAAGATAGGTCAACGAAGAGATAAAACGCGGCAATACAAAAACTATTCTTAGGAATGGGTACTATATACATCATAAGTTTCAAATCGAAATAACAAATGAACCTTATTACCGAGAACTGATACATTAGTATTTTACAGCATTTTATATAGGATCACTTGTCTTTTACTGTCTCGTACTGTCTTGAACCTAGTGTCTCGGTCTCGGTCTTGGTACCTCACTGCCTCGGTCTCGGCACCACACTGTCTCGGCCTCGTCTTGAAGTTTCAAGACTTGCATACAACACTGCCACACAGTGTCGTTACATTGCAACTACCACATGATGAATGAAAGAAATTCTCAACATCCATATGCCAGCCGTCGAGTGTCGACGGGTCGTAATTTTCTGTCAGGCGTGCGACAGTGCGACTGCGTAGGCCTGCAATCAAAAACCTGAAACAACAAACTTTCTCTAGCTCAAAATGGAATTGCATTAAGTAGTTAATTTGATGAAAATGCATTTGCTCAAATCACAAAAAGCACAGACATGGTTTTACAAGCCGCTCACGTCTGTTTTTAGTCGTGGCTGGGCTTGGAGCACTTCACAATAAGGTTTCTAAGAGGCAATATATATGTATTCTGAATGAATGAATTAATTAATTAAAAACCCAGTTGATGCACAACGCTTTGACATCATGGCTGGAGTAGGTTATAATAAATAATAATTCAAGTTTAGTTGCGCTTTTTCGAGTCGCTAGATGGCGACGTGGAGTACGATGTCCCAGCATTGAATCGATTGGCATTTGTTTTATGTCATTAATATTTAATATAAAAGTTCTAAGTGTTATTATTAAAAGTTAGGTTTCAAAAATGTTGTAAATTTGTATGTTGTTGCTATTACAGTGTGTTAGGTCAAGAATATAAGAGGATTCTAAGTTTCTTGCTAGACACAGTACACACCTTTAAAATGATATCATCATAAACTATATTTTCCAAGCTTGACCGAGAGAAATCATACTTACCTGGCACAGGAGAAACCGTGATCAAGTAGGCGGTGCTCCCAGGACGAGGCTCAGCCATTGCACTTCGGTTGGGTTGACTCTTGCGATCACCCCAAATGTGGGTGACTCGGGTGCGTAATTTTTGTTAGCGGGGGACTGCGTTCGCGCTTTCCCCTAAAAAACTCAAAACAAATTCTCTGTGTTTAGGCAAATGATGTGGTTAATAGCACAAAATGTCAACATACGAATAGGCCTACGCTAGCGACAGGATAAAAACTTCATCTACAGAGCCCAGACTCTGCCAGCAGACAGGTAGCAATGATAGATTATTATTATTATTATTAAATTTGTAACGCGCACAAGGTCACACCTAAATGTGAATCTGAGGCGCGGATAGTCAGTCGCCAGGAGAAGATGCAATTAGATTTCCAAATCCTTGAAAGCCAAAGAGAAATAGTGAGTTTTGAGTCACTTTTTGAAGGAAGGAAGTGAATTTGAGCTACGAAGAGAGAGTGGCAGTCGATTCCATTCCCTAGGAGCAAAGACATGAAGTGCACGAGAGCCCATAACTGTTCTGCATCATGGTTCAACTAAAACACCTGTACTTGATGATCGTAAGCAATGAGGAATAATGTAAGGAGTTAGTAGAGCATAAATATAGGTAGTATATGAGTTAAATCACACAGAATTTCACCGGGAACCGTTTGTCACTTGCCATAGCAAGCTCTAAACCGTTCGGTAAACTGGATGTTTGTGCTTGAAAGTTGAACAGATTAATTAAATGCTTTTAAATTATTTCATATAGGCCTAACCTACTTGGGTTTCAACCCTGGTAAATGCAAATTTTAAGTTAATAATTTTCTATTTAACTGCGCTGATACAGTGCATACTACATCAATCGCCATCTGTCTCTACAAACACTAAGGCAGAAGTCGAACATCGGCCATTATACCCATAGATATTATAAACCATTATTTTATATTTGATTTATTACCGAAATCTGATATGGCCCTTCATCCACCATTTTTTGCTCAGAAGTGCACACACACACACACCTACACACACGCCTCGATGGCGCAACTGCAGTTGTACTGCAGAGCAATTGTGCGCGAATGACTTGCTCAAGGTCCCTACACAGTGACTCCCTGGACGAGAGTCGAACCCGCTCGCTCAGCGCACATTGAACGGTACAGGAATGTGGTCTCGAGACCGTTAAACTGCGGTCTAGGTCTTAGTCTCGAATGCATCGGTCTTGGATGCGCGGTCTTGGTCTTGGGATTAAAGGAACGGTCTTGGGATTGGTCTCAGTCTTAGATTAGCATTCTTGGTCATTTGCTGTATCAGAGCAATTTTTTATTATTTGTCAGTTATTTTCGATTAGAGACATAGCCTACTGGCGTCAGAAATGGGTCTGAAGAAGCTGACGACCACGTCAATTCACTCACTACAGTACAGGCTTTTAAGAACTACGTCAGAAACCATAGAGTCATACGGCGTAAAATGTTGCGGATGGAACAGGCTTCCATCAACCAATGACTGTGAGCTATCAATAGAAACATTCGGGTATGATTTTGGTAATTAGAGCTGTGATCGCTGCAAAGAGTAACACATCTTAGTTTTACCAGTTCCTTAAGACTTGTTTTGCCGTGGTTGGACTGATAGCTTTTCCTAATAGACTTTGTCAGAGGTGCTAATCAAATAGAATGAAAAATCCTGGTTTCAGCGCCTCCTTAGGGGCCGTCCACATATTACGAACGCAGCGAGGGGAAGACAGGGGTTTAAAATTTAGTTTAAAATCGGCCACTTTGCGTACGGGTGCGTATGGTTGGGCAGAGGGATCTCGAAAATATGTACGTACGCAAATATAATTGTCTCATTATGACATTATCCACAACACAAAACATGAAAATCAGAACTGTAAACCTAATCACAGACTATACTCCTGCTTAATCAATTTTATGTACCATTAAAACTGTTTCAAATGAAAGTGTCGTTAGTGTTTTATTTCTTCGTGAACAGTTAACAAATTTAAACTGTTAACTCTGATATATAGCCTGCGGTAAAATCAAGGTCTTATAGGTGGTTTTAGTTATTTAACCTTTGCAATTGGATGGAGGGGTAAGAGCTCAAATGCAGGTACACATGGAGGGAGGGGTCCACGAAATGCACGTGGTGCAACACGGGGGATGGACAACACCGATTTATTGCATGTGTAATATATGGATGGGCCCTTATGAAGCAGGTAAAACTTTTACAACAGTAGTTGGCATGGTTAAGTAACAAAAAAATGTTGTATAAACATAATGCACAAGTAATGAGCTCTCAACTTGTCTGTAATTTGTCAAATGATCTTATGAGATTACAAGAGAATAATGACAAAGCACAGGAACTACAGAAGAATTGCAGATGAAACTTTGATGAAAATAAACTAACAGAGCATATCGACTATTGAAATGTTATTTCTATGCTCAAAAAATCAAACCACAATTTAAATAATCTTTGTTTATTTCTGTATAATAAGACTTATACATATCTGTCGTTTACAATAGAGACCCACTGTCAAAACATCACACTGAAACCATTTTAATTCATGATTAAATTGGTGATGATGAATGAATATCTGATGACTGCCTTCAGTTCCAGTCATTAGCAGTAGTTCCACCCCATTCGTTTGAAACTGGTGCTGGGGTGGCTCCCCAGTCACCAGTGTCTGTTGCGGACCAATCCTCCGTCGCAGGATAGCCCGGCTGGACAGCTGGAGGTGCTCCTGGAAGTAAAGTGCTCTCTTTTGCCCACTGCAAACATATACACAGAACTCTCCATGTAGGTACATACAAACAAACCTTAACAAGATGTTTATCTTTTGCCCAATTGCCGTCCGAAACAATCATTCGTGTTCTTCTTAATTCTAAGTTTAACTTTCAAGTTTTAAGACGCACAATCATCGCACATAGACAGAGCAAATAGAAAAATAAGAGGGGGAAGGGAAGAAGAGGAGAACAGGAAGATGGAAGAACTATTCAAAGAAGATACGACGAAGACGCAATGTAGATGCGAAGAAGAAGCAACGAAGACAGGAAGAAGACGCAATAGGTACACGAAGAAGATGACAAGGGAAGATGAAACAATGAAGGACAAATACAAAGGACAATGAGGACAAAGACAGAAGAAGTGGTTCCCACACAGACAATTCTCCTGAACCACTATAAATCTGTTATGTTAAGTTTGCTAGAGGGCACTGGTTCAAGAAAGCCTTAAAATTTTAATCCTGTTTGGTTGAGATTCAATTTATTATTCCTCTGACCTCTGGGTTGACAGCTTTGCATGCTAACCAATACAACATTGGAATGCATGTTCATTGCTCAAGCACCCAAGAGGCCAAGACCTGTGTGCAGAAGCACACTGTATGTAACCATATCTTTAAATGAAATTGCTATTTCTCATTCTTAATTTCTATACATACCACAAGAGTCTCATAAATAAAATGCATCTAATTTGGTGTTTAGGTTTCACATTGTAACAAACTCAGTGTTTTAAACAATTTCATTGATATTGTTGAAACTTACATCAGAAACTTCTGGTCGGATGAGAGATTCCTCTGGAACGTATTCTGCCTGTTCCTTAACAGCCTTAACAGGTTCAACTTCTTGCTTTTCAGTCTAAAATCAAACAAGTTTGGTGATGTAGAATGCCAGATAACGACTCATAAAAATTGGTTGCACGCAAGTGTTTATTCATCAAACAGTTCTATTGCTTCAATGAATAGCCACATTTACAGTTAAAGATATCGACAATAGAGCAAAAATTATTTAATCACAAAGATAAACCCAAAATCTACTTCTCCATTTATTAAGTGACCTCCATTTCAGAGCAAAAATCAACCATGGAGTGGTATTTGAGATATGCAGATTATAAAGGAAAACACAGGCTGCAGAACAGGAATTAAATGCTCAGGCGATCAAGATTTTGGAAATGAAATCGAGAGTTGAGAAGCAAAGAATTTTGTATAGATGGCTTTTTAACATGAGGATAAACTGTGGCACAATCAAATTACATGAGAAAATGAGATTACAAATCAGTCAGCTTTATAGGATGGAATAGGTGAACTGTTGAATACTGCAGACAGTCACCAGTTTTCTTATTTATTCACTTCCTTTGGCGGAGTCATCATAGCCGAGTCTAAAAACTTGCGTTGGCAACCCTTTTACAAAGGCAGTTAAGAAGAATACTTACTAGCAAGTGCCCAAAGGTTTGAGAGTCTTAATCTGACTTTTGTGATAATCACATGTTTTTGCTGTCTATTTGCAAGATATACAAGTAACCTCAAACTCATTTTTATAAAAAAAAACATTGCTAATTTCCATGCAGTAAATTTAGACTGAAACTATTAACTATATACAATAAAAAGAGTAATTACCTCATCCGCGTTACGGAAGAAGAAGAGATCAACCATGACATCCCAAGGAATGTCACGACTGATGGCCCCACGAAGGCGAAGTACTTCACGGGCCAGCAGCCACCACATCAGTCCAACAGAGTTGGATGACTACAATTTCAGCATATATTCCAACATATATTTGGATATTACGTCAGACCAAACATCTTATTATAACTATGACTTAGATCATTTAGATGTACCTGGAAAAGTTAACAAATTCAACTATTATATAGTGCTAATAATTTCTCAATAGTGCGCCACAATATAGGCCTATTCATTAAACAAAATAATTTAACACGTTGACTAGAACGTTGCTGAATCTTTATTCAGTCATGCTGCACACGAGACGAGAACTGCAAAAGTACATTACTATCTTGGAAGATAATACTTCAAATATTTTAACTGCTGCCTTATCCGATTTTTATTACAAAGGATTATGTCATTGAACAAATAAGCATTTCTAGAATTATTTAACAAAAATCTCTAATTTGAAATGTTAGGTTTTACTTGTACCATGTTATTGCAAGGGATTGCAATGTCTATGTACTTCAAAGGAGCATTTGTGTTGCACAGGGCAATGACCGGAACGTTGACATAGGCAGCCTCTCTGATTGGCTGGTGATCTGTAACTGGGTCAGAGATCACCAACAACCTGGGTTCACGGAAAGCGGCCTGAAACACAATCATGCCATATAAGTAAATATATTCTTTATTTAACCAATTGCATATCTACACTCTGGTGTAAAATAGATTCAAAAGTATAGCATTCTCATTAAAAAGGATTTTCGCTTTAGATTGTCTGCCTGTGGAATAACACGATCATGAGAAGGAATAATCGTTGCAAATTAGAATACATCCCAGACTACTTTTAATCCTTTAACAACGAGAGCTATTCATTTTCCAGTATCTATTCGTACCATCATCTGATTAAAATGCTGATATAATTTACAATAATGCATATTCCGATGTAGCATGATCTCGGACATGAATATTAAAATCATTTTGTTTACAGAAACTTAACTTATTACACCTCATTATAAGGTAGGTCTTGATATGCCTCCCCAGGACTGTACCAAATTTTTTCTGTACTTTTAGCATAAGTAGCACAAAGATATTACAATGCAATCTCATTTCATCAAATTATTCTGCACTGCATAACCTCTCAATGCTTGCTTCCTTCTATACAACTGATCAAAAACTTTTAGTTAGAAACAGCAACGAAGATGACACTTTGAAATAAGATGATAACTTTATCAGCAATATAAGAAAGCTAGATATAATAGACTCTAAACAAGAAAGAACCATTTTAATGTAGCTGCAGCAGCTCAAAAGCCAAATATCAAACTACAATGCCACAAACTAATGGATGCGTGTGCAATGGTATCACCTGGTAATTGATTTAGCAGTTGATCGATATCCTTATATAAAATAATCTTAATTTTAAAATCAGATGAAGCTAACACAAAATTTCCTTATCAAGTCTCAAAAAGAGATAACTTATTTGTAATTATCACAAACATGACATGCTCATTGTTATTTATATAATTAATATATGTATTATTATTTATTTAATGAAATCATTAATTTCTTTGGCACATAAAGGAAAAATGATATTTTACCTGAATCTGATTGGTGAAGGTGCCAGGAGTGAAGCGGCCAGCAACTGGCATTGCACCAGTGTAGTGTGCAAATTTAAGGACGGCACGTTGTCCTTCGTTCCTGGAAGATATCACACACACATCTGCTGGGTTTTCAATAGCTGCAATGGCTCGAGCGGCCAGCAACAGCTTTTCCCATGTTTTTCTTAGATTGATGATATATTTGCCTGTACAGATATGAAAAGATACATCACATTCAAAAAGTTTACAAGAAACGAAATGATGGTGAAATCTCTATTCAAATTAGGTCAGGAATTTAATTCTGGTGCAGTGTACACCAAATTTAACGACTACAAAACAAAAAACTTCATATACATAGTCAAGTACTAATTGAAACATTAAAGAAATTTCTCCAACAATTGAACCATCTAACAATGAACAAATATAATAAAATGTATTGGAAACCAATGCAGGTCACCATTATAGGGCCAAAAAAGTCATCCTGCGCAAGCAAGAGTTTGTGGCCAATACTCAAAGCTCCAACTACAGCAATCTCAAGTCACCCTTGGAGTCAGCAAACGTTGCACACGGCTGTCTGCAAACATATGGAATGCAGGTACCAACGCTTCTTTATATCAACAAGGCCTTCTTCTGTATAAGACCATCCTTTGGAATATTCTACAAATCTACATATTTCTACAGCATATGACTGTGCAGGATACTTTTTTAATAATGAACATTTGAACACACTATTTGGCTAAATATGAATATCAGGTAATGAGACAAAGACAACACCTTAAATGACAAGTTTAACTATTAAATTAAAGACTAGACATAAATGTTTAAAATAACTCACTTGTCTACAGACATTGAGCTTCCCAAAGCCTGCAATCTAAATTATGAATGTGTTTAATATGAATTTAAACAAGAAAATAGTTATGCTGTTTACTAAACCATATGTTCAGAAAGACTAAATGTTTAAATTGTCATGTAAAGATGACTTCAAAGTAATCTCTTGCATTTGGCCGCCAAGAAGACGCTACAGTAATCAAGCGTATTATATTATCATGAAATGGCTCCCACGACTTAAATTTACTTCTAGTAGACATTAACAACATATCCAATTCATATTTGAATTACAGATGAGCCACTCAAAGCACCATTCAGTTCTGAAACAATACAAATCTTTTGTAGAGCACTAAATATATACATTGCACACATAACTGGTTTAGCACTAATTATATGATCTGATCAGTTTTAGAAGTTCACTGTGCATACCATCGTTTCTTCTCTTGAACACATACTGTTCCATCTGGAAGTTCAAATGATGATCACCAATATGAGTCTGACATGACAGGAACTTTGTCACGTCATCCTCTCTCAAACCCAAAACCTCTACACCGCCAGACATTTTTATCAGATCAACTACAAAAACAAAAAACAACCATAAATCACCGCAAAGATGTCATACTGTAAAAGCTCATCACCTTTTATCATTCCTGCAAACCATTTGCAAGGCATCAGGACCTTTCAAGTATCGTATTCTGTGATTTTAAAGTTATGGTACAAAATGTTGGTTCAAGTGATCCTGTCAGTAGAACCTTTATTAAGTTTTACTCACTGTCAATGAATGTAAAAAATATTCTATTTCTCTTGTTGAATGCATGAATATTGATTATAGTCAGTTACACGCATCTGCTGTTAAATGCTGTGACAATATTGCGCGCTGATGAAAATCACTAAGTAGTTACAGTTGGTTATGAAACAGTCCGTGACACACATTATCATCTGCCCTTAAACAGTCACTAACAATTTAGACGATTACAGTTGGTTAACCGATAGTTACATGCTATATTATCTCCCGTTAGTAAGAGAATGAATTGCATATACCTTAGACTTAAACATGAATTCGGGTGCGTAGCGACTACCCGAAACCCGAATCTCGTTTCCGCCGTATCCCCGAAAACGAGGGTGTTGGTAAAATGTGAACTGCGAACTGGCAAAACGCGAACCAAAATGTGAACCATAGGCACGAACGAATCAGGTTAAGGCATCGTGAGGGTCGGTTAGGGTCACGGTTGGCATCGTGAGGGTCAGTTAGGGTCAGGGTTGGCATCGTGAGGGTCGGTTAGGGTCAGGGTTGGCATCGTGAGGGTCGGTTAGGGTTAGTGTAGTTAATAGATAGGGTTCAGGGTCATAGCTAGTATCGTCTACAGATAATTGCCGAAAGCTTTTGGCCGCATGAATAAAAATATAAATGGCAACCATAGGCTCGAACCGGTCACGTGACTTCTGGCAGCCAATCGAAAACAAGTTCGAAACGGTTCACATTTTACCGGTTGAACCCTATCTATTAACTACACTAACCCTAATCCTAACCCTAACCGACCCTCACGATGCCAACCCTGATCCTAACCGACCCTCACGATGCCTTAACCTGATCTGTTCGAGCCTATGATTCGCATTTTGGTTCGCGTTTTACCAGTTCGCATTTTACCAACACCCTGAATTCTTAGGTTCCTGCTATTTAACTTGGCATAATTGTACAGGGTCTGAATGTTAAGATGCCTGATTTGTGTCAATAATATATATACATACTGCATATATTAAATGTTTTGAACATAACCTCATTTTCATAAATATGCGAAGAACTTTGGGCCACATAAGTGATTTTCCGTGAATTGAGAGGCCGAAATTTCGGCAGCAGAAGCTCTACGTTTCACAAAATCCTTTTCTGGATATGGCGGATATTCGTTTGGGGATTTGGATTTCCACGATTCGCTACGCACCCCATTTGGTCACCCTATGACTCAACGTGGCACTCGTGAATAAGTTGGTGCCATGTGCTTAGCTTTCAGATGGCTCCTTATAAATTTTGAGGTCGACAATTTGGGCATAGTACCCGAGAGGCAAATCAGAAAAGTAAAAAAATAAAAGGAAAATACTTGACATTTAAGTACTTCTTATTTAAAGATAAGTATTTTAGAGAAATCTTATAGAGAATTAAAATGCAGTCTATTTTAAAATGTCAATTCAAAACTCAAACCCACATGCACCTTCGATTCGAAAGAACAAGAACAACTAAGCCGGAAGTAATGTTAAGTACGAAGCACAGATCATTGTTTGGATACCTTGTTTAACGCTACCACCAGACTGCCATTGTCTGTAATTGTAATCGTGATCTCAACATTTCTACAACGCCCACAATAGCGAAGTCACGGGAACCAGCTTATGCACAGGAGCCTAATCAAAACAAATTCGATAGGCAGAGGGTCAAAATTCAGAGAGTCTACTGACTCTGTGGATCAATGGACTACCATGCAAGGCCCCATTAAGCTATTGCTATACATCTAATTTAGCCAACGCCGCCGCCGAGCTAAAGAAGGAGCAATCGATCTTATGGTACGGGGTTACGGGCATTGGGATACGGGTCTCGAACTCGGGTCCTCTACTCTGCGCCCCAGTGTGTTATCCATTACGCCACGCCACCTCTTTAATGGTCACTTTGTGAACCGCAAAATATTTATCATTAACTATGAAATAGAAGTATTGCCTAATATTTAATTAATATTTATTTTGCCATTTTTGTATCTGTTCAACAGTACATGTTGCTTAGGAATGAATCCGCGGATGCCTAAACCATATTTGCTGAGGCGGCGATCGCGTTTGAAGGATGGGGACACACAGATAGTCACGAGAAGGATGGGTCGAGGTATGAGGACAAACAAATAACGTGTCCCCTCTCTGGAAGAGGTGATGGGGACGTGTCTTCTCGACCTCCCACTGTCCCAGGATGGCCGCCTCTGCATACATGATCTGCTCCTAAATGTTCGGTCTAAATTTTGATCAGGCTATTAATAATCGGTTTCAATATATTTATAGTAACTTAATTCGGTCATTAATTCGTGTTGAAATGATGGCAATGATACTCGCTTTTTACAATGCTGCTGCAATATTACGGCGCTAAATTAAGTATAAATTTGTTTCAACAAGAACCTCGTAGAAGAGCAACGTATTTGTAACGCAGTGTTATGAACTTATTATTAAATAGATTGGAACTAGAAATTTGTTTTATTTTCAGGCGTTAAAGGTTTGCCTTATCGGTTTGTTCATTTTTTTATTATTTTATAGTTCATGACTAATACAAATATTATGGCCATAAATTGTGTGTCTAGTCAACGGGAATCTTAACTTAAATGGCGTGTAGCCCATTCAAACGGGTATCAGTGGAGAATTAAGAAGTCCACAGATTATTCTTCATTGAAAAGCAGAGTCGAGATCATACCGTAACGAAAGAAAAGGGTAACAATGTTTTGGAAAATAGCGTATTAATGATTAAATAACTCTAATTCAAGAATATTTGTTATCCAACAACATGCAGAAAGAAGACTGGAAATATGAAATGAAATTGTTGATATACAAACGGTGATTTCGTATTTTAGCGTTATAAACGATTTGTTTCTGTAAGATTTCAGATTTGATGTTGGAGCTTCATCTGACTATTGTGTAAATATTAAAAATAAAATACCTATTTGTGTATGATGGCTATTTGAATGGCTATTGCAATGCGATGGCTCTTTATTTAAATTTGGTGACGGATAATATTGTTTTGTGTTTCTAGTTTTATACGATGTCAGGGCTTTCGAGAAATGACAGTTCGCAAGCGATGCAAAATTTATTTTCTGCATACGAAGATGCTGACGGGGATGCTGATGAATCGATGAAGATAAATGCAAACATTTCTGATGACGAGGAATTCAGCGATTATTCAGGAACACCGACAGAATCAAAATCGACTGAGAAACCTGTGGAGAAAGCCACCGGTATAAACTCTGATCAGGATGAAGAACGGAATCTCGATGAGCCGGAAGTGAAAAAGCCTAAAATTGAACGTAAAGGTATTCAAAGTTCTGAACATTGGTAGTCATTGCTACTCCCGGTGTGAGTCCAGTGTCATTTTATTGTGATGGTCCTTGAATGAAAGAGCCCTACCACAATATTTTATTGCCAGTGCAACATTTACTAACGAAATTTTGATGATCACATGAATTTGCTCAACATTGTAATTTGATCTTATTATAAATTTAAATGTGTGGGTCTATTGTATCAGAAAGTAGGTTTTATCTGCTATTACACTTAATTCATTTAGAAGTTATATATGCATATATGTACCATTCTTGACTTGTGACTTTGGATTGAATTTCAGTCACTGCAACTCGGTTGGTTTCCTATGGTCCTGATGACCAGGATGAAGAAGACGATGATGATGATGTGGAAGAGGAAGAGAAACATAGCAATGATGAAGAGATGTTCACTCAATTTAAATCTCCATCTCATGTAAGTAAATGATGTCTTAAAAAGAGTTTTAGCTAAAACTTGTTTATTTTGAGTGAATTATATTGTACAGTTTCTGATGCTTGGAAGTTAAATGTGGCTTTAAAGTTTTGAACAGAATTCTGTAATATCCACCTCCTGAAACTTCATTGATACAACATATTCAATCCGTCAGCCTCAAATCTGACACTTGGTAGCTTCACAATTAACTAAGCACTATGACTTAAACCTTAGCTTCATCTCATCTTTTCAATTACCAACATGAGAAATAATTGGATGTAGACTAGGAGGTTTGCTTGGGCAATGCTGGACAGTGGTTAATACTTCGGCGAGTTGGGTTATAAGTAACATGCATGAAAAGTTGTTCTGTTCCTAGACTTTACTGTTCAGAAGTAAAAGTTTGGCAGGTCCTCAGTTTGAGTATGCCCTACGATGATGGATCTCAAAGCTAGCTTTAACAACTGTGATCTAGGAAACAGAAAACCTTCAAGTTAATTTGCAGTTAATTATTATTAATAATTTGCTGTTTGATAGACACAGTTCTGTGTTGGGAGTTACTGAGTTGGTTTTATTTATTTGATTCACCAAATATTGTGTAAAATATCATTGATTTAAAAATATTGGTATTTATTTCAGGTTGCGATGTCTAATGGTGGTACTCCAATGGCTCCTGAAGAAATGACTGGTAAGTTTTTTGTTTATGTTTATTTTCTGTGGATGTAACTAACTTTAGCTGCATTTCTTTTTTGTTGAATAGATTTCTCCTATGTTTTTGATAAATAAATGTAAATAATTTCTGTTATTTGTGGAGTTGTTGATAGATTCAAGTGTGAGCTATTTGAAGTGCTATTTAGTTTCTGTTTTGATTATTTTTTTGGCTTTTTCCTTTATTTTTCCAGATTCTTTAATGAAGCCCTTACGACATTCGCTTTCCGAAGATGACATTCAAATTCCTCCAGAGCCTTCGGGCAAGTGTGCAATGCGTCTCCAAGTAAGTATGCCATCCAATTGAATGAATACTACTGATTGTAAAACGCCTAAACTTATAAATCAGGTTATGATATAATATGTGGGTCCAAAGTATTGTACGGATATGGAATTATGAATTCATGAAGTCTTGCATGAAATGAATATTGTTATTATGGGTAGGTTGGGAATAGAGAATTGGATTAGAGTTACCGTAACAATTCACATATTACCCAGTTCATGTTCTTAGGTGTTGCTCTTTTCCTTTCCTTGCTGGTAGCAATTGCATTTTGCTTTTGTGTTACTCTCTGGCTTGTGCTTGCTAGTGAAATTTTAATTACGACCATTTATGTAGCGCCATTAATAGCAAGCTACTTCTAAGGTGCTTTACATGATAGTTTGCTGCAATTATAAAACTAATTATCAACATTACATAGAAGGTACGATTTAAACTGTTTTTTAAAGGTAGGGAGGGTTTTGGTTTCCTGGATGACTGCAGGGAGACTGTCCCATGTGGTTATCATGCTAGTGGTTTTCTCTCAATAGAATCTGGCTTTTGTGTGAGTCTGTTTAACACATCTTTTTCTTTCCACAGGACAAGATTTCCAAAATGTATCAGCAAATACAACAAAGTGGAAGAGACCTGAATGCTAACATTCAGCAACGAAAGGAATTTAGAAATCCAAGGTCAGTAACTGAACACAACAGCTAACATTGAACACCAGTAATTTTCACATTTGTTAGGTTTAAGCTGTATACAATTTAATGTCTTGTTTGATTACGATAAAAATTGTGATTCCGACTATCATTCTATGATCCTCTATCGAACTGTTCACTCGTGGACCGGTATCAGAATGCAGTTTGAATAGCACTGCACTAGACTTGAGACTGCTCTTGTAAGTCACTCAAGGGGGGTGCTACACATAAAAAGTATACAAGTTCTGTGAAAAAAATACACACATAATAAACTAATCTGAAAACTTGCTTAATTATAATCCAATAGTCTCATAATGACATGGTCAGAGTCATGAATGAGCTCCACATGTAGTGCAGATCTAGGAAACAACTTTGGTATATAGCACAGCCCTTTTTTATGGTCGTCCCCAAATACAGTGCTACAAGGAGTTTCCAGAGTACTTACTTCAATTGGTGAGTGTTGACAAAGTACTGTATTCCAGTGCTTGAATACCACATCTTGCATAGCAATCAAAGAAGCTGTGTCAAAGAATCTGATGTAATCTGTTTTCTTGTATGTTTACAGTATCTATGATAAGTTGATCGAATACTGCAAGATAGATGAAAAGGGAACAAATTACCCACCAGTAAGTCAATTGTTTCATATTGGATATTACATTTTATAGACAATTGACACTCTAATAACAAGAGTGTGCGATAAGCGACTGGGAAACGAGTATAGTTCGCCTTTAAAGCGTTGAAGTTAGCTGTGCACATTGGCAAACACTTGAGAACCTGAACATGTGAGTTATATAAGTGTCACACCTAACTCCTTGTAATGTAGTTTTTAGAAACATTGGTACTTATTTGCATTGTCATTTACTTTGTATTTCTCTTAGTGCTGATTCTTAATTGTTCATATAGCACCTTTTGACATGAACTCGTTGCTCTTTCTTGACTTCTATGTCATATGTTTCTGTCATATTCTGTGATTGCAATTGCAAGAGTGGGGCAGGTGAGGGAGCCTTTGCTTTACTTGGGCCATTGAGGTTAGTCACAAAGCTTAGAGTCCAGGACATGATTATTGATTATACTGGACCCATACTTTACTATGAATTACCATTTTGCTGCTTCATCATACAAGCAAATGTTTACAGACAGAAAATATATGCTCATTGCCCAAGGTTAATGAATAGGTTTGCATCATTTGGTGCCATCATCATTGATTGACTTCTTTTGGATTTTGGAACATTTGGCATGAACAGGTGGTTAGTAAGGTTTGGCAAATTGCTGTGTGCACTGGGCAAGTTTATATTTTATTTTGTATACTGGTCTGTCTTTCTTTCAGGAGTTGTACAATCCAACAATATGGGGACAGGAGTCGATGTATGAGGTTCTAGCACAAATACAACAAACAGAAATGGAACGACGAACGAAGAAAGACAAAAATCTTATGGTAAACATCTGTCTTACTGTGTTTTATGTCATCCTTACACAGAAATTGTGACCTGTCCCAGAACACCATGTCCAGTAGTTATATGTCAGCAATAAGTTTTCACCTTTGCTAGGTCTAATGAGTGGATTTATGTATTGATGTATAGCTAGTTGGTCATATGACGTCAGCATAAAAGTCATTTCTCCAATCAAGTGTAGATTAATTTCCTCATTGAGCATCAAGTCACTAATTGACTGTACCATTCTAAGATATATGTGTTTATCTGGCAATTGACTTTACATAGCACACTGCAATCACCCTGTATGTATTTGTCACTAAATAATTTGTCACTAACTGTTTTTAGATGTTAAGCAGAGTGCATTCGACAGTGCTTATTCATTCATTCATTCATTCATTACGAGAATTTGTGTATAGCACCTCTTCAAGTTAACTACTCAGAGGTGCATGTGTAATGCATATACTCGTACTGAGATCCTCTGATCTCCATAACCCACTGCACCTTAGTTGTCAGTTCCAGACATTTGTTTCACACCATTGCATAGTGGGATAATCGTGAGTAGAAGCAGTGTGTCAACAAGATAGCTAAATCCCTCTGAAGCACCTTATGTACATGGAAAGTAAATTTAAAATGTATCTAAGGTGTAGGAGTAATGTAACCAATTTAAAATTTGAAGACATTAAGATATAAATATTTATTGCAAACATTTGTGTGCATAAAAATTCATTTCTTGAATATCAGATGACGATGACTAGCAGGGCTTTAGAAACTGTAGTAGGTGAGAAGGATGCTATATAAATATATTCTTAGAAAAATGCATATCATGAGACCCAATGTTGATGTTTAGGTGGAGCGAGTTCAGGGGACAAAGAAACCTCAACCAAGTAATCCATCAAGTCCGTCTGACCCAAAGCGTAGAAGCAAGTGGGATTCTTCTCTATCTACAACAGGATCTGGCGTTAAGAGCAAGTGATTTCTTGAAAAGACTGTAGCAGTTTTGTGCAAGAATTCATCAAGAAGTGTGAAATTGTCGTTTTGGTTTTTAAAGACGGATCAAGTTGGCCAAGGTCATTCAGATTAAACCCTTTGACGATGAGCTGTGTAGGTTTCACATATGTTCTAGTATGCGCTCTGCGTTAAAGGGTTAGAGGTTGTTCGATTGAATCCTTTGAGTGGCAATTGTTTATTGTGCAGACATTATGCCTTTACTGTGGCATAGGCACGATATGAATGAGTTAAACCTCGTGTGTTGGACAACAGCCGCTTCAGTTCTGCTCAGGTGATTTTATATCATTCGTGAATTTGTGCTTGTTACCATGTATTCAAATGTAACCACTTGGTCTTATCGTTGCTTAGCAGGCATTGCAAAAGGTGACAATGTTTTCTGTATAGGCATATAAAAACCAGTGAAAGTTCTGTTGGCTCATGTATGGTATTTTTAAACTCCAGTCCAGATGAAGATTATAATGGATTTAATTTGAGTAGACGCTTTGTTCTGTTTTTTTTCCTACTAGTAACTCTTCAGTCAAGTTTTATGTGAAGCCATTTCATGGGAGCAGCTATTGGTAATATCTCTGTGCATTTCCTTTAGTGTTAGTAACAGCAATACAGAATGCAGTACATTTCACTGCTGCTTTTGACCTTCAAATCACCATTCCAGTCAAGGCCTTCTATGTTTTTCGCTGGTTTTGTTTCCTGTAGTGCCTGGATCGAAATATTCTAAAACATGGATCAACAGTTTCTAACAAAAGGATTCGCACTACATCGGTGATTATCGAGCGCTTGACCTTGTTTGTGAAACAGTAATTAGCAAGGCTTCAAACTGTGTGTAAATTATTTCCTGTTATAATTTTCAAGTGCTATATTTAGCTCATCTGTATTTATGTGGGCATGTCTTTGTATTTTTATGTGGGCATGTCTTTGGAGCACTGTACTAAGTTGTTGAGTTTCTAAAAACTATCATAACAAATGGAAATCATTAACTTCAAAAAGTGCAATTATTTGTATTTAGCAGTGAGACATAAAAGCACTGCAAAGTGTAAGCTCAATCAACACATGTCAGATAAGTGGTGTGTAATTTTACAGCCATATAACTATCAGCTTTGGATATGTCTTTGTTTGGTGAAGAAACCTCGAGTAGCTAGGCAGTTATTTGCCATTTGTGTTTTCAATATGTTTTTAATAACACCACTCTAAAGTCTAAAGACTACACTGTACAAATAACTGCTCTGATATTCAAATCAACCGGAATCTTCAAATGACTATATTCCTCTGACAAATTTGTACTTCGCATCTCTTTGGTCTGCCTTCTGTATCATCCATTCTTTCTGTAATCATTCCCATGCATTTTCCAACCAACTTTGGTTCACTCTCACCACACATCATGCACAAAAGGTAATTCATCTTTGCACAAACTTGTCATTTTAACTAACTGTATTTATGAAAACATTGTAGATAGTGGCACATCTATAGTTGCCACATGCATGGCTAAACTATCTAATACAGATTAATTGGTGCATTTTAATAAAGGCCCTTTCAAAATATTTGCCAAATTAATAGCTAGAAACTACAAACAATTTATCTAACAACTTTCTGCTATTACAGTTGTATATAAATAAATATAGTGCTTACATGCACATATCCAAAGTCCAGTTCCTGCTTGAACACGAGTCTTTTTCATGCATTCAAAACTTGTGACAACGGCACCAATACACCAGGCACTTCCCTTTCTGCTATTACATTACTGCCTTGGTCCATGATCTGTAGTAGGGCTGACTGGTAATGTCACTTATATTAACCTTCTCTTTTTTTAAGCACCTGAAAATTGCCTATTTTCCCTGGTCAGGCGTGCCGCTAATCTTTCTTAGTCATGCTTTAGAAAATTAAAATAATCCAGCCTTATTAAGATGCATTACATGTATTTGATTTGTTTCAAAGTTTGCATTATAATTTATAGGCGTATTATATAAAGCAAGTTAAAAACTCATGGCTATAAATTGGATGCGAATTCAGACTTCCAAGTGGGTTTACAGAACTTTACATGACACCAACTAAACAAGTATTTACACCAAAAATATGCTTATAGTCTTTCACTGAGAATAAAGTGTGTATCTTCGTTTATTGAGAAAAAGAAAATGTCGCTGTCAAAAACGCAGTGACTTACAATCTAAGCATGCAGTGAAGATGACACATGTAACTTCATTTAAAAATCACACAATTATGGTTAGTTCAGTGAATAGAACGGTGCTGCATGCTCCTGTTTGATTTCTTTCAACATCTTGACAATTCACCACCTAACACTCTCTCATGAGGAAGATATGATAATACATGAATGTGTGCTAATCAATACATTAAGATCCATTAACCTTCACTAAAATTTGCCAGGTGAATATTCTTTCATGTGGAACACCATATTCACAGATGACTGGTGACATCTAAGTGAGCTTAATGATTAACTTCCATCAAGTGTAATAATGCATTCAATAGTACAACTGCTAAAAATGTAACAGTTCTGCGATGCATATCAGCAAATGTACACACATTCTACACATTGATCATGGATTTTCATTATAATTAACAATATACAAGTATTTATTCAAGCAACAGATTTCAATTTTATCAAACAACATCTATAAGGTAACACAATTTAACAACAGATTCAACTTTGTTGAACAATTTCTGCAATTTATAACCTATTCAAAAGCAGATTTCAATGTTATCGCACAACTTCTGTGAGTTACAACAACACAATCAAACAACAGATTTAAATTTCACCAAAGAACCTTTGTAGGGTATAAAAGCACATTCAAACAACAACTTGATTCTCATATATGCACTGCAGATATAAAGCCAACAAACCTGCTGTACAATAACGTAGATTATTTAACAGTACTTCCTTCTTGCTCTACCTCTTTAGTTTCTAAGAATACCTGCTACTAAGTTGACTCGCATTTCATTTACTTGCAGGAACTATTCCGGTTCATCAGATTTTATTCCAAGTCCATTTATCTTTCGACGCAAAACATTGACTAGTCGCTGTAATCTAAACAAAACATAGCAGAAAGATATATTGCTAGGCCAATAGTTAATTTAAGACAAGTTATTTCCTGTAAGGAAATTATTTCCTGTAATCAATTTAACTTTGATTTTATTACTTCTGTTCTGACTTCCACAATTCTGCATATTTTTATCAGTAAAATCCACTTGCTTATGGCCTGCCATACTGCATTTAGAATAACTGAAAACATTAAAAACAAATAATTAAGAGGTGCACAGGAAGATTGGAGCTGAGAATGATGAGACGTTACAACAAACAGTGTTGAGAAGGCAGCTGGGGTTTTTCAGACATGTTATGCGATCAAATGGAATGGAAAAGGAAATGATGCTGGCATGTGAAGGAGGAAGGAAGAAAAGAGGGCACCAAAGAAAAAAAATGGATGAATGTGATACATGAAAAAACTGAAATGAGCCAGAAGGAATTAAGGAACGCAACTTTGGAAAGAAAAAATGGAGAGGATTGGTCATGGCGGTCACTAGATTTCCAAGAAATGACAGCACAAGGTGACAAGGTGGGATACTTTCCAATGCAATTCAAGAAGAAGGAGCAGCAGGTGCACAATTCAAGTGTATCACCTAACAACAGATGCAAAGGATACCAAATGATTCATGTATACTGTATATACTGGTATGTAAATATGTATGTGCAATACCAACATGCATGTACTTACAAATATAAAATAGTCTAAAGACTCCTAATGGGTCACAGACAAACTGAACTGAACTGGGCAAAGAATTCAAAATTGGGTACAAACACGTGCAATGATCACTTTTTATCAGACCATTCATATATCGAACATATGTATAGTGCCCCTAAAATAAACTACTCAGAGGCACTCCCATCATGGTTAAAAAGAACAGTTGTTAGCTGAGGAAAGAACATGAAAAAGAATGTGCTGGAAATTAGGCAAAGTTCAGAGAAGGGCAATTCGTGGTCGAGAGGCCCACTACTGAGAAAGCGCTGTTCTGCCTAGTGAAGGTATGAGCAAAAGGGTCAATTTTCAAATGAACTGTGGGATTGAGAGACCCTATCACGAAGGACAAGGCAACATAGCTCGTAAATTTAAGCAGAGGCGAGACATAGTAAACAGCACCAGACTATGACAGCTGTCCTAAAACACAATCTGTTGCTTAGAGGGGAACCAGTGGAGAACATTGCATGTATATTTAGAGACATTGCCAAATGATTGGTTCATTAGCAGTCAGAAGTGACATACTTCTCCGTTTTTGTACATTCCATGCCTTGAGCTTCGTGTGATTTTGTGAGTTCCTCAGTTAACTGTTTCTTTTCATCCGAGAAATCTTTAAGCTGTTCCAGGAGCTGTTCTCTGTCCCTTCTTAGAACCTCCATCTCTTCTTCCTTGGTCCGCAGCTCCATTTCGACCCGATCAAGAGTTTGACTGAACTGCTGGTATAGGCTGACTTCCTGTGACAAGGACCCATGGAGACTGCAATATACAAGGCCAATTCAAGCAGACATGATAAACAGCCATTAGCTATGCAAAATCAGTTAAAACAGAGAAGGGCAATGGTCAATACATGGCTATTGCAAAGTCAGTCAAACGGGAATAAGGCCAATATATATTAAAACAGTCCGTCAAGCAGGTCTGAAATTACTATAGGACAATTTTAGCTGATATACTTCTTTTACATACAAGATAATTATAGTGAAAGTCGATTAATAAATAGTCAACAAGAAGAGCCAACATTGAAGATTGGCCAATAATAATAAATTTGGTGCAAAGCCAAAAAAACAGATGCTCGAACAGAAATTTAGAACAAAAAAACACACGAAATTCATCCATAATTCAGGCTGCATCCCTACATTATTGTATGCATGCACCTGGACTTAGATAAGGAACATTTCATTAGCCCCTCAAAAGCACTTTGAACATATTATTATTTTTGGGATCTAAACAGAACTTTGAGCCTCACCATAGCTAGAAAAAGTAACCTGACCACGGTATATATGGACATGCAGATATGGACAGTTTGAATTTAAGAGGGAAGTTCCATATATCAACTAATCCAAGACTTGACTTCACCATTTGATCATGTACATGCATTGAGCAGTCTTACTTGTAGTAGACCTTTAGGCTAAGCATTTCTTCTTCCAATTGAGAAATCTTGTCCAGAGCCAAATTTCTTTCATGTTCCGTAGCAAATAATTTGCCCTTAAATAAAACCAACACATGATTAGTTGCATTATATTGTTATTTAATAATATTTTCATGAACTGGAATTCGCACCAGATTTTGATCTTCCATTAGTAAGGTAAAATGCTTTACATGACTACTTTATTCAAAAATTCATCATAGTTTAATGAAGCTAAGTTGTATAATATATTTAATGGACATCATATAGGACAATTTATTAGATGAACCTATATAAAATTATTGTTGATCAGAAAAAATCTGGAATTCAGCTGAAAAATGACACTTTGAAAGAATTTTATAAGCTAGAGCTAGCAATTTTAATTCGTCCCCTACCATTACCATAAAGGCCTTACCTAGGGGCTTCTTTTATGTCCTCTCCTGTTGGACTACTATAATAATCTCACTCTTGTCCATGGTTTTGGTAATAACTAATAATAAACAGGAAGAACTGGACCATAATGATCCCAACAACACAACATCTGTTTGCAACAATATGATGGATGTAGTCTTTTCTTGCTGAATATACTAAGAACATGCAAACTTTGCAGCATTAGCTACCAATGAACTTGTCATTCTTCGAACCGTTTGCCATCGTGAAACATTGAAGTGTCAGAGGCTCTCAAGAGTCCCTGCTAGCAGCTGATAGGCTTTTCCTGCATACTTACTTACTTCCCAAAATGACTATTATGAGTCTACCTGTAGAACTTGTCTCTGCTGTCGACAAGCATCCTCATCATGAATCTTAATTCGCATCTGGGAAAGTTCTGCTTCCAAATCCTTGCACTGTGCAAAATATATTTTACTTATGTTAGGGCATATTTAAAACATATTGAGACTAGGCATATGGACCCACAACTTCTTTATAAAACGGTCTCATTATGAGACAAGTCTTTTCATTGATTCAGAGGACTCATATGGTGTCTTTGCAAGATGACTACACAGAGGCACTCCTAGCCAAACCCCAACGATAAGAAACTATTTTTATTATGTATTGTTATGGGTCTCAAAGCTAAATACAAGAAGTTCTGGGGTATTTCAATACAACTTAAACAGTGTAAGAAAAAAATGATACAGCTCAAAGTCGGATAAGGAGTCCATTTACATTCTTTTTTCAAGTTAATAGACAATGCTTCAAGCAAAAATATTTATACTCAATCAAATGTTTACTCTAATCCAACCCAATGGTATATAGCACCATTACGATACTACACAAGGCATCAATTGATATCGCTTCAAGTAAAAACATAGTCAAAGAAGTAATCCACTAGTGAGCTAGGTTAACATTCCATGAAGTCATATAAACAATTAAACATAGTTTAATACAAGTTACTATACTGATATGCAAAGAGCCTTTATAACTGTGTTACGACAAACGGTTCACCAATAAGAAATTGATGACAAATGGTTCAAAAGGTTATTTGGTAGAAAAGAGATGTTGGATAGATGAAAAGAATTCTTGCCTACACAATTCGTTATTTACGTATAAAATTCGAGTTGGTTAGGGTGAAGGTTAGTGTTAATGTTGACCTTTATATAAAATTCAGTCACAGAAACTTCTATTTAAGCAAAAATTCTGTTCATTAATCCAGCTTCCACTTAAGTAGAATACTTTTCATCAATCCAAATTCCATTTTAGGAAGAATTATATTCATCAATTCAACTGGCGTCTAAGGAAGAATTCTTTTCTTTGAGGTAACTTTTATCTTGATAGTGTGAACCCTTAGTCCGTGAACCATCAATCGTCAGCTATTTGTTTATGAACCATTTGTCATGGAACACTTCAGAACACATATACAAATCTCTATAAAAAAAACTAGAAACACATTTTTCAGCAGCCTGCTGGATGTGCAAGCATCCTTTTCTGTTGCTAGACTATTTTTACGCTTTGAACATCTTGCAGTCAGTTTTATTATTTACATAGGACTTAAATCTCTCATGGTGCTCTCCTTGTAGCCTTTAATTTATTATACTTATTGTTTGTGCATTGAATACTGTTTCTTATGGCTAGAATAAACGAATAAACGAAAAGGATGTTGGAAATTACCTTTGCAAACGCCATATCTCTCTCTTCCAGAATGGCTCGCATTTCTTCTGCAGATGTCTGCCATTTCTGCTCCTTCATTCGCTTGATTGCTTCAATGATTTCAGTTCCGCGATGGTCGATGCTATCAGACGCAGTCGCACTCTGTAAGCTTGCTAAAATCTCATTCAGCTTCTGCATAAAACATTGATCTGAATAATTACAGAGAGCAGAGATCTTGAATTTTTATCAAAGACTATAGTTTCAGCAAATCCCTTTCATCAATCCAACTTCCATTTAAGGAAGAATTATTTCAATAATCCAGCTTCCACTTAAATACTATCATCATAAACATAAATAATTTAAGCAATAGCCGATGTAGATCAATCATTTACAAATAAATACTATAAGCAACAGCCAATGTAGATCACCTACATGTTTTGAAATTTAACTGTTCACTTTTTTACTTTGTACATGAATGTCATTTGCTGCAGATTGTCAACTTGCTCAGTAAACAATGAATGATATTTATTATAGAGACTAAAACATTGAATCAATTACCTATTTATTCATGCATTCGTTAATTTCTTTTTTCATCATTCATTCGTTTATTCCACTAGCCAAAGTAACTAAATCTCACAATCATTAAATCATATCACTCCGTTCCTTTGGTCATTCGTTGATTCATTTCTTGTGCTAATCTATCAACTATTATTATTAAGAGAAATTATAACGTATTTTTTCACTCTTTATAGCAGCTACAAAGATAGCTGAACTAATTCTGGCAACCTAAAATTCTGCCATTGTAACATGGATCCAAATGGTCACCAATCAAACATAGAAGGAGTAGGAAATTCAGGAGGAGAAACCATGATTACCATTTCTTCAACAGAAGAAGGATCGGCGCTTTTAATTGCTGATCTAAAAGTAAAAACAAGCAAAGTTCATAACAGAGGAGCCTGTCATTTCAAAAGCACACATAAAAACAGTCTCATATTTTTATAAGCCAGACATTCTCAGAACATAATAGACATTATTGCTCTCGAAAACTAAGTTTTAAAGACGATCTGTAAGTGCTATGAATGTGAAATCTCAATAACCGATTTATTTTTAGACAAATAGGTTGTGCTTATTAAAGCAAATGACTTCATGCGAAAAGGGTAAGACCATTCCAAGTGGAGGGATCTGTCACAACAAATGATTAGCATTGGGCCAAGGTAGACCAAAACTGAGAGACAAAGAGATGCAAACATTCGGTAGAGTGCAAAGGTCAAACGAAGGTTGCAGAGATATGCTTAAACATAAAGTCAGACAGATATTTAGGGACAAGGTCAAGCTGAAATCAGGAAACCAGAAGTAGGATCTATTCTATATAAGATATGCAGGTTGATCGGGAACCAGCGTATGATTTCAGCCAAATAAGTGAAGATGAGGAAGGCATGCCATATGTCAAGCAGCGTTGTTTAAACCTGACTTGAGGGGACAGGCATAACCTGGCAAAACCCATGAGGTGTGAGTTATAGTAATCTACACAAGAGGTGATGAACATATGATACGCAATGGTGGTGCAGCCTAGTTGTATGACCGATAAGAGAAGAAAATCCGGTATAAAGGAGCATTTGAAAATAAAAAGACTCACCTGGAGTACTTCTGTTGAAGTCTTTTAAGTTGGAGTAGAACCTCATCCCTTTCGGCATTGGCTCTGTTGATGCGATTCATCATTGCCACGTCACGCTCCTTTTGTGCCCGATAAATATCCTGAACCATGACTGCAGACAAAACAATAGCTTAATAATAGACGGTCTGCCAACGATCTGGTTCATTACTGATGTGATTCAGCAATACAGGTAAATAAAGGTAACACATCTGTTTAAATACCTGAGTGGCAATAGCAACATTACACTGTACTGAACACAGTATAAATGAGGAAATTAAAAGACTTGGTTGAAGCATTAAAAGATTTACATTCGACAATTTATACAAAGAATTTACAATCATCACTGCCAAATGGCTAGCATCAGGTACTAATGATAATAATGATGATGATGTTTTTGATGATGAAGATGCAGAGGTAACTACCCGGTATCTGTGTGTGCTGACTCCATGATATATTCTAAGAAGACATAGGAGCAATTGAATAGATTTGGATACGACCAGGTATTAGTCAATCTTCAGAATACCTTCTTGATGATAGCTGGAGAGTGGAAGATGCAGTGCAAAGTGAGGTAAAATAAAAGTACAAACATATAAGGAACAAATAACTGGTAGACCCAAGTGTGTGAAAGGTTAGACCATTTTCTCACCTGCCAGTTTCCCTGTTGCCTGAGACCGAATTTCAGCATCTTTGTTCTGCAATATGAATCTCATAGAGTCCAGTTCCTGTTCAGCCACAATTAATTCATCCTGTAACTGTAAGAACAAACAAAACTACACTGCTTTTATCTCTTAGATACTGATTGTCCTTGTATCATTTGAAGGTTTCCAAGTACCATTCATATCAAGTTCAGACAAACTGAGACAAATTAAGTTATCTGTTTGACTTAGATAATGATAAAAATCAAGTAAAATGTAAAACTTTAAGACTTGGAATCAAATGCAAACCTGGAGTAATCTGTCCACTGATGTAAAAATAGATATGATAATGCTGTAGTGTAATGGCACAACTACCTTGAGTCTCTCACCAGATTCAGTTTAGTGAAAACCTTCCACAAAGGAAAGGGTTTGAGGCTAATCTTGGAACGAGTATCAATAAGATTGGAACATGAATTGCCACAAAATGTTTTCTATTTAGCCAACTAATAAGTCGTGTAGCTTAGACAGATTACCTGGATATTAAGATCTTTTGACCTCTCCAGTTCCTCAAGTAAGACCGATATCTGCTTGTCGAGTTTCTGACTAATGCTGCCCCTGAGTGGTTTTCCTAATATCCCGCTTGTCCCAATCTGTCTGAATGAGCTCGTGATATGTAACTGTCTCGATTCCACGCTTTCAGCTCCGGTCAAATTTCTTCCAAAACGACGAGCAGTTTTCCGGACGACATATCTTTTTGACTCAGACGACTCGGGAACATAGATCACTGCAGGCTTATGAGAAAATAAGGAGCTGTCAAAATCTCTGCGGCTCGAAGATCCCAGGCCCTCTGCACAAACCGGGCAATGGTCATGACTCATAGCAGATGAGGAATGGATGTCAGCGTTCTTCACTGCAGTATTAACTTCATCAGATGACTTGAGTTTGCCTGGACTGGACATCGACTGTTGTACAAATGACATGATGAGGTCGTGACCTGCATCTGCACTTGGTAAAGCCGGAGATAACAAGTTAGATGTGGAAGTTTCTTTCGCCTGCGTCACCTCTTGCTCAACGGTTTTCCGCTTGACGTCGTCTGATGTGTCTCTAACTGGAACCTCGTGATCCAGTTGGATATGGCCAGGTCCAAGGTTAGGAGCAGGCGGATACACATATGGCATGGGGCCAATCACTCCAAATGGATAAGCATAAGGTGGAGCCATGTATCCTGGAGCCACTGGCGGTGGAAAATGAGACTGCTGTAGTCCAATGGGTGCTGCCATGGAAGCAGGCGCCCAGGGATAAAATGGAGGAAAGAATCCATGATTCGGAAAGTTGCTGAATGATGCGGCACTGGCATTGGCCGGATGATGAAACATCTGATCAGCATCCGAAGATTGTTTCCTAGCAACCACTTCATCATCACTCTCTGTAGCACTACGCTTATCTGATCGGTCAAAGCCTTGCCTTCCTGCAATGGTAATCAATGACAAAAATCCCATGAAACCCAAATCAGAGATTCAGTATTAGCAGATACATTCCTTAGTGATTACCATATATACTCAACTATAAGTCGAGAAATGTAAGACTATTTCAGGATGACGAAATAGGTCTTTCGACTAGAGCTGTACCAATATTACTTTTTGCCAATTATGCCGATACCGATTATTGCCGATTATTCATTTGCCGATACCCGATTATTTAGCCAATTATTTAATTGTGTTTCCCAAGATGTCCGGTTCCAAAAGATAGACCTACTGCTACTGTGAAACAAGCAAAACACTTGCTCTGTATGAGATGTATGCATGTAGTTAGGGAATAATCCTAGTCAGGCAATACAGATTAGACACTGCCTACCGTCGAAATGCGCCTAGGGTAAGGCCAAGGCATGGCTGGCCTATTCACAGCCACCCATCTAGTCTCAGCCTCTCAGGCGATTGGCAGCTAGCATGTATTCATTACGCATGCCTCCACGATGCACATTCATCGGTTTCTCCGTTGAATTGGCCAGACGTTCCTTGGCTTGAATTGGCATTCCTTGGCCCATAAGCAGGCACTAAGACCTATGTTGACACATTCCCACAGTCTATGCTAGCACACTCACCACAGGTCTCACCACTGGTCTGAAGAAGCCAACGAAACGAAATGCCATCCTTCACAGACCCAGTGATGTTGCTATCGTCATTTTGCTTTTATAAACTGAAAATAATATTATAAAATTAACAGATAATTTTTAATATCGGTGCCGATTATCTTGCTGATATCCGATATTGCCGATATCTCTATAATCGGCTCGATTAATCGGTACAGCTCTACTTTCGACTTATACATGAGAGACAAAATAATGGCAGATTTTCAGACCGACTCTTCAACATTCAACAGCATATATCAAACTATATATCTTGAGTTATGACGGCCGCAGGCATTAACATTTATCTGCCCATAGTGAAATATATATTTAACAGAGGAATCAGCCAAAGCTATACCTCTCGATTTATCACTCATTTTTGACTTCATGGGTTCGACTTACATTCGAGCCGTCAATTTTGGACGCTATTTTTGCCCAAAAATCGCACTTTGACTTAATCTCGAATCGACTTATAGTCGAGTATATATGGTAGGTATATGGTATGATTAGTGAAACGGAGTTCACGGTGGTTAGCATGCTGGACTGTCAACCAAGAGGTTGGAGGTTAAAATACAGATGACACATATTCGCAAATTAGAGCAGCATTCAGAGAAAAATACATGTATTTAAAAGGCACTCAACTGGAAAAGTAATAACCAAGATCAAATCAAGCTACACACAGAAACAAGGCTATAAAATAAAAAAATAATCGTTAAATGAAATTTACAATTACATTTCTTTTTAAACATTTTCATAATCTTTTAAGTCTTAAATCTACTGCATTAATTACACACCCATATTCAATTAATTACATATCAGCATGTTATATTAACAGATTATAGTTAAACTTATAAAAGTCTCAGCTAAAGAGCAAAATACAAGAATGCAAAATGAAACAGTTTTATAAAACAAAATTAAGAAAGAACAAAATACTCAAGGTATGGGACACAATGTCAGACACAATTGACTAACTATTCAAGCTCCGTCTTTTATGGTTTTCTTTCTTCAAAGATATTTCAAAATCTTCCAGTTCCAGTGATCGGTGTCTTTTCTTTTTATCTCTACAAGTTTTTAACAAAAAACTATAAGTCTTTCAACTGACATAATATTATATTTATCAAATAGCTTGTCTTCATCATTGATAACTACATACTTACCAAAAAATTATTACTTTTAAATGTAATACATATAAAAACACTTACACATATTGGACAAACGATATTGGACAAACATCGTCATTTGAAAATGTTGATTCGAAGTAATCAAAATTAATTACTCACATTAATTTTACTGTAAAGTAAGAAAATTAAATTTTGTCTTGGACTAGAAAGACCCTACTGGTGAATAAATAGCACAAAATTGCACTTCATGCATATATAACTAATACATACGAGAGTACATACTACAGTCTATTTTCTGTGAGTGAACACCAGATACTTGAGCATCTTCATTTGAGCATTCTATATGAGCAAATCTTTGTTTGAGCATCTTCGTTTGAGCGTTCTATATGAGCAAATCTTCATTTGAGTGTCCTATATGAGCATCTTCGTTTGAGCGTTCTGTATGAGCATCTTCATTTGATCGTTCTATATGAGCAAATCTTTGTTTGAGCATCCTTTATGAGCATCTTCGTTTGAGCGATCCATATGAGCATCTTCGTTTGAGCGATCCATATGAACATCTTCGTTTGAGCGATCCATATGAACATCTTCGTTTGAACGATCCATATGAACATCTTCGTTTGAGCATCCTATATGTGCATCTTCGTTTGAGCAATCTATATGAGCATCTTCGTTTGAGCGTTCTATATGAGCAAATCTTTGTTTGAGCATCCTTTATGAGCATCTTCGTTTGAGCGATCCATATGAGCATCTTCGTTTGAGCGATCCATATGAACATCTTCGTTTGAGCATCCTATATGTGCATCTTCGTTTGAGCAATCTATATGAGCATCTTCGTTTGAGCGTTCTATATGAGCAAATCTTTGTTTGAGCATTCTATATGAGCATCTTCGTTTGAGTGTTCTATATGAGCATCTTCGTTTGAGTGTTCTATATGAGCAAATCTTCGTTTGAGCGTTCTATATATGGTAAAGGTGGATATAAGATAAAAAATTTCAATAAGGCACATACTTAGCCTTCCACAGTAGGTTTGTACATCCAATGTTGCCATTCGTCATGGTCTCCTACTCTCTCCCCTTCAACTTGCTGCAACCCTCCTTCATCATTCATTCCAATAACATTATTCATGGTCTCCCTCCTGCCTTTCCACAATCATTCTTCCCTAAATTATAGTTCTTGAAAGAAAGTCTTCCCTCATTTTCCAGCCCAACCAGTTTATCTCTGGGCTTCTGATTATTCCTATCATCCACAATTTGTAGTATTTCTTTATCTGTCCTGTGTTTCATCCAACTGACACTCTCTCCATCCTTTGCCATTATCACATCATGAAGGAATCTAATCCCTTGATGCCTTCCTTCCTCATGGTCCATGTTTCCCATCCACCACACACTCCACATCTAACCAAATCATTTGTTTCATCCGATTCTTATTTAGGTTTCTCGTTTCTATTCCTTTCCTTAACAGAAGGCATCTTTCCCAAAGGCAATTCTCCTCCTCATTTCTACAAGTTGATGATTATGGCACAACTGGGAATCAATTCCAATGAAACATCCTATATGACTTATGACCACACAGTACTACTGTATATTCCAGCACTTCCCAATCCTTTTGACTGTGGAACCCTTTTGATCTTTAACTATTTTGGCAGAACCCCGTCCAAAACTAAAAATATTCAGTTGTAGGCACAAATGCTTAAGAATGCAGACAATTATAGGTTTACGCTTAGATAGGATTAATAGTAACACAAAATTTGATGACAATGACATATAAATTCTCTTGCATATAAATTTATATACAGATGTTAATCAAAAAGCCTCTTATGAAAAATTCATGTAATTTATTTTAAATTGTTTTAAATGTATTGTTCAAACAGAAATTTTCCACGGAACCCTTGTCTTCACCTTACGGAACCCTAGGATTCCGTGGAACACAGTTTGGGAAACACTGGTATATTCATTCATTACGAGAATTTGTGTATAGCGCCTCTTCAAGGTGACTACTCAGAGCCTCTACCATGCCAATAGATCGATTTTAATGAACACAAGATGAAAATACAAGTGAACATACATTACCATAATTTTCCTATCACGAATTCACTTTACCCCTTAAGCCATGCGGGGTAACTCAAAAGGTGTTAATTCCATCATGCAATACAACAGCCAACCCATGCAATGCATTTCAACTGCCAGATGACCTATGGTGGTCTCTCATGAGTTTGACTAAGTCTAACTGTAGGTGAATCCATTAATTAACTTAAAATATACTTTCAGCAGTAACATTTTTAATTTTTCTATTTATTAGGCATGTTAGCAATACTTTCGGCATGACTATTTCAAAACTTTCCAGCATTTTGACAATACCATTTTTATTTGTTAGCATTTTCTGCAATACCATATTTCTTTAAGTAGCAGTTGAGCAAAACTATTTGCAAAACCATTTTTGTTTTGAAGCGTATAGACCAACAATCTGAAACTGCTTCCCACCATGTACTCAGGAACATTTAGAGGTGCTAGCTCTCTAAACGTTGTCACTTCTATCTTAAATCTATATTATTCAACTTAAAAAGCAATAGTTAGTCACATCGGTAAGTAAGAGTGTAGACTGCATCTCACACACCTTAGCGTAAGAGAACGTGCAGAGCACAGTTTACTTCCCAAAGGTGGTTTTTTCAGGCTAGCATGTCCATGCAACCATTGCACCGGGACGTTAATGGCGTGGCACCTATTCAAATGGGTATTGGTAGCTGAGGATTTACCCCGAACAATTCATAGAAAAATTAGCAGGGTCGAGGCTCTATGCGGGTACTATATAATATCAAGCATGTTTACATTAACAACTAGTCTGCAGACATGCACAACCATGGAAATTCATCCATGCATCATTGGCATGAAGTTACAAAACTGTTAAAATTATTTGAAGATTAATGTGATCAAACTACAATTGTGAGTGGTGAGAAAAGGATGCTCTGTGAAAAATTGGTACACAATAGCTTCATTGTCATATACACTCCAAGTGACTGCAACACTTGCGTGAAAATGTCGCCAAACAGCAACAACACAGCTCCATTGTTTTACCTCAGCCGTTGCATCCTGAATTTCTGGAACAACCTTACAACGGGTATATATATATATAAAATTAACAATGACGTTGGTCAACAATCCAACTGCAGAGAAGTAGTCATCAACATTTCATAAACAATTCTATGAAATGAAATTATATAGAATAATGAATGAATGAATGATTCAATGGTCAAAAGAACAGCCTCTGTACATAGCAGTCTCAAACCAACAATTGGTGGCAAGTTTAAATTTCATGTATAGAAAAATTGTTGCAAATATCTTTTGCATACAAAAGACATAATTGGTTTATTTACCTACTGTAAACATCAGTAGCTAGAGTATATTTTGCTAGCAATGAATTAAATGCAAATGTTTGATAGAAGCTGGGTTTGGTGACATTTAGTAACCATTGACACTTCATAACGATTAAATTTCGGAGCGATTATGTGTCCTATGATTAACTGTCTGCAAGATGCAGTGTTGTGTGACAAAACGTTGTGCACACCACTAGCCAAGCAAATTTTAAATAATAATGAGAAATAAGAATGGTTTGTGGCCAAGACTGCACTGTGTAAACCAAATGATTGACAGAAACTGTACTCATTGACCTTAATGAACTGCGACTTACCAGTGACTTAAAGCAACATGCTGTCAATAAATGAGGACTTAAGCCGCAAGGCCAGTAGATTATCCATCCCAGTCACATATTGCACAATAGTTAGAACTAAAATTACAACCACCCAGAGTAAAACAACAATAAAGTCAACAACTAAGAATGAAATCAAACGAAAACCTTGAACCTGAAAAATCTAAATTTATAAAAGCAAGTTTCAAGAGGGATAATGTGAAAGCTCGTTTACAGTAAAATTTTCAGACGTTGCATCATTATCTCAATACCTCAATAGTACCTCAATAATACCTCCGATTGTAAATAGAAAAGAGAAATTGATAACATTTTTATTTCTCTACTTCCGTTAGTAAGCAGAATCGGCAACAATTACAACCCATGAATATGTTGCACTGTGATAAGACATGTTGCCATAGCTAAAGAGATCATCACTGGACAATAGAGAATGCAATCAGTTGGATATTATTATGCACCACACCCACTGCAGGAGTCTCCAACAGCCAATGCACAGGCTAAGACAACACATTTGGTGTACAGGCTATCGACTGATCAGTGCTGGAGCTTTACTATAATACACCTATCCTGTACATCACTTGTACAATTGAAGTTAAAAATAACAGTCCAATGCATACTGTAATAGTACTGGAACCTGTAATGGGTATTCCTTGGCCATACGCCATCTCCCATACACCATCAATACCCATTCAACAAGAGAGAAAAAAATCACTATTATGTTTATCTCCTTTTTGTAATGAATTGTTATTAAATTCTCTACTATAAACAGCAAATTTAACAAACACATTGTACATATTTGCACAATAAAATATCAAGTAGATTAATCGATTACTTCTAAGGTAATAATAACTCAGTTAGCATTGATTAAATAAATGAAATTAGCACACACAAAAGAATGAGATTGTCAAACAGGAAAAGTCAGTAAAAGAAAAGGACGAATTCAGACAAGAGCAGTAATACATAGGATGACAAAAAAAGACAAATTCAAGACAAATGAAGCGACAATGAGAGACAAACAAAGCAGCCTTGCCTAGAAAAGTCATCTCCCTGATGTGCCAGCATGGCCTTTGGATCACCCTTACTCGATCGTGACAAACGCCGTCTTAGTTCCTCATTCACAGATGGATCTCCATACATGTCAACAAGCTCATCCAGCTTCAAGTCTCTCATCGTCCTTGGTTCGGTCGATTCATCGGCTTCCCTTTTGCAACAGAACACAACAATGTGTCATCAAGTATTCATTGCACAAAAACATTCTTATTGCATCTCTCATTCTTTGACATCAAAACTTATGAAAACATACACTTGCAATAAATTAGCTGCTAAACCTGACCTCACATAGACCACCTTTAACACTTTCAAGATGATTGCATTGATTTCTGAAGTCACTTTTAGCACATACTCATTGTTAAAGGGTTAATGAACTCTAAAAACACTGCTAACTGAATGTCCAACTGATTTAACTAGGTATGAATTAAGGTAAGGTTATCAAAATAACATATACTAGAGCCTGAATACGAGAATATGCTGAAGGTTTGCAAAAAAATCATTAAGTTGTGCTGTTTCAGAATATCATGGAAGCTTTGCCATGGTTGGCCCTTCATTTTGAAACTGATTGTCATGCATTTGCAACTGCATTCAAAATTTACATAACATCGCTTAATTAAAAAAATATTAACCAGAGGAGCTCTCAGGGCCAACGGACAGCGGTCTCTGGCAGTTTATACTTGAAAATTTGCTAAATGTCGTAAGAATATAAATTTTCACATAATTATATATTACTAGCTGTTAACCCGTGAAGAATCATGGGTCAGAAAATATAATAGCTCACGATTCAACCCATTTCCTCCCATTGCACAGAAAGGCTGCTACAACTTGCGCCCCGAAGGCATTGAAATTCAGCAGCCGTCGTACTGTTTACCCGTGAAATGCCCTCTGAACAACATTGTTTGCACCCGTATATTAGTAACAGCGATTCAACCAATTCAAAATCAAGTTTCATCCAATAAGTGTGCATTTCATGTTAATAACTGCAAATATACTTACATTACACGACAATTACATTACAATTTTAATAACTGGAAATATAGTTACAGAGACGTTTTTGAAACTCGAATCGGACATACTCAGACACGATGTTTAACTAACTTGTAAGCAATAGCCTATGTAGGTCAGCTTGTCGATAGCCTATGTAGGTCAACAGCAACGCTTGCGCGCTGTCCAATCATGCGCTGTCCAATCACGCACCTTGAATCAGACACACGCACGTCATGTGATTTAGGTAATTATATCTATATGTATATAAAGAGAAGATTCTGTGCGTCTGTCCGGCTATGCATTTGCACAGTTTTAGAGCTATTGACTCGAAACCTTCACCCTTGCCTCGGGGAACACCTGAGACACGCAATTGAGGGGTTCGTGAACCCAGCGGCCGCCGTCTTCCTGGTCTCCAGGGCAAAAAACCTGTCTCTGGACTACTACCCCAAGGAGTCCACATAAAAGGAAAGTTTCCTTCTCAGCCGCCAGGAGTCACTACTGTACTCATAGGTTCTGAGGTACTACACTTGGCAAATCAACAAAACCTCGCCAAGACGAAAGACAGGCACACCTGTTCAAGGCTATCCAGAGGTCAAGTCCATTTCTATTCTCGATGTTTCTTAACCCTGGCAATGTTGGGTACCCCCAGCTAGTAGATATATAGATTCTGAAGTATTTATTCAAGCTTCCATCAACGGTGCTGAGCAACTGTGATTTGCTCAATGTCTCAACACAGTAGACATCACACGCCAGGTTCCAACCTCAACTCTCCGCGCTACACGGCGAGCGCTCAATAATTTACGTTGCCATTCAATACACGCAGACTCTATGTAGAAAATTCAAAATTATTTAAGCGCTGGTCAAGACAGCTCCTCTACCTTTCGCTAACTTGATCTCGGAGCTTGGTGAATTTCTCGTAAACAGAGTGCATTGCAGACCGTAGATCACAGATGAGCCGACGGTCGTTCTCCGGCAGTTGATAGAACTCCTTCTTTTCCGGTGATCTGTCTAAACGCCTCCGATAAAAATTCTCTGCCTCGGGCCCTCCTTCTCTTCCTCCTTCTGGTCCTCCTTCTTCTGTTTTTTCTGACGTTTTCTGTTCCACATCCATTTAGCCGATCAAATATCGGTCGCAACGCAAACGCTTAGCACTAAGCACCTAAAGATGGCAGACTATGCTACCTGTGATTGGTTGCCTGACCTAGTTACTCGACCCAGTTGCTCTATTAGCCATCTGTTCACTGCGTTCAGATCCCGATTAAAGTAAGTAAGTAAGCAAGTAAGCAAGCAAGCAAGCAAAAAGTGAGTGAGTGAGTGAGTGAGTGAGTGAGTGAGTGAGTGAGTGAGTGAGTGAGTGAGTGAGTGAGTGAGTGAGTGAGTGAGTGAGTGAGTGAGTGAGTGAGTGAGTGAGTGAGTGAGTGAGTGAGTGAGTGAGTGAGTGAGTGAGTGAGTGAGTGAGTGAGTGAGTGAGTGAGTGAGTGAGTGAGTGAGTGAGTGAGTGAGTGAGTGAGTGAGTGAGTGAGTGAGTGAGTGAGTGAGTGAGTGAGTGAGTGAGTGAGTGAGTGAGTGAGTGAGTGAGTGAGTGAGTGAGTGAGTGAGTGAGTGAGTGAGTGAGTGAGTGAGTGAGTGAGTGAGTGAGTGAGTGAGTGAGTGAGTGAGTGAGTGAGTGAGTGAGTGAGTGAGTGAGTGAGTGAGTGAGTGAGTGAGTGAGTGAGTGAGTGAGTGAGTGAGTGAGTGAGTGAGTGAGTGAGTGAGTGAGTGAGTGAGTGAGTGAGTGAGTGAGTGAGTGAGTGAGTGAGTGAGTGAGTGAGTGAGTGAGTGAGTGAGTGAGTGAGTGAGTGAGTGAGTGAGTGAGTGAGTGAGTGAGTGAGTGAGTGAGTGAGTGAGTGAGTGAGTGAGTGAGTGAGTGAGTGAGTGAGTGAGTGAGTGAGTGAGTGAGTGAGTGAGTGAGTGAGTGAGTGAGTGAGTGAGTGAGTGAGTGAGTGAGTGAGTGAGTGAGTGAGTGAGTGAGTGAGTGAGTGAGTGAGTGAGTGAGTGAGTGAGTGAGTGAGTGAGTGAGTGAGTGAGTGAGTGAGTGAGTGAGTGAGTGAGTGAGTGAGTGAGTGAGTGAGTGAGTGAGTGAGTGAGTGAGTGAGTGAGTGAGTGAGTGAGTGAGTGAGTGAGTGAGTGAGTGAGTATTTTCTTTAATATGAACGCCTGCAATCACACGGCATTGGGTTTGCAATTCTCTCTTTCACAACATTGATTCCTCACAAATAAGACGCCTCCTAACAATTCAGAATGCTCTTGGCCGCGCAGTCACTAAAACCCCAAAACACCATAATATAACCCCTGTCTTAAAATCACTCAACGCATCCACTACAAAATTGTATCTATCACCTAAAACGCACTTCAAACCTCTCAACCCTCTTACATTCAACTCCTTACAAACCAACCGCCCGTATTAACTCACTCATCGTCATCGTCATATCTTTCTCTATCTCGACCTCCAGTCTCATAGTCTCTCAAATTCTGCAACCGCTCCTTAGTCTATGCTGCCCCAACATTTTGGAACGGACTCCCAAAAGAACTCCGTCAATTTGCTCATCCCCACATTTCAACTCCAAATATAACCTCTCCTCCGCTCTCATTATCCCCTGCTACTTTTCATTCACGACTAAAAACCAAACTCTTCAATGTGTCCTATCCAGATTCTACTCCTGTGCCACCACATGACCACCCTCATCATCGACTACCTCGTAGCACCATGCTGTCTCATCGGCTTGACTCCCTGGATTTCGACCCGGCACCGAAAGGAAACGAGAGGCTTGGCTACTGCTGACTTGATTTGGCATAGCGCCGGTGAATAAGCTGGTCTCCCTGACGTGGCTTTTGTGGGCGCTGAGAAATTTTCGAGGATTTACATTACATTACATTACAGAAACTCAGCCTCACTCCGCTCCAGTCTGTACTGAACGCATCTGCTCGTTTGATTGCCCGTCTTCCACGTTTCTCACATATCTCTACTTTCATGACTCAACATCTTCATTGGCTTCCCATAACTGATAGGATTCAGTTCAAAATCCTCTTTCTTACATGCAAAGCGTTTCTGGGTCAGGCTCCACGCTATATTCTTGTGATCTTATCAGGCAACCTATCTCGGTTACCTATGGACGTCCTCTCCGCTCTTTAGACCGTCAGGACCTTCTAGTACCTTGGTCTAGAACTGCCACAGCTTGGCATCGTGCCTATGCCTCTACTTGCCCTTTGCTATGGACCGCTCTAACCGATCAGCCACCAGATACAACAGTGCTTTCTCCCTCCATTAACCAGTCAACAACCATGGGCATATCGCCCATAGGTGTCTGATGTCGTTCTAACAACATCTCTTATTGCAGGCAAAAATAAAACTGTTAATTACAAAGAAGAAAAATGCATGTTTGGTCATTCATTCATCTATAATATATCACCTTGTTCCCACACAAAATACAGAAAATTTCTGACAGTAGAATATTCGTCAATGGCTAGAAATAGTCTAGTGGTTGGTCTACAATCATGAAGTCAGGGCTCAGATCCCTGCCATGGCACACATTTGATTGGTGGAAATGTCTGTTGGAGCGTGCACCTCCTAGCCGACTCCGTTATAATGAGAAGTTCCAAGCATGGAAGACTTGCGTGGAACTGCTCTCTTGGTGATGGAAGCTAAAGGCTGTGGCGATCTATAGTTCTACGTAAGTCTAGTGCGCGATCGGTTCTTCCAGCCATCATCCGGCCTGAGTCTGCAATCGTGACCCATGACTTCCATTTTTTGCAGTCTGAGTGTGACAAAATCGTATCCCGAGAATCCAATTTACGAATCTAAAGTTGTCCCGTTGACCATGATGACCCCGGATGTTGAACTGGGTGAAAAATTCTCTCATTTGGAAATTGGCAAAACTAATTTAGTTTCTGCTATTGATTGCAATGTGTTAACCAAGTGATCTCACAATAAACAAGTGTTAGGCGTACACTGACCTAACACTTCAAGATGGAAGCTCCGAGAGTGATGAACGCTGTAGCAATGACCATGTTACCAGCCTCGTGATGATGGAAAGATTAATTTGCATGCAATTTTACTGTATATAGTAGGCCTACTTTATAGTGTATACTTTAAAAGCGTCCTGCACTTCTATGGAGTAATTATGATAAGATGACTCTTGTTAAGATAATTTGCTCCCCATTAAAAAAAATTCTGGGGGGCAAAATTCAAAAAGTGGGGAGGGGGCAAATTCGCTAAATTTTGGGGGAAATTATGCTCCCCACTTTTCAAAACCTTGTTACACCTCTGGTACTAACTTAAACTTTCACTAACAAATCTGATGCTATAGCATTTACAGATACACACAATGTTTGCAAAATTGCCAGTAAAACAGACTATAGTCACAATCTTACTTCAACTTTATGTAGGGCCATTCCAGACTATATTTTCTTATTCTAAGTAATATTCTAGCCCCTGAGGGATCATGTATACCTCGCTGCAAATAATATTAATAATTTTCATTATTGTTATAATTGTTATTGTCATTATTATTATTATTTATTAATATTAAGGTTCAGTGTATGGGAGAGGCCAAAATGTGTTCTTACTTAAGACGCCTTACCGCGCCTCTCAATCGGTAGGTGGTGTGTAATGTGTGCAATAAAAAATCTAATTATAAAACGTGTTGATGGGACTCAGTAGTCAAATAATGGTATGCTGCTGTTTCCATATCATCCGTACGACAGAGTGCTGTAGACAATTTAGTGCTAGACTTGCCATGGCTAATAAGTCCCATGTATTACTTGATAATGGGCATCGAAACAGAATGCAGGATAAAATCGAAATGGAGAGATGGATTGGGTCGGAAGAGAAGGAAACCGTTACGATGAGTTCAAGGTCACGACATCTGATATACTAACAATTGGAGCAGTGATAGGCTATGTACGTGTAGCCTGGGGATTATGTGACCTTTAGGGTCGTGCTAATCTAGCTCAAGAGCAGCTGTATGCACTGAATCCACAGAGGCAACAGGGACTTTTGCCCCAGTGCTCTCCAGTCTCAGTTTGCAAGGTTCTGGGATGAGTGCTTAGTTTCACCCCCAGTACTATATTATTGTGGACAATCAATCGGCTACACAACTAGCTTTTCACCAAACCACTCTAAAATAATAAAATATGATTAATGGAAAAGGCATGCCTCTATATTTACTGTTGATGAACGAAAGACGTCATTGTATAGACGTCATTGTTGCTTGTTATAGTTAAGAATTCTGTCAGATTTGAGTTATTGATTGCTACAGCATTACAGGCTATTAATTAGTAACATACTAGTATTGTCATTACAGTGGATAACTTTGCTGTGAAACGTTCACGCTTAGAAGTAAGCTTACCAAAATAAGATATTGTCGCCACCGTCGGTAAATTAAGAACTGGCTTGGTCATCAGATAGTACAGCACACTATAACCTGAAAACAGACAGAGAATAGCAACGTGCTGCTGCCAATCTTCGCCATGCAGTCAACCAGTTGGATTAACTGCGCGCCCAGAGACCACCACGAGGAGGTGTTGGCAAACGTCTCCGTAGGCCATTCATTGCAGCTCTCAGGCAGTAGAAAGTCATCACAAATTTGGCATCACCCACAAATAGGCCAATTTTAGAAATTTTCAATTTGAGTTATTTGCTTTTACTTGGATTGAAATGCAAGGCAAACATTAGCGCTGGGGCAAAACGCGAAAAGAGGCAAATCAGAGACATGATTGTGCGTAGAAATATCCAGAGAAAGTTCGAAAATGACATACATGTACTACACAACCATAGGCCTTTAAATCAAAGACTGAGAATGAGTGAACGACGACAAAGTCTGTGAGAGTAAAACTGAAAGAGAGATAAAACGGAGGAGAGTGAGAAAGCAGACATGACAACGATATCGATAGTATGAAACAGGGACACGGAGTTTGAAGATTGAGTACGAAAAACAGGGTTAACGATAAGGTAACAGCTGCAGGTGTGTGTGTGTGTGTGTGTGTGTGTGTGAGAGAGAGAGAGAGAGAGAGAGACGTAGATGATAAATGTAATTAGATAGATGGATGGCTAGATAGATAGATAGAAAAGGCAGATATTTAAATACAGATTGCATAGATAGATAGATAGACAGACAGACAGACAGACAGATAGGTAGATAGATAGATATGTCGGAGAACAAAAATTAGATGGCTTGGTGGAAGCGTGATTATAGAGATCGATTGATAGATAGGGAGGAAAATACAATGATAGATAGATACGTGGATCGAAGTTATTATTGTTAGACAGGGATATACTCAAAGAAATTAGTGTAGGCCTACTGAAGCAAAAATGCCGTTTGATTAATAAAAAATAAAAAGAATATGGTAGCGACAGAGGCAGTATTTAACTAAGAGTGAGAGGTAGGCTACGGTTAAAGTGAGCGAAAGATTAAGTGTATACGAAGCAGACATTTTTGCTTATCCCCCTTTGATTTTAACGTCTCATAACGTTTAACCACAGACAACTAGGTCAGTTTAAAGGACACAATGTCAAGATAGAAAATAATGAACTGCCGGAGATACTTGTAATGAGTGAACTACCCAAATGTAAGCTACTTAATATTATCTAAGGCCAGGGCCCTACAGAGAAAATGTGACGCATTTGGCCCATCACATTTTCTCAAGCAAGCAGTTGGAAGGTAGTTCTTGTGTTGACCTCGGATCTGAGGTTAACACAGAACTTTCTACGAACACCTTAATATCCTCGTGTCAGACTGAATGCAACATATTCATTCAACGCCTCTGAAGCTCTCTTGAATTTGCTGGTGTCCTGCACTTGGCTTTTCAGTGGTGCTTTAAAAGTTTTCATAAGTTAACGATTACAATTAGAGTTCGCAGCAGAATTTTATACTGTACGCCGTTCTCTTTTCGTCTGTGCATTTAGATGGAACTTATTCGTGTTGAATTGTTTACTTGTGGAAACAATTAATTATCAGAACTTAACCAAAGGAAGATACACGGATCTTAAACTGATGTATACCGAAACTGACCAAAGTAAATTAATAGAAAAGGAAAAGAAATTTAGAGCAAAACTGAGAGTAGGGCAATGATAAAGCACAGAATGAACTGTTAGAAAGTAATGAAACAATCTGACGATGACGAGTCCTTCCCCGTCGGACAGGTCCACGTATACAAAACTGCCGGACTTCTTATAGGCCACCTACGTTTCACAAGAGTGAGGTGATTTCCCATTGTCTTCCTTCCTCACAGACAATTCTGGGCAATCAACTTATCCAGGGTCACTACGCAGTGGCCTGAGGCAGATTCGAACTTGCGACCTTCCAGTAACACGGCATAGAACGTATACTGCTACACCACCGCATCCTACATTCATCAAACCTAGTATAAAGCAATTAAGTCTATAGCTTAGAATTCTAAAACTTAACTCAGTACTGTAGTCCTTCCCGTGTAGGTCTTCGTATCGAGCAACGCAACTCATCCTCCACTCTTCTCCTCTGTCCATCGCCAGCTCCTTCTCGGTCTCGTCCCATTACATCTCCACTCTCCAGGCGTCCCAGATTCCAGCTAGTTCTAAAAGACAAAAGAATAATGCAAAAGGTCATAGAGTAAGGAGAGGGAGTGGACTAGATAACAGGGAGAAAAAGATGTAGAGTAGGATAGATTGCAATTGAGCAAACAGTAACTTTATCATTTAACTGAGCTGCAACATGCCAAAATAATTTTTTTCAACGGCAACGCATAAGGACTACGTTGCCATTAGTTTTCGTAAAAAATCTCGTTCCATTCATCCACGACAGGGAGGCAGCCAGACCTAAGACAACGTTTTGGGCACATGAAAAGAGAAAATAGGTTAAGCAGACCTAAGAAGAGGGGAAAATAGACATTATTGAGCTGTAAACAGACTTGAGACAAGCAGAAGAGAAATTTATCAAAGAGACAGGCAGACAAGACAGAAAATCCTCTGTGTTTCAATATGCTGGTCGATATTTTACTACATAATAAGCATCTTCCAAACGACGTGACGATTTTATTAGCAGCCAATCTATGGGATTTATAGTAAAAACATTCATAAAAGCTGAAATTAACCTAGCTGTTTGCACGACAGTCAGTCAACTGGATTATGTTATTTGCTCCGGACTGGAGCTGAGATCCTTCAAGTGAATAGCATCACACGACCATTGCAGCCGGAGACAGCTCGAAGGTAGCACTCCATGTCAGATGCCACAGCGCCTCTACCAGGACGTACGGTGCCAAAATTGCCGGAGTTCTCTGGCCTGAGGCTGCCAGGATGGACGGTGCCAAAACAGCCGGACTTCTCTGGCCTGACACTGTCAGGTTGGACGGTGCCAAAACAGCCGGAGTTCTCTGACCTCCGAAATGCATAGACCTGCTGATGCTGTCTAAATCTACACGGTTCCTCAATTGAGTAGGCCTAGAGATAATTAAATCAATAAAAACATTGTAAAAATGTGACGGATAGATCAAAAACGCAGACTTATTTTTGCGTACTTGGCGCCACAATCGTCTGGAGTTCTGAAGCTCAAAGTTCTTGTCTACTGCCATGGCTGCTAACCGCTGCCTGCGTGGAAATAAGCTTATATACTCGGGTTATGGATAGAATAAAACAGAATATACCTACGAGGAACAGTAGTAGGTCCATACAATCCAGCGCTGGAAGTTCCTAGCACTAGTGCTTAAAAACACGTGACAAGTCACAGAGGCCAGCGAGATAGGCCAGCACAAACTAATGGATCCTGTGACCAGGAACTGTAATCTGGTCAGGGTTCCTAACCAAACCGCTGAACCGCGGGTACAATGACAATTGACACGTTGAATATCAAAATTAGTGTCACATTGAACCGCGTAATTAACTCATTATTGGTTTTTTAAGCACTAAAAACTATGTTCAATTTCATGAACGTTTCAATCTACAATTGATATTCGATTATCTATAGACCTAGTGACTCTCAGTGACACACTTTACAGACTTAGCTCACAATGACACTCCGTTAAAGCCAACATTTACACATAATTTCTATCTAGGCCTCCAGTCTCATCAGCTCTTTCGGCGCAGAAGTTTTTAAACTCGCCGATAAATGGCAGTTAAAATTAAGGTTGGTAGGTAATGATGGCTAACTCGATCTCTAAATTGAAAAATTCGATAAGAAATCGTTGTTTTGTAATCAGTTGAGTTTACCTGCTACCCCTCGAAGAAAATTCAATCGAAACAGAAGCAGAATACAGAAGAAATTCGTCGAATAGCAAAAATCTGGAACACGTCCGTCTTCTTTGCGATCTGCGCTGCAACTGACTTATTATTTGAGTCAGGGATTAAAGATAATACGATGATGTAATCATAACGTCAACGAAAAGAGGCTATGTTGGAATACACACCGTAGTTTTCAGTCTGTTAATAGGCCTACAGATGGTCATAAAGAATGAGAAACCATAGAAAGTCGAGTAGGGTAGAGACGAACGCTTCGCTCAAACACCGCGAGCAATAATTGCTCACATCCAATTATAATCCTCGCTAATTTGCAAATACCTACTGCATAAAGAATAAAATTGCTTGTTGGCATCAATTGGTTTCAAGCAACTTCACAAACATTCGCTACGTATTGTTTATTTGACATGGGCCGACGCACATAAATGTCAAATGCAAATAAAAGTAGGAGATTGTTGATTAAATGACGCAGACCATAATTTTCTGTGCCAGAAAGAAGAAAGAGTCTGGCGTTCAAAAACATACACTAATTGCTATGGCAGATAAAATTTACTGTGTCTCACTATCTGCATTTCGTAGTCGCCATCTCCGAACTTCAAAAATGGCACTTCCAAGGACATACTCCTTTAAGCTTTAAGCTTTAAGCTATATTATTTATGTCACTGTGTATAATAAATAAATCAGTCATCAAGTAAATCGGTGAATCGACTGGAATATTGCTTAATAAATATTAGGCTTACAATCCACTCAGTTAGTCCATTTAACACTGCATTTCAGGGGCTTCTACCTGCATGTCCGTGGAAGCAGACTGCTTCCAATTCTTCCCCGGGGAGATAATATTCAGTGATCTTGGGGATACAAAAATTTAATTGATTAAATAAGTTATTATTAAATCAATTATTGACACATTTGAGACCAAGACCAAGACCAAGACCGATGGTCCGAGACCAAGACCAAGTTTAGAAATTTGGGGGTTACGATGGTGGTTGCGTTAGATAGGCTATAATAGACCAGAATTCTCTCCAGACTTCGTTGGAAGATATATTACGTTCCGCTACATTTGCACCACGGCGTGTTGGTTCCATAAGAAGAACAGTTTGTGGGGAGGAAATTCCTTCACGTTCTCTCCCAGGCATGACACTATCTTGCTATGGAGACAAATTTGAATGTCTGAAAAGGTACTGGGGGAGAGTATTAGGTTTGCCCCAGTACCTAGACAAGTACTGGGGCGAATATCCATGTTGCTCATGTGGAGTAGGCGCCTATGAGACCTAGGCCTAAATATACCAATAGGGCCTATGGCCCAACAGCTAAAAGGTGGAAATGTCTGATAACAAACTGAATTTTTCAGCATAGCTAAAAATACACGTACACTGACATACTAAAAGTCCCCGAAAATCTCTGGAGTTCTTTCCAAAATCCAGGAATGTGGTCTCGAGACCGCGGTCTGGATTTCAAGACGGTATCGAGACCGGAAAACTGCGGTCTTGGTCTTGGTCTCAAATGCATCGGTCTTGGTCTCGGATCATCGGTCTTGGTCTTGGTCTTGGTCTCGAATGCGTCGGTCTTGGGCTTGGTCTATGTCTTAGATTAGCGTTCTTGATCATTTGCCGTATCAGAGCAATTTCTCTGACATGTGTCGGTTATTTTCGATTATTAGATACACCGGATGTTTAGACCCTAGGCGATTGTTATCGATTTATGACGTGCTGACCATCTATATAGACTCTATGCATGTTACTATGGGCAAAAACATGCATTTGCAGAGGAATCAGCCATTTCTAAATTTGCTTTCACAAATTTCAAGGTTTTTGAACAATCTAATAATTATGTGGTCGCACTGGTCGGCAATGTGTAGTCACTGTTAACCTACAATGCCGAGTACAAGTAGGCCTACACCTTTCAAACGGAACGTTAATCTACTTGTTCAGATGTCTTAAAGTATTTACCTATCGTATGTATACTGTAAATAATTCATAGTGTGATATCCTCAGGCTGAAGCCAAAGACTGAACCCGCCAAAATTCTGAGTGGTCGGTAAAACTGTTTTTTGGACCATTATTAAGATTAGTATTCTTCAGCAATAAAATTAATGTTTTTGAGCGTGTTATTCCGTTCTAGCGTCTTCATTAATTGAATTGTTTACGAACAAGAGTATCGGTTCTGGTCTTGGTCTTAGTTTCGGACCCTCGGTCTTGGTCTTGGTCTCGGACCATCCGGTCTTGGTCTTGGACATCTCGGTCTTGGTCTAGGTCTTGGTCTCGAGATTTTGGTCTCGTGCCCAACACTGCCAAAATCCAAGATGTCGTTCAAAATGGCGATAATTTTCTGTTAACATTAACATGTATTGTGGTAATGACTCAGATCAGGCTGAATTTTCAGGATAGCTACAGGAATATGAGTACGTTGCAAACTGAAAGTCCACGAAAATCCCTTTGGGGTTATTTCCAAAATCCAAGATGGTGTCCAAAATGGGAGTCATTTTCTATTAGCATATCCTGGATTAAGTCATACCCTTCTTCACGCTCTTTCACTGTCAATGGCTCTGGTCACTCATTTAGTCCTCAAAGCCTCACCTGTGGTGTTCCTCAAGGTTCTGTTCTTGGGCCTCTTCTACCCATTTTGTGCACTTCCCCACTCAGCAAAATCATTGCTTCGTCTTCTGTAGATCATCACCTCTACCTCTCACCTCCGCTGACGATACACAACTGTTCTTATCTTTCCCCATCACTCACTTACTGCAGATGCAATAAATCACATTCAAAACACCATTGCCCTTATATCAACTTGGATGACCACCAACCTGCTCTGTCTAGACCCTTAAAAACAGAATTTCTCATCATTGGCCTCCGTGAGTAATTGAACAAACTTACCTACCCTTCCGATCTCCTTCAAACAAGCCACACTTCCCCGTGCCTTACTCTTCTCCTGTCCGCAATCTTGAAAATCATCTTCGATAAGAACCTTACCTTATGCGACCACATCACTCAGCTATCTCGCTGCTATATATGCACATCCGCTGCCTTCGTCGATTGCGCCCAATTGTAAACTGCAAGACTGCATGCACAATAGCCGCATCAATAGTTCATTCAAGACTAGATTATTGCAATTCTCTCTTTCATAAGATTGATTCCTCTCAAATAAGACGCCTCCAAACAATTCAGAATGCTCTTGTCCGCGTAGTCACTAAAGCCCCAAAGCACCATCATATATATAACACCTATTCTCAAATCATTTCATTGGCTTAAAGTCCCTCAACGCATCCACTATAAAATTGTACCTATCACCTACAACGCACTTCAGACCTCTCAACCCTCTTACATTCTTGAACTACATGAACCACCTGCGCTTCTGAATAGTCGTCTTGAAGGGGCGCCATATTAAATTCATATAAATTCAATTTAAATTCAAATACTTACAATCCAACTGCCCGGATCAATTCGATCATTGTCATATCTTTCTCTATCTCGACCTCCAGTGTCATCGTCTCTGAAATTCTGCAACCGCTCCTTACTTCCTTGCCTATGTTGCACCACCCCTTTAAAAGGGACTCCCAAAAGAACTCCGTCATTTTGCTCATCCCCACATTCCACCTGCAAATACAACCTCTTCTCCGCTTTACTCTCTTCTGCTACTTTCCATTCAAAAACTAAAAACCGAGCTCTTCAAGGTGTCCTATCCAGATTCTACTCCTGCTTAGCAACTAGCCACATGGCCACCTCATCACCGACTAGCACCGTAGCACCAATGCACCATGCTATCTCCTCGGCTTTGTCTCCCCGGATTTTGACCTGGCACCGGAAAGAAACGCAATTATTCCGCCAAAACGCACAGGCCACAGAAAATCGCTGAAATGAAAAAGATGGAGAATGTGTGAATTGGATATTATTTATTCTATGAAGGAGCATTTTGATTCACCGTGGGAGAATGCAAAGACATAAAGTTTGGAGTAATGCTAGTTGTTGTTATTATACATTTTTAAAATAATTGTGATGATTCAGCCAGAGCCTTTTATCTTGAGGAATGCATTTATAAGATCGTAATAATTATACGATATCCATTTATATATCAATCCATTTTTCTATATTCTTTCTTCGTTCTAGTATTGCAGTTTCAAGAATTTTTAGAATTAAGATTATACTTCATTAGCAATTATACGAAAATTTGCGTTATATCTTGAACATCTGGTTTTTCTGGAGGTCAGGGCTTTGTGACGTCATATTTGAGGGCGTCATGGCATTTTGGACGACGTGTGACGAAAAGGGAAGGGGTCAAAAATCATCCAAGATTGCGTGACGTCATTTGTGGTGGAAATGGCTCATACCAAGGGGTATTTTTCAGGATAGCCACAGGAATATCAGTAGACCTAGGATACTAACAGGTCGCCTTCTCTGCAGAAACCTTCTTACATCACTCTCTCCAAAAGATCGATGCCACTCGCCGTGCCACTGCGGACGCTCTCTCACCCTCGTTCAGTACTACCTCGGCATCCATCACATCTTGGGCTCTCCTCCATGGGGACATCATCCTTTGGCTCGTCAAGGCGGCGCATGACTTTGGCAACATTGCCTTCATTGGACTCTTCTCTTACAACATCTCGAAGCTCCAGTCTATTCTCAATGCGGCTGCCCGGCTAATTGGTGGAATTTCAAAATTTGGTCACATCTCTTCCTTCATTCACGAATCTCTTCACTGGCTCCCTGCACCTCAGCGCATTCGTTTCAAGACCCTTGCTTTGATGCGTAACTGTCTCCTTGGGTCTGCCCCCGCCTGCCTTCTTGCTCTCTGCACTAGGGTCTACTAGGATCCACACCAGGTTTCCCTTCGTTCCTCTGCCTGCGGACTTCTGGTGGTTCCCCGTATGCGCTCTACCACGACCCAATCCAGCAGCTTCGCCTGCGTGGGTCTCACCAGTTGGAACAGCCTCCCTCTTCCTCTTCGGAAGGAGCCGCTCTCTTTCCTCTGCTGCCTTCCGGAAGTGCTTGAAGACTTTCCTCTTTCTGTTTAGCTTTGTGTTGAGTCGTGAGCGCCTCTGATTTGAGTGGCGCTATATAAGTGCTCCATTACATAAATATATTAACATACAGAAAGTCCCTAAAATCACTCTGAACGTGATGATGCAGTCTGTGCACTATTCACGGGAATTCGCTTGGGCAGCTGTTTCTGTTCAGTTTCTGCGTTTAGTCACCTGTGGCTTTTGCGTTTGAAAATCAATCGCTGCTTGAGAAATTATTTTGGTCTCCGCAAGCAACTAAGTGGAGATACTTGAGCAGGCGCCAGACAGACAGTCAGACGGTAGGCAGGCCCGCAGATGGTCGGTGTACGTTGAACTATAATGACGATCAGATAGGATTTTACAACTGGATGTAGGTCTATACCTTGCACCTGTGGCAAAAACTCACCTTTTCATTATAATTTGATGATGTGACCTTGTTCGGTACCATGATTGAACACGTGACCGAGTTCTAATAGTAGGTCTACATTTGTTTTAGTAGAAACGCATCCGGAAACGTTTTAGAGGTTAATGAGTACAGTTTATGTTGTGACACTATTAAGAATTATACCGGTAGAGATTTAGGTGTTATTGGATATATTTCACCACCATCTTAACCACCGTCTTTAGTCTGATGACACGCTACTCTCAATCGTTTTCTCCACCTCCATCATACAATTTCTTCACATGGTTAAACTAATAACTCTCCAACCTCCTCTGCCTTAAACCTTGCAACACAAATTCATCATCCTATGCTTTCCTGAACAGATTTAGAACATTTCTGACTCTTCTATACAGTGGAGTAGCGAGGCAAAGCGCCGCCTGGGGCGAAGGTACAAAATGCCGCCCCTGCCTATTTTTCCATCACTTCGTTCTTGTATATATAGGCCTACCCCAAGATATACACAAGGAGATATGCATAGGGCGCATGTTTTGAGTGCTTTCATTAAGCTCTTATATACATTATGATTATTCTATTCAGTATTCAAATCATTGTAGAGCCTACAGTTAGTAGCAGCATCAGCATGCACTGTCGACATTAAAGCTGTATGTCATTTGACTAATTAAAATGCATCATCATCAGATATAAAGATATGAAAATAGAATAAGATTGTATTAATTAAGAAATTAACCAGTTATAAAACAAACAAATAAAGCAAGTCTCACAATAAAGTTACTAAACGTCTTGCAGGCTAGGTCGAAAATTATAAAAAGTCTCCATAAAATTAAAATAAAACAATACAAATCATAGGGCCTATTCTTTCTCTATACGTATTGAAAAGAAAGTCCTAGACCCAAACAATAACTTAATCATAGTGAGACCATAGCAAGTATGGTACTTAAAATAGATTAGTAACTCATAACTTTGACTAATTGGAGTGCTCATGAGTAGTAACCTTGAAGGGGCGCTATATAAATGTTGGTAATGAATGAATGAATGAATGAATGAATGAATGAACTTATCATACGGATACGGTACGGTCTCATACTTCATTATATTGTCAACTGTTACAATTTAAAAATGTACTTTTCTTACTTTCTTGCCTTCCCTACAGCAAAATTACTAATAACCTTGTCAAAGTTAATTGTGCCTGTCAAAGAGCGTTCAACTGAAAGAATTGCTAAATTGGAATGTAGTGATTCTCTAATTGTGGGTCTTAAGTAAGTTATAATTAGTTTATTTTAATTAGTTTTAGTTTTGAAAATCCAAATTCTGTTTAGGCAAAAACCCGTTCATCAACCAAGATTTTAATTAAGAAAGATTTTTTGATTAATCCAACTTCTTTTTAAGTTAAATTTCGATTGTGACTCCAACTTTGCATTAATTTTTTCATCACTCAAAGTAGGCAAAAACGTCTTTCATTACTCAAACTTCTGTTTCAGATAACTTTACTTGCATCAATACATCATGCATTTTGGAAGTTTTTTCATAAATCAAATTTAAATTTTGAGCAGAGATTGTCCTTAATTAATCAAATTTTTCTACTTAGGAAAGAAGGATTTTTCATAAATCTAAGAATTTACGCATTATTATAATTGCAAAATTTATTTCATTTTATAGGTGCGAAAGTCACGGCAAGATAGACAGGGGCGGCATTGCCATTTTGCAGCATATCTATTAACACTAGGTGCCATTCGATGGTCCTTCTGTATAGAAAATTCCTGATCCCTCTATTTCTCTCAACCCTGATTCTGCATCAACCCACAAATTCACTGCAAATTCTCCTGTCCGCAACCTAGGCATAATCTTTGACCAAAACCTTAGCTTCGCTGATCACATCACCCATCTTTCTCGCTCTTGCTTCATGCACATCCGTGATCTTCGTAGAATCGGCCCTATGCTTGACTCCAAAACAGCATCCACAATCGCCACATCAATAGTTCACGCTAAATTGGATTACTGCAATTCCCTTTTCATAAATATAGACACCACCCAATTAAATCGCCTCCAAGCCATTCAGAATGCTTTCGCCCGTGCTGTCACTAAGACCCCAAATCATCACCATATCACTCCTGTCCTCAAATCACTCCACTGGCTCAAAATACCTGAACGGATCGAATATAAGGTCATTTCACTCACCTACAACACACTGCACTCCTCACAGTCCACATATCTCCGCCAGTTGTTCACGATTCAGCCACATCGTTCAACCCGTTCCTCTTCCACCCTCACACTACTTCGCCCTCCCGTCACATCATCACGCAAATTTGCAAATCGCTCCATAGCTATTGCTGTCCCGCCTCTTTGGAACAAACTCCCTCAAGCATTTAGCCAAAAATCCGATCCGTTCTACGAATTTACAAACATCTCACCTCTAGCTATATCCTCACAGGTTTTTCACTCACAACTCAAAACACTGCTCTTTCGCAAATCCTATCCTGATTCCTCCTATTCTTCCTATCTCCTTCGCCGTTTCAATTCCAAACACCATCCATCTTAGCCGTCTATCTGTCTGCCTGCCTGACTCTCTGGATTTGACCCCCTGCCTATCGATTATGTTTTGATTAAGCGACTATGAATAAGCTGATTCCCGCGACTTCGCTTTTGTGGGCGCTGTAGAAATGCTGAGATTACGATACGATTACGATAGGCCTATCGTATATGTTAGTTTTAAGTCGAGAAGAAGCAAGAAAGCATGTGGTGCCTGGTTTAGACAAGGGCAGCAAGAATCTTGAAGAGTGCAATTTATACAACAAGAATTTGTTTTTATTTGTTGCCAAAAATGTCGCCTCTAGGACAAGTGCCGGCTGGAGCCATGTTGCGCATTATTTCATTGCAAAATTTATTTCATTTGATAGGTGCAAAAGTCATGGCAAGATAGACAGGGGCGGCATTGCCATTTTGCAGCGTGTCTATAGTGACACTAGGCGCCATTCGATGGTCCTTCAGTATATCGTATATGTTAGTTTTAAGTCGAGAAATAGCAAAACACTTTAGGTTTAGACAACAGCAGCAAGAATCTTGAAGAGTGCAAGTTATGCAAAAATAATTTTTTATTTATTTCTTCCCGAAAAATGCCGCCCCTAGGACAAGTGCCGCCTGGGGCGGTTCGCCCCCCTCGACACCCCTCGCTACGCCACTGCTTCTATACACCTACACACTGACTGTTGATCTATTTCCATCACATCCGATTACTCTGTCCTCAATCTTAGTATAACTGTAGATCCAATCTTAGTGTAACTTTTGATCCAATCGTAGTATAACTATTGATCCAATCTTAGTTACTTTGATCCAATCGTAGTATAACTATTGATCCAATCTTAGTTACTTTGATCAAATCCTAGTATTACTTTTGATCCAATCTTAGCATACTTTTGACCCTCCAATGTCCACATCTCCAACCTACCTCGCTTTTGCTTTATAGAGCTTTTATGCACATTCGTAACATCCGAAGCTTCAGGTTCGACTTCCTCCACCAACCGCTACATATCCCAACTGCATCACACCTCTGGAACGACATCTCTTCTGAAGTCCGCAAATTTTCGATTCCTCCTTCATTGTCAATCACCCACTATCATCTGCCTCAGGCTCCTCCATCACCTCACGGGACTTTCCACTTGAAACTGAATCGTCATCTCTTCAAAAACTCACACCCTGACTGATTCGATTATCCCACTCACAACTCTCGCCATAAAATACACATACAGTGGCAGGTATTAATTGTCCCTCTTGACATCGGACCTCCCACGAACTTCTCTTTGGACAACTACTCTGATTCGGCGCAGTGCTCGTGCTAAGCTGATGCCTTACGATTGGCTTTCGATTGGCGCTTTGGTTAAATGAAAATGTTTATAATTATGGCGACAAAACGCTGAGCCATTGTCTCGGTTGATATTGTGTGTTGAGGGCGTTAATGTTCATCACTCGGGTTAAGTAGAATAGAGACATTGAGTCTGCATGTATCCATCCTTGGCTACACATCAGAGTTAACTTAAAAGTTAAAGTCAGATGTGCATATGACTTGTTCTCAGGAATAGCCAAAAATAAATGACTGTTTCTATTCTCCTCCAATTGTCTCATTCTTACTCCTTTTTAATCACCAAGATGAATACCGGTTTATCAGCAAACGATGACAATTCAGTTCATTTTCCTAGCCTGCTATCGGCATGCAACTGAAATGACATCGTGTCAATTCACTTCAATTAAATTGTTCTTTACAACGTTTCATTAAAAATCTGTGTATCTCATTTGAAAGTAATTACAGCTTTTGCAGGTTTCTACTAAAATCAATGCAACAACATGTGCTACCTGCATAATATATTGGCAGACGACTGAATCTCTGCTGTGAGGTGACATTTGTCAAGCCTCAAATCACTCGCGGGACAGTTTCTCCTTTGCAGACGAAGATGAGGAAGACAAGAAAGTTAGTTCTAACATTTGAAACGTATAAGTTAACTTTACTTTAATGGACTCTATAGCTCTGTTATATCAACATGGATGCAATAAACTTTTAATCGGCTACAGCTTGTAGGCTATTTATAAATGCATATATTCGTTATGTTATCAAACGTGCTAAAAATATTCCATTACTCGCAAAATATTCTCTGCCACCACAGAAAGGTAATGTTTTGCAAACCTTGAATGTACATTAATGTACACTGTGCAGTTCTGAACTTCGTACAGAGGATTCAGTTGCATTGCATTGTAATGAGCATGGGTCGTCATTAGACCTACACCAAATATTTGCATAAAAATGTTCAAAATGCAAATGCTTATTAATGTAGAACTGAGGATATATGTTGGCACAAAATATGTTAACACGAATCTACGGACTAAAGTGCGTAACGGATTAGTGCACAATTCGCTTATGTGCATAGAAGCTGGTCAATCTCGTTTTAATTAGTGCACTTGCACTTCGATGGAGGGTGACTCCAGGCTTGTGCGCAATTCTATTATGTGTAATTGGGCACAACCGACTACAGGTCCGTGACGCATTGTGCTGTGGGCGTCAACGCTGCTTAATTGCAAAGGAGGCGAGTCCTGCACATGTTGGTTTTAACAACCGTTGACATAAACTATCGTTGCAAAATATACATCATTATATATCTTATATAGTTTTGTTTCTGCTCTTGCGTCTCAGCCGAACGACCCTGACGTCCCAATCGAAACTATTTGCAATAATTATATTACTGTTGTTACCGTAGCTAGAATCGTGTGAAATAATCTGCGATTACTTTACCTTTTTTATTTGCAGCCAAAGTTTGGTGGATGTATGCGCAATGAAGTCTTCATTATGCACGACGATCATTTCCATGTTTGTGTTTTCAACAATTCTTCTGCTCCATAGCATGGCGGTATTAGCGACTGAACCGGATTCATTTAGAAGCGAATGGGAAGACACGAATGCGCATCCGGATCTGGTAAGATCCAACTCCGAAAAGACATATTTTAAAGAATTCTTGTCACCTAAGGCACCTAATGGCAAAATGCGAGCGGTCAGGCTGTGTTTCCGGAAGGAATACCGAACCTTGACTGATAAAGAACGTGGGGCTCTGCACAGTGCATTCAACTCGTTGAAGAAGACACCGGTTCAGTCTGGAACATCGGAAAACATTTCGCAGTTGGACGTCATGGTCGGGTATCATCGATTCGACGTTGCCATGGGAGCGCACTATGGACCATCATTTCTTCCATGGCACAGGGAGTTCCTCTGTCGGTAAATGTATACATAATGATGAACTGGACTCAGATCTTCTATTACATCTATTTGATCTGTTTTTGAATTGCTACTAAATAACTGCATAGATACAGCTGACATTTGATCGAACTAAGCTATTCGCAAAAATGTGCACAAATCTGACTATAATCTGAAAAATTCTACAACGCCCAACGATAGACAAGTTCATTCATTCATTCATTCATTCATTCACTCATTCATTCACTCATTCATTTACTCATTCACTCATTCATTCATTCTAAGCATTTATATAGCATCCTTTCAAGAACCTACTCAGAAGCGCTCCCAGCCAAGCCATTACTAAAGAAAAAAGACTTGACGGATTTATAAAAACTGACGGTTGGGCCATAAGCAAAAAGCGGAGCTCAAATTGGAGATCGTTCCATATCGAAACGCCAAGAAACCGAGAAATCTCGGCGCTGCCTGATAACCAGACGAGCCCATGAAACTAGAAGTTCAGCCCTCGTCGCAGTTGCAGAGATAATGTTACTTATGGCGCTCAGTGAAGAAATAATATATGGACGAATGTGATCAGGTCAAGGATCAAGGATCAGGCAGACAGAATGTCCGGCGTCAACGATAGACGGTGTTTCGAATTGCAAGACTGATAAGTGGACGAGGGGGGATGAATGATAACATTTGTGGAAGAGAACTAATTTCAGTTTGGTCATGAATGAAGCATCGTAATGCTGATGCGCCATAGCTGCTACGAAGTTCTTGTGACCAGTAAATGTCACACAGTCAGTCAGAATAGGTTGTAGCCTTAAGCTAAAGCCTTGAACATTCCGATAAAAAATGCGTCTCCAGTAGAGGTAGAAGGGCACCAGATTATTCACGAGTGTTGGAAAAATTTGGATGTAAAGAGCGGCAACTCATTGTAGTGGCATCACAAAGTAAGCTTACCACATGGACAACCCGTTCCTGGTAGGCCTACCCGAAAGCTGAGATGGACTAGAACCAGCGAATTACTTAAATTTAATTATGAAGAAAAACATTCATGCTTACAAGCCTTTTCATTTCACTGAAAAACTATTTTAAATAAATTCTTTGCTTCTTGAAAATTTTTGGGTGACAGTGACAGCCTACCTCAAGGTGAAAAGAAGTGTAATTTTGAATTGACTGTATCGAGTGGGAATTTGGAGAAAGTTGAAATAAAAGTTTGTTGAGAATATCAATTATAACCTGGTAAATTGCACACTGTATTTTGCGATGCATCATAAGTTCCACAGGTTCAAAAATGTTTTGATGTTGATTTTCGCTTGTAATCCGAGTCTACTGCATCCCATTCCAGTGTCCAACAATAATCAGCCAACATTGATGGATTCCAGTTTCCCTTATACAGTTTTACCATGGTGGCAATGTCCTAGTGAAATCTTTCTCCGTGTTCGTCACTGACGGCTCTTGGATTTGCGGGGGAGTCCAAGTACGAATGGGAGTTAATCTTAAGTAACATGTTACATTTCACATCTTTGTATGCCATAAAAACTTTGTCAAATAGGTGAATGCAGTTTGGTGCTCTTTAGTTACCAAGATAAATCTCCACAGCATCCTTGAATGCTTTCCAGGCGACTTTCTCTAGTCCCACCAAAAGACGTTCGAACGGCTTGTCATTGATGAAACGTCTGATTTGTGGACTCACAAAAAATGCTTTTGATAAACCTGGGTCCCTGACCAGATCATTCAGATCGGACTGTGTGATGAGATTCACAGGACCTGTCTGATTCAACATCGGGATCACTGTAGTAGATGTAGACCGACTGGTTCATTTCAGCAACTTCATCTTCTACATCTAAGCTCCATTCATTGGGTGGATTCGATGCTGGAGGAGTTTCATCTTGTGGTACTGACCTGATAGCTGAAGGCAGATTTGGGCATTGAATCGCTTTCTTATTATTACAAGAGAAACCAGAAACATTAGTGAGACAAAAGTAACAGTCAATAACATGATCCTTCTGTTATCGCCAAACCACTGGATTAGCAAACGGCATTGCCTTTAAAGAACCTCTGAGCCTAGCTGATCGCTGATCGACGGCACATCTTGCACATTAAATGTGACTAGCACATTCCCTGTCTTGATCACCCGTCTTTTTCTGCTACCAACAACTGCCCTAAGCCTATTATAGGCCTATTAGAAAGGAAGTGTATATTGAAACTGACTCAATTATTGTGTAGCATGAAAAAAACAATGATATGCATTAATTTAATATTTCCTACTTTTGGCCGAAATATTAGCAAATAACCGTGGGGGTTTACTTTTTTGGCCCACCCTGCACATAGACACCGAGGAATATTACTGAGATGCCTTTGGGAATGGGGTTATTATTTCTACTTAGTACACCCATATTGGCAGGAAGTTGCTTGCGATGAGAGGTAAAGAAGATATAATTGGTTTTAATGACGTTGAGTGACAGTTTATTTACAGTCAGCCACTCGTTAGCGTAAGAAATTACCTGGTGCATCAATGCAATTAGCATATCATAAGATGCGTGTGATGCAAATGTTAGTATCGTCTGCAAATAATAATAAAAAACGAAGGAGACTCGAGGCATTTGGCAAGTCATCGATAAAGATTTAAAAAGAATGGGACCTTGAATGGAGCCTTGAGATACACCACGTCTAATTAATTTAGTACCATTGCAGTATACATGTTGGTATCTATCAAATACATGAAACTATGATTCGACTCAAATAACCATATTTCATGTTCGCTTATAATATGATATTTATCTGGATAATGTTCACTCTTCTGTTTGTAGGCTTGAACGAGCCCTGCAGGTACACAATACCACCGTCTGTCTTCCTTACGTGGACTGGACCTTGGACCAGGGAATCCCTGTACCCGGCGACTCCGCTATTTGGACATCCAAATATCTAGGGAACAACTACGGACCGGTCATAAGCGGCCTGGCCGCGGGCTGGAAGATTTATCCTAAAGACTGTGCGAGGAAATGGCCAAACCTTTACCGTACGGTGGTTCAGGACGATTCAGCGAAGGACCGTTTGTTCACAGACGCCCGAATTGAGGCAATCATGAAACATGCACGCTACCCAGACATATGCGTTCCGTACAACAACGACATTGAAGGCAGCCACAATTCGATTCACGTCTACATTGGAGGTCACATGAATATGTTGTCTTGCGCTCCCAACGATCCAACCTTTTTCTTCCACCACTGCTTCGTCGATTGCCTTTGGCAAGAGTTCAGGACGAAACACCAGAAGTCCGACTTGGAGAGTGATTATCCAGTCGACCCGGATATGGTAACGGAATACCATAGGGCCAGAGACCAAATGTCGCCATTCGATGGCCTGCGTAACATCGACGGCTTGAGTAAGAACTACACCAGTATATATAACTGCGTGGATAGACCTATAAAGTGTGTTGAACATAAAGATTGTAAATCCGCCATCCTGTGGTGTAACAAGGGCCGATGTCTGTCAAAGATCCGAGAAGGTGGAAGGTGCGATACACTTCCAAACGAAGCATGCTACAGTGAAAAGTGCACAACGCCTATATGTTCAGCCAGCATTTGTAAGTGCCCCAAATAACTTACAAGATTAGTATCTCAAAGTTGCTCAAACTGGTTAAGCACATATTTGCACGTCAATGTAGATCCCTTCAAGTTAGCATCTCCAATTGTTAGCAATAAAATTAATTACAGCAGCAGCCTGTGTCATTTGCGTTTCTCATACATGTTCACCACAATAATTATTTGGGACATCATCTTCGCTTGAAATTTAACTTTGTCGACATTAATAAGCCACCAGCAGACCAATAGGTAATGAAAACTACTAGCAGTAAAAATTCAAAACAATAATGTAGAATATGTGGTTTAGCGAGTCTTTCGGGAATTGCATCTATAGGCTGCAAAAGGACATCTTGAGCATTCAAACCTGTAAGATATTTGCTAAAATTGAAAAGATCTTGAAACGCCCAGAAAGACTAGTATCAACAATAACCAAGGAAGGGATCGTCCGAATTCTAATAACATTTCATGGTAACCGATGGCCATAAATCTGTAAGCTTCTTTGCTCCGGGTTCGAAACCTATTGTCTCGTCAAAATGAAGCATTCATTGTCAAGCTAAAGGAACAGAGAAGCAGAGGAACAGGTCCGCAGTTGTTTTACGGGTGCGCAGTTCGACTTAGAGGGGTCGATTAAGGTTGACGACAAAGATGGAGATGAAGAGCTCACCCAAATCAAGCAGGTAACTGCGAACAAGGGATAGGGCCAAATCATTGCATCAGGGCCTACCTCTGTATTAATTTGGCAGGCCTATACTGATAGTCAGTGCTGTATTGGACATAATTCAAGTCACTATGCCTCAATCTATGCCCTATTCTAGGTGACGATGATGACAACGAAAATGGTGATTAACAATAATAGTGTGATTTTGTTACCGATAACCACAACTGTATTTGTAAATATCAGTAACTATAGCAATACAAAAAATAACAATGACCAAAATTCATCGTTATTTCTGCAAGGAAAAACAATCAGATAAAAAGTGCAATTTGGACAGACACTAGAACGAGAAAATGTGCTCCAACTTGTCTATGTTTGCCTCGAATTTTCGAATTATATATCAATTTAGTAATAAAGGCTCATATAAATTTTATTGTTTTGCAGACTTTATATTCTAGAGCAATTAGATAGCAATATAGGCCTAGTAGTTTTTAATCGATTTTGATTAGTTACAAATAGGACCTAGTTTCTGTAATGCCACATATTTTCAACGGCATTATTCTGTGTCGTTTATCTACTCTCTAGGTAGATATAGTCGTAGCAACGTCTAGATATCTCTAGAGCCACAGGATCGATCATTAACTTTGCTCAATCTACAATCGTTTCGGTTGGATGTGACGATCAGATCTGTTGGCGTGAAGCTGAAACATCCAGACTGGAACATAAAAATATTATGTCAGTTTGTCACCTCAGATTGGTAGACGGATCCAACGGGGTGAACTATATTGAACAGAATTCGAGACTCACGACTCATTATCATATGACTCCTTTTAGTTTAATCAAAAACTTACATACCGCATGCGATTACAGACAGAGTGTGAACGAACGATGATGGTAAGGTGTTACAGAAATCGAATTTAACTGTCGGAAGCCATGCAAGGTCTCCATTAAGTTGTACATCTAATTTAACCAACGGCGCCACCTTGCAACAGAAGGGTCAGTCAATTTTACGAGGGGATATTTAAATCAGACTCGATTCCTCATCTCAGCACATCATTGTGTTATCCATCACTCTCCCACGTCTTAATTCATGCCGTCGCTGAGAACGTCGACTCAAGTCTGAATCAGAAGTTCGAGCGTGAACAATAGTATTAATTTATTATATTACATTATTCCTAAGATAATTTTATTCACTCACAGTATAATAAGCCCAAGATTTTGCACGAAGGTAGCCAATCACTTGACCAGAACTTTGCTAGGCGAGCGACCAAAGGGAGCGATCTATCGGTCGCCTCAAGATTTACATTCTTAAACTTTGAGCATCACGTCATTATTGACGTGTTTTCTGTTAATAAGAATACATATTATATATTTTATGTAATATACCACTGTAACCGCTTGTAATCCGCTGCATTATCCGAACGACAGTAATATAATAGCTCTCGGTTATATAACCAAATATTTTCATTTTATAACTGGAGTTATACTAAAACGAGAGTTTAATAAGAATTGACAGTTAACAATTAGGTAGGCCTATATATAATTATATATCAGTCGTTCTTCCCTCAATAAGATGCGCGGAGGGTATCTTGAACGCATGCACAACAGATGTAAACCATGACGAATTTGTATGAAATGCACAGAATTGAAATTAGGCTCTGAAACAAAGTTGGATATAAATGGGTCCTCGTTTGGGACCCAGTCCAATAGGTCCTGGACCGAACCCGACTCGACCTGACCCACAAAATGTACAGATATTCTTGACCAGGCCCGTCTCGACTAGACTAGTGTACAACGCTGGGGAGTATGCGAGTTGTTATACTTTAAGCCTCCAACCAACTGATGATTTCTGCGGTCAGATCTTTGACCAAGTTATTCAAATATCAACACTTACTGAGCGTCATCGATTGCTGCTTGGTCAATAGATAGGCCTACATTATGCTATAGATTGACACTAAAAGTGTAGCAACATTGGCCGTATTATAATGTTTTGTATTCTCCCGATAAATGTTTCAATTCCTGAGATATCATAATTTATGCAGGCTGTCTCGGAAAAATCATAACGCTCATCAGCATACATAATGTATTTGTAGCTTATAAAAATGAACTGATAAATAGACTTACATTTTATTAAGTTCCCGTGAAAAGGTTTTGTTGGGCTAATATATTTAGGCCTGTTGCGGGTCCATAATAGCTTTCATTCAAACGTGTCTTTTTTGACCATCATTTCATCGTTGAAAGTAATATAGTATGATATACTACAAAGCATATTACATAATGTGCCGTTTTGTCGGTAAGCGGTAAGTATTATTACATATTCTTAGACGCCGCAATATATTTACTAAGCATTAATCGACGACACTGAGTAGTGACATAATATGACAGTATTTTTCTATATAAATAAAGAGAGAATTCTATCTGTCTATCTGTGTGTCTCTGTCCGGCGATGCATTTGCACAGTTTTAGAGCTATTCACTCAAAACTTTCACCGTTGGCTTGGGGAACACCTGGGACACGCAGTCGAGGGGTTCGTGAAAACCGCGGTCACCCTCTTCCTGGTCTCCAGGGCCAAAACCTCTCTCAGGACCCCCAAGGAAAGTTTCCTTCTCAGTCGCCAGGAGCGTCTCGCCGAAATACCTGCATGTGATATCTGTCTGCTACATCCTTTGTTCAGGAGATATACGCTTGCACAGTCGGTCAGATGGGTTTGTACTTTGTACGCATTTGTACACTTTTAGAGCTATTGACTTGAAACCTTTGCCGTTCATTCGGGGAACACCTCGGACACCCAGTAGAGCGGTTTGTGAATCCGCGGCCGCCGTCTCCAGAGCCAAAAACCTGTCTCAACCCGGGCGAACGCCAGGTGTCCCAGCTAGTTTAATATGAACCGTCTCAGAGGTACTCACTGCAAAGCCACGCAGACGCCTTAGAGCTCATCCATATATAACGCAAGCAAAAATCGGATTTCTTACCCCTCCCCTGTTGCATTGCGTACGCTGTTTGGACACTTCCCTCATGTGTACCTAGCCTATAAAATTATCTCAGATCTACCACCCCCTATTGCAAAGGTTAAATGGCTAAAGACGTCTATAAGACATTGATTTTACTGCAGGCTATAACTTATATTTGCTAAGCGTGATATTTCACAGCTTAAATTTGTTGACTTATGAAGAAATAAAATAGGCCTACTAACTACACTTGCATTTTGAAAAGTGTTAATGCTACATAAAATTGATTAAACAGGAATATAGCGGTGAATGGGCTTACAATTCTAAGTTTGATATTCCATAATTTACCGACATTTTTCGAAACCCTAACCCCCTCTATACTACCACCACGTACGCAAATTGCCGAAATCTGAAACCACCATCCCTCATTGCGTACGTAATATGTGGGTGGGCCCTTGCTGTGTACCAACGCTCTCTTTAGCTACCGAAAGCTATGCGAGATCCTCTCCCGATTTAACAAGGCCATATTAAAGCAGTCAACGGCACTTACTTTACTTTTTGATACACGGTGTACTTGATGGTCACTAACTTTACGTTGCACGGTGTGCTTTACAGGTTACAGTACGCGATCACGTCAATGGCGCGGTAGAACATTCGCTATATACATATTGAAAGACATTGTTCTAACGGAAATTTGCGATTTACTATACCAATATTAGAATTATGCCTACTTTCATTATCACCGCTACTACCACTACTATTACTTTCCCTACTTCCCCTACTACTATCCCTACTACTACCACCACCACCACTTCCCCTACTATTCTACCACTGCCGTATGCTACTATTGCTACTATTACACTGCACCTACTTCCATAATTACTAGTAAGGCTAAAAATAAATATAGATACTAATAATAATTCTGCTACGTTATCAATATATTAGGTCAAGAGTTGTTTTCAAGCCGAAATCAATAATTATCTCGTTACAAAAAACATTGATAAACGCAATCGTCGTCATCCCAATCATCATTAGTCGATTAAAATGACTACACTAATTTATTAAAATTCTATACGATATATTATATCGATGTTTACATGATGGACGCCACTTCCGATGCCAATGATCATTTGATAATGGCGTCATAACGTTGCCATGGTGATTTTTCCGCGGATGTCGACTTTTGGTCTGTTGATTTCTTCCCTTCGATAGAGCTTTGGATGAGTTTGGCGATTCCTCGAGCAATTTCGAAAGTTTATGTAAAACAGCAGCACAGAGAAAAAATCAACGCAGACGCTATTCTCAATGATCAAAGCCAGAGAAACGGTCATACGCATCGTTACAGCACGCCCGATGCACATGCAGAACAACCGCAGAGCAACTGGTACCCCACCCGCCTGACTCCCACCACAACGAGCCTACCTCTCATGGATGGATACGAATGGAGATTCCACAGTAGTTACATACAAGGCTTCGATGTTACAGAGGCAGACGGGGATTACAGACAAAGATGTGAAAACAGTCCAGACTCACACTAATATTACCGAACAGTCACAGTTGGACGAATGGAGTTTCACCCGAATTGAACTATTACAGGATTAACCTAACAATACAAAAACCAGTCATAACTTCGTCACTTCCAACAATCGCCAATAAACGCCAAGGACAGCGCCATAAAAACGATCGTTATCAAACGCCGAGGACCTAAAGACGTCGAAACTAAATACGGGAGATACCTCAATACAAGAAACGAACGCAGCTAAAAGCGAAGGACCCAAAGACATCGAACTACCTAAATCAATACGGGAGATACCTCACCACAAGAAACGAACGCAGTTAAAAGCGAAGGAGCTAAAGACTTCGAACTATTTCAATCGATACAGGAGAAACCTCACCGCAAGAAATTAAAGCAGCTAAAAGCGAAGGCGATAAAGACATCAAACAATCTCGGAATAAACGGGAGATAACACACCATAAGAAACGAACCCAGTTAAAAAGCGAAGGACCCAAAGAGATCGAACTACCTCAGTAAATACGGGGGAAACCTCCCAACAAGAAACGAACCCAGTTAAGAGCGAAGGACCTAAAGAGATCGATCAATCTCAGTCAATACGGGAGATACCTCACCACAAGAAACGAAAGCAGTAAAAAGCGACGGACCTAAAGACATCGAACTATTTCAGAAAATACGGGAGATACCTCACCACAAGAAACGAACGCAGTTAAAAGCGAGAAACGAAAGACATCAAACTATCTGAGTAAATAGGGGAGATACTTCACCACAAGCAATGAACGCAGTTAAAAGCGAAAACCTAAAGACATCGAAAGACCTCAATAAATACGGTGGAAACTTCACCACAAGAAACGAACGCAGTTAAAAGCGACAACCTGAAAATATCGAACTATTTTAGTAAATACGGGAGATACCTCACCACAAGAAACGAACGCAGTTAAAAGCGAAGGACCAAAACACATTGAACTATCTCAGTATACGTGGGAGATACCTCATCACAAGACACGAGCGCAGTGTAAAGCGTGGGACCTAAAGAGATCGAGCTATCTCAGTAAATTCAGGAGATACCTCACCACAAGAAACGAACGCAGTTAAAAGCGAAAGACCTAAAGACATCGAATTATCTCAATCAATACGGGAGATTCCTCACCACAAGAAACGAACGCAGTCAAATGCGATGGAGCAAATGAAATCGAACTATCTTAGTAAATATGGGAGATACCTCACCACAAGAAACGAACCCAGTTAAAACCGAAGGACCTAAAGATATCGAGCTTATCTTAGCAAATATGGGAGATACCTCACCACAAGAAGCGAACGCAGTTAAATGCGAAGGACCTAAGGAAATCAATAATAAACGAAAGTTAAAAGCCAAGGTCCTAAAGACATCGAATTATCTCAATCAATACGGGAGATGCCTCAACACAAGAAACGAACGGAATGAAAAGCGAAGAACCTAAATACATCGAACTTTTTTAGTAAATGCGGGAGATTCCTCACCATAGGAAGCGAACGCAGTTAAAATCGAGGTACCCAAAGAGATCGAATGACGTCAGTAAATACGGGGATACCTCACCACAAGAAACGAATGCAGTTAAAAGCGATGGACCTAAAGACAACGAACTATCATAGTAAATACGGGAGATACCTCAACAATAAGAAACGAATGCAGTTAAAGGCGATTGACCTAAATACATCGAACTATCTCAATCAATACGGGAGATTCTTCATCAAAAGAAACGAACGCAGTTAAAAGCGAAAGACCTAAAGACATCGAATTATCTGAGTTAATACGGGAGATACCTCACCACAAGACTCGAACGCAGTTATAATCGTGGGACCCTTAGAGATCGAACAACCTCAGTAAATACGGGGATACCTCACCACAAAAAACGAACGCAGTTTAAGCGAAGGACCTAAAGACATCGAACTATCTCAATCAGTGCGGGAGATACCTCACCACAAGAAACGAACGCAGTTAATAGCGATGGACCTAAATACATCGAACAATCTCGTAATATTCTGGAGATACCTCACCACAAGAAACGAACGCAGTTAAAAGCGAAGGACCTAAAGACATCGAACTATCTTAGTAAATACAGTCGCCCAGGAATAGTGACAAAAAGATGGTAAAAGTCAATTTGAGCCGTGAACGACAACACCACGCTCTGTGGAGGGCAAAGATAATTCAGAATAAGAGAGTGAATTGCCTTGAAAAGGACAACTGCATATACCTATTCAGCCGTAAATTTGACTCGACTCAAATTAAATCAGCGCTTTTGAGCATACTAACGAAGATAGTAATCGAGCCTGGAGTCGAACTCAAACATCAAGGCGACTACATCCAGTCGCGTGCTAGACAGTTGAGTTCAATAAGAAAAGTGCAATTGTTTCAAAAATAAGAAAGAGTAATAAGAAAGGTTGGTCTGATTATTACAATCGTGTGCCTACTAAGCCAGTATAGTGATTGTGCCTGTGGCGGACCTGGAGTCGAACTCAAGCACTAAGGTGACTACCCAGAAACCTGATTCATATCAGAAATGCTACTACATTTGGCTGCCACAATTGAACTAAAAGAACACATTCCTCACAAGCTTAAAACCGGATGTTACTAGATCATATTTGTATGAAAGTTAAATCATATGTGCAACGTAAAATTGAGTCCGTGCCTAGCACGGACAATTAAGAATACTTAAAACTCTATTAACATCTTTTAGAGGAAGAGCAACCTAGAGTGAGCGCCCAACGATTTAAAATCTAAAAGGCGAATTGTGTTCAGTCAAAAAGAAGTATCATATCTCGGAAAACCCCTCTTCTGAAACGTGGAGTTTTCGAATATTCACACTAGAAGCCGAGGAAAAAGAAGAAAGCAGTTAGACCACAAATACCAGCGGATAAGATGCTATTTAAACCGCAGCGACGCCCTGCCCCAAAAACAATTCGACCTTACATCTAACCCTCTCTTATTTGTGAAGAGTATGAATTGAAAGACTTTTCGTGAGAGAGAAACCGTAGGACCCACTGAGCGACAGAATAATACTACTAATCTAATCAATGACGACAATTTCTAGGGTTGCCGCAAACATCAGTCAAAGAAGTTAGAAAAGAGATTCGATTTGAGCCACCAGTCCATCTACCGACGACGCATTACTGTACACGACCTGAGAGAGTGAGATGACAAAGTGATCCCGTTGTATACCGGTAGAGAGAGAAAGAGAGAGAGAGAGAGAGAGAGAGAGAGAGAGAGAGAGAGAGAGAGAGAGAGAGAGAGAGAGAGAGAGAGAGAGAGAGAGAGAGAGAGAGAGAGAGAGAGAGAGAGAGAGCTTACTCTGAATGCATCATTCAGTCCCACACGGGGAGTCGTGGAGATAATATCCGCCTCGCATCAAATCCTGAGATCCTTCAAGGCTATACCGACGTTAAACAGACGGTCAACAGATCTGCCCAAAACTGACCGCTTCTCCTGCCAGTGTCATGTCGCCAGCAGGCGATATGATCTCATCCAATCAATCTGCTTGCATCTCTACTAACGACATCATTCGCTGTTATAAATGAAGCGCAGTCATCGACCGACCAACCACATATGAAGCAAGTCGTCTGAAAAGAAATGAAAGGACAGGCAGTCTCACTCCGGGAGCAAACCCATCCAGATCGGTCGTATACCGCAGGATGGGCGGTGGGCCAGAGAGGATCTACCTATGAGGTACACCGCTGTTAAAGAACAGGTTAAAGCACGCAACGACGATAGCAGCCATTGAGAAACACCGACTGGCACCCTACTACCATCCTAAGTTCCGAGCAGTACGATTACAGATACCACACTCGGCTCACTGCCACCCGATCGCTGGGTGCACACCAAGAACGAATGCTGATCTCACACTCGGTTCTTCACACTCGGAACTGCCATCTGATTGCAATGTCCAGGCAGAACGACAGCTGACGAACAGTCGCCGCCTTAGATGTCGAATTGTCACCTCCTGAAGTGAGGAGTGGCATTCTGTGAAAGTGGCAGAAATGACGTAAGAAGCGTTTGATAATATCCATAGCTTGCATTTCTTTGAGTTTCTTTCAGCTCTCTTCTTACCACATCTTATTATTTTCATCTGAACATTTCTTTTCTTTATGCATGCATTACTTGAGTTCTTACATGTAATTGCCTCAGTTTATCTGATTTTGCAGCACCATAGTTCAGTCTTTTACTGATCAACACATCACGAGTTCACACTACTATGTGCCTATTATAATTATACGCACAGTGACCACTGATTTATTATCTGTCTACCCGTCTGACCATGTTTGTCTCTATCCCATTCTCTGTCTATCTCACTGGCGGTTCTTGTGCCATTTTACAATGACCGCAACTGTACAGGTAAAGCATCAAGCACATTCTAAGTGCCTTCGCGTGGCTACCATGGAAGCCATGGAAGCGAGAGCTCATCAGTCCTGGCGGCAGAAGTGGAGGCCACGACGAGGACGATAAAACTGGCCTTCAGCGCTAACTCCTGGCTTTTGTACTTTTCAGATTAGCTCGCAGGACAACAAAGAACAGCGCACGACAGAAACAACGAAGAAACAACACAAGAAAGAAACAACGAAGAAACAACACAAGAAGGGAACAACGAAGAAACAACACAAGAAAGACTTAAAAGAAATAAAAGAGAACATTCTAATATACATAATTTTGAAACAAAGACTCTGAACGCTAACATAAAAATTGAAATCAGGACATTAATATTGTAACCTTCTGAGATATAAAGAATGTCGTTAAATAAAGTTATATTATGAGATACATAATTATAACCGTGGTCACTGTGCGTATAATTATAATTATATAGGCCTAAAGCCATACGAGACGGTCTGGTCTGTTCGTTCCTTAGTGCTCCGTAGAAGAGTGAGTGGAGAGGGAGAAACAGGCAGGAACAGATGATTTCCCCAGAAGGGATGTGTTTTCTCACTAGAGCGCAGATGCAGGGGCGTCAATCCCCTCTGAGTGATGGAGGCAAACTCCCGGTTCCAAGCGTCAAGAAGGCAAGATATTCCCCACTAGGACTCACAAAATATCCCCATAAATGAAATTGGAGGCCTGTTCCTCCGGAATCCCTTTATCTGGACGCCTCTGCGCAGATGAATAGATTCATACAAAGTTAGGTTACATGAATCTACATACACGTTTAGGCCTAGCCTACATGTATGCATAGATACATGCACATAGGCATACATGGGGCCTACATGTGTAGCATACGTACATTTGTCAAAACATTTAGAACTTTTTTAAAGTCTCAAAACCTAGTGATAGACCTACCTGTGACGTCAAGACTTCAATTGAAAACAGACAAAATAACAAAACAAAGCCACCAACAGATCGTAGCGGTTATAGTTTGAATCAGACGGCAGATTCAAAGGTCATAATTCAAACGCTTCTTCAAAGGCGCCAAAATCAGCCACTTTTAAGTCAACAGTTAGGCGTAGGCCTACTCGTCACTCGTCACTCGTTAAACACTTCAAGCGATAAACCACAATGGGTAGGGAAATAAAAGCGATATCACCTGAATGTTATACAAAAAGACAGTTCTGTCGTCGGAGCTAATACCGCCTGTGCTTGCTCTCCTGCATTGCCAGTGTCAAGTATAGATAAAATAGGAGGGTGGCGCTAAAGATCTGTGTTATCACACAGTGTCGCTAGACTAAGTCCACTTCCGTCAGAGCATCCATTGGATGCTCTCTTGCATTGCCAGTATAAAGCGTGGATGAAAGAGAAGGGCGACGCTAAAGATCCTTGATATCACACACTCCAATGACAATAATATTGACCGTCATAATAATACCTTATTCAACGCAATTTCGTCATATTTAGTGTTTTATGTGTGCCAAGCCTCTCTCTCTTTTGAACCATACATAAAATTAGGTTACTTTCACCATAATTGTGCCCTTTTCAAGAATAAATATCTAGACTATAGTCTTAGCAAAAGCAATATGCAGCATGATGTAGATTTAGAAAATATTAGGCCTATCAGATACCATCATCTTAGAAATTGCAATTTATACCGCGCTCGACGATAAAAATCCACTAAGCCGTTCAAGTTGTAATTTTATTATGCAGGGATATGATTTACATGTTCAAAATATTAATCGGCTACAAAAATATTCATCATGGTTAATGATGGTTCAGCTGCGGCATTAGTAAAGACTGAATAAGGTCTAATATTAAACCAGTTATTAATAATCCGATATTGTAGAAATAATTTAGAGTAAATGAAAAGGCTAATGATGTTTTTATGATAAAAGAAAATCGCTCTAGATCTACGCAGCACACTTGCAAACGCTGTTAACGTTTTTTGGAGTGGTGCAGCCTGCAATGAGGCAGGCTTCTTTGGGCCAAGTGGGCCCCATCTGACCACCTGGTCCAACGCAGGCCATGCATCTTCCGTTATTGCACCAAAGAGCCTTTCCACCGCAGCTTGCGTGAGTTGTACATATCCTCGGCGAAGGCGCATAGGAATAGATCCCTGGAATGTAGCTGTTACTCAGTCCGTTAATACATTTGTAGTTCTGGAAGGGTTTCATGGGATCGGTTGCATGGTGATTCGCAGGAATGCTTGCGTCACTCGGATAGTCCGTTTCTTTGTTCGTTGTCTGGACCTCACGACACTTCTCCCATAGATAATCAATGAATGTGTGATGAAACCAAAAGACTGGGTCAAGCACAGCGCAGCTAATGTACGACATGTGACCACCGACGAATACGTGAATCCCGCCGTGATTGGTTTCAAAAATGTTATAAGTGTATGGTTGCATAAGAGAGGTGAAAGATTTAGATCTACATGTATTCACAACACTCTGGACTTTGTTGTCGTCATAGAGATAGCTGTTTCCTCCGACATCACGATAGATTTTTGGCCACATGTTGCAGTCAGCTGGATATGCCGATCGATTGGCAGCAAATCCTGTCGTCACGTACCCAAGACCATTTCCAAAATATTCTGGTGTCCAGAGAACAGAGTGAGAGGCGTCGGGCAACGGGCGGTCAAGCGTCGAATCCCAGTAACACAGGTTGATCGCGTTGTTGAATTTCTTCAGCTCATCTTCCAATCTGACTCAAGGAAACACAGAGTTTCATGCATCGAAACTCAACCATCAGTTTTCTAAATGCTGTTGCAGGAGAAGAGCAACGTCTTATATATAAGACTTCCCATTAATCAATGCACGCGCCTAAGGATATAGAAAGTTGTATTTGCGATGCCCTTGTAGCGGAATGGCTGCGTTACGGCGCCATATAAATCGTCTCTATTATTATTATTATTATTATTATTATTATTATTATTATTATTAAAGTAGTTTTGCACTTATCGTTTTGTAGCGTGTAGTATCTTTGGCTTTACCGCATATTGCGCTTATCGAAAAACGATTCAGATGCGCTCTCAGTATGAAAACCTCCGGGGAAAAAGAAAGGCATTTAGAGAGTAAGAGGCGGATTTAGATAAGCCAGTCATTAGTTTAGTCCTAGGTGATGGAGGAAAGTCATTCCGGGTAGATGGAACCATAACAGCAAACCTGCAGAATTAGGCCAAAATAGTCTTAGTCCTAGGGACAAATAGCTTGAGACGATCGAAAGAACGCAAGGAATGAGATGAAGATCCAGATAACGGCTTTCGCAAATATTATTGTAAAGAGGCAAAGGAGAAGCAGCGAAGAAGAAGTAGAAGAAGAAGAATCAGAAGGAGGAGGAGGAGAGAGAAAAAGAGAAATAGAGAAATAAAGAGAGAGAGAGAGAGAATAGATGAGATAGAAGGCACAGAGGGTGAGAAAAGAAGCAGCAGATGGAAGAAAAAAGAGACCGAGTGATTAGGCAAAGTTGTCGATAAAGACAGAGGAGACAGAGAGAGGATAAAAGAGGAGAGGAAAGGCAAGAGAAGAGGCAAAGGGAGGGAAAGGAGTGGAAGAGAAAGGTGGCAGAGTAGAGAAGAAAGACAGCGAAGATGAAGAGAAGCGGAGAGGCAGAGACGAGGAAAAGCACAGCTGAGGCAGAGGAGAGGAGAGGCTGACAGAGGAATGGAGATGATGGGCAGATGGATGAGGCAGCTCGAGTAGCCTCTAAAGCGAGAGGAGGCGGAGTAGAGAGGAGGAAGGGGAAGAGAAGTAGAGAAAGGAGGCAGAGGAGAGGAGAGGCAGAGGAAGGAAGCAGAGCATAGCTGCAAAGTCGGGTTTTATCGAGGAACAGAAATCCTTTAAAGCGGAGGATCGGATGGATTTGGTTGAAAATTAGGATGCATTAGGATGAGAAAATAACCGCAAGTAGAAGAGTATTCAAATCGTTTGCATTACCTCAAAAGAAATTCCCGGTGCCATCCTGGAAAGCACGGGCCGAAATGAGCTCCAGGTGACATGTTCGATCTGTGCTGGGACATGAAGACCTCGTAGAAAGTTTGGAGGTTGAGCGTCGAGGGGTCTTTAGTGACGAAGAGATGTTGAAACCCTTGGAACAAGAGAAGTCGTTCTGCATCGGTCAGGGTTCGGCATTCCTTTCTCTTTCGGGGAGGGGTGATGGCCATTGGCTTCGCTTGTGGTTTAGTGTCCGGATGGTCAAAAATGGTGCTAATTTTGCGCGATAAATTCAGCTTTGCGTATTTCGGATCAAGCCAATCATCGCGCATCGCTTTCTGGGACTCCTCTAGAGAGAGGTGCTGCCTCAAAGTAGAGTCTGCTTGAAACCAACACAGGCTGATTATGGCGACAAAAATCCACCGCATTATAGCTGTTTTCTCTTTCGGAGAGCTGACGATAACAACGAAAAAACAAAACAAAAGATGTATCAGAACAGCGCAGTTATCAATCATAATAATCAACCAGCTGGGCGGTTACGCTGCCATGAGCGGGTCCTGCGTTCTACTGTACGTCTTGTCGGATTGCATTCCGAAATTTGGCCATGTCTGAGGCTATATGCGGGATGTGCTCCACTGGTTTCCCCTCCAACTATGAATCCCGCACCGTATCAACGCTCTTTTCTGGCGGTCCTTGCTGGGTTTTGCCCCTGCCTATCTACGCGATCTCTTTTACTGTACTTTTAGTGTACCGGGTCGCCTCTTTCTACGCTCTACTGAATGAGGCATGCTCATTGTCTCATTTGCCTGTACAACGACTAAACAGAATCGTGCCTTCTCAGTTGCTGACCTCCACCTGTGGAACAAGCTCCCGTTGGCGCTGCGGTTGTCGCCAAGGGTCCACTCAAACTTCTTTTATACTCGCCTTAAAACTTCTTTTCGGACGTGTCGGGGTCGGGAGAGCTCCTGAGAAGTAGCCCTGAAGGGGCGCTATATAAATCTTTGTAATGAATGAATGAATAAGATCGGTAGATAACAGTTGCAAGAACAATTCAGAATCTGAACTAATTTACGCGATTCCAGTTGTGATTTCAATCACTTTTAAATTCTAAAAATCCCGATGGTCATACGAACATACCTTGGTAGGCTATAGCAAAGCAATAATTATGATTTTGAACCATAATTGAACTACTCTACAGATGTTGTTGTATCAGCTGTTTCATGGCGACTTCGTTAATGATCTGAATTTATTTTGCAGACTGTGCTCGTGTTCCACTTCAGTTTTCCACAGAAGCTGTAATTGAATATTGATCAGAAAAAAGTTATCCAATTAGTTATTCAATTAGTCCACAAAGTTATTTCAATACGAAGTACTAGGTATCGCAGTTGAAAATAATTGTTAAGATTGGAGTGACGACAACATTCGGAGCGAGACATAAACTTTACAAAATCGTCTGCTGCCATTATTTCCTGGTGTTAGGTTTAAATAAAGAGGGAACCTACACTCTTGAATGTCCAGCAAGTGCTATACCAGGATATGCTGAAGAACACTGCACTAACAAGAACACATTTGATTGATGGCGATGCATTGTGTAGTGCAGGCATTTGGATTATAGTCCTTCTCATGGATTTTCCCACAGCAGTTAGATAACCTAAGATGAACAATGCACAAAGGGCATAAAACGCAGGATTGGTATTGCATCAGCAATGTTTAGCAAATTGAGTAATATGTGGAAGACGAGCAGCATATCAACAAGAACAAAACTGAAATTCTACATGAAATTTGTCACTCTGGTACAGGAGGATCCTAATGGCGATATGTGCTGGCTAAGAGG
>OY365806.1:58286481-58559453 GCA_959347315.1 Bimastos eiseni | reverse complement strand
CATGAGCAAAGGAACAACACAGGCTGAGGAAATGGGAAAAAATGGGAAAACGTACAGTCTTCTTCTTTTTAATTAATAATGAACTAAAGAAGACAGCGAATAGCCCATCTCTAAGGCAATAATGTTTTGTCAGTCATGGCAATAGTAGCCATGGAATGGTAGAGCTTTTGTCTGGCTATCTCCGGAGTTGTATGGTCTCGAGACAGTGTCTCGGTCTCGAGACGTCTCGAGACGTCTCGAGACAGTTTTTTAGTGTCTCGATCTCGGTCTCGGAAGCCTGCTGTCTCGGTCTCGAGGTAGTGTCTCGAATTTTTAGAAACTGTCTTGAAGTGAAAGTCTTGTTCTGTCTCGAACAAGAGATCTCGATAAGTTTCGCGTTAACTGTCTTAAAATCTTGCGGCAATGTAAAAACTTATTCTCAAGAATTGGTACTATATACATTACAAGTTTCAAATTGAAATTACAAATGAACCTTAATCCCGAAGACTGATACATTAGTATTTTACATCATTTTATACAGGATCACTTACTTGTTTTTTACTGTCTCGTACTATCGTGAGCCTAGTGTCTCGGTCTCGGCACCTCACTGTCTCGGTCTCGTCTTGGTCTTGAAGTTTCAAATCTTGCATACAACACTTGCTATCTCCCTCCCTTGCCGCGCCTCTGACATGCTGTGACGTATGTTGCAACGCCTTACTCACGCCACAGCGCGCGGAATGCTAAAGGATGAAGCTACTTCAACAGACGTTTTCTTGACGTCATTAATTATGCAAGGACGTTGTGGCCACGACCCTCTGAATATGCTGTGACAGAGCACGTGCTTTGTTGCGAATCGTTGACAGTCGTCAGATGTCGATAATTGAGATGGTGTGGATTCCTGCCTGCGAGATAACTAAACTTGGGAGATTAGTGACTTTTACTAACCGCAATTAGTTAGCACCAACTAATCGATTAGTTCGATTAATCGATTAGCTCGATTAGTTCGATTAGTACTACTGCTCGATTGTCCGATTAGTACGATTAACTCGATAATTCGATTGTTTAATTAATAATATCACAACTCGTGATATTGACTCGGTGCACCAGTAAATGCTCTGTTACAGTAGCCTACGTAGACTAATCATGAAAGTAGTTGCGTCCTATTTATAAATATTTGTCTATGTTGTAGCATTATTTGCATATTCGATGCATAACGTGATGGGTGCCGTGCATGGACGCCCACAGTTTTATTCGACTCCTACATATCTAAATATAGGCCTATGCTTATATCGAATATTGTTTTATTGATACCGTAAGTGGCTGTACAGTGTTATTACATAACAAGCAAGGACACGAAGAAACTATACAACAGGACATTTTACCTTAACAGGCAAATCTAAAGAACGGAACAATAAAGAAAAAGAAGAACCCTAAGGGACCCAAAGGGTCCCGCTACTAGGGCCGCTAGTCCGGCCTATCCTTTCCACGAAATACTACACAGCAGCAGGTCAAACAATTAACAGAAGTTTATTGTCTAAACTAGTTAACTAATCTGGTACGTGTACACAATAGTCGGAAATAAGTGATAATGATTAAGATGATAAAGTACTAATTGCAGCAAATTATAGGCGTTCTTTGAATTTTAATAAACATACTAATATTGTGTGATTGTGGAATTGTTTCATTAATTAGAACCCGTTCATTTAATGGAGAATAAGCGAGTATTCGTCCTATAAAATATTGCTCTGTAATTTGATAAAGAGCAAACATAGTATGGGTTAGTAGACGAAAGTTGGATAAATTGATTGGAGAAGATTATTGGCGACAAATTATCAACATAAATACATGAATTTATTAATTAGGAGCAAGAATTGTTATTTGATGGAGACTTAGCATACGAGACTAGTTAAACACGTTGTCAGAGAAAGACCTTGTCGTCTAATCAGAAGATTTATAGTCGACAGTGATGCTTGTGACGACCGTTTGTTCATATTGCAACAATGCCATAGATCACACTCACACAACGTGGCATTGCACACCTGATCTAGACTGATATAAATAGATCCAATTATCACCTGTTCTAATCTGCTGACATAGGCTATTCATTCTTCTCTCCAGAGATGACGTAACAGATACATTTTTATACAATTGAAGTAATTAATTTTTCGTTCAGTGGCCACTTAATTAATTTCTGATGCCATCTGCACGACAGGTCCTGTGTCCTGTCGCCGTTCGACAATACTATTGCGAACTATCGTCATCGCTGGAAGCCATTCATCAGTGGCAAACAGTGAGAACAAACAATGAAACACTTGCATGTCTATCAACCCCCGAATACTGACTTGCAATGTTAATGACATCCATAAATATGATAGCTGTTTGTTATATGCTTCCCGAATGAAGCGTAGGATACATACAATGAAATGCAGTTACATTTATAAGATGTATTTATGCTAAATTGAGTCCTGGAGTGATATGTAGACTTACATTTTCGTGTGAATATATGTGGTCTTGATAAATATTCATGTAGCATATAGTATATACATGGACATTTGAAGACAGCCCTGCCTACGTTACGGTTAAAGCCATCTGTTGACTTTGGCAATCTATTACACATGGATATTTCGTTTCTTTCGCTAAAGCCTGTGCGACAATAATTATGTTTCAGGCAATGACTTTATCTTCAAAACTCCTGCTGGTTATTCTGTGGCTGCAATGGACGGCACAAGCGGCAAACAGAAGACCAAAGGAGATGAGTCCTACGCAGAGGCGAATGAAACTCGACTGGGAAAATACGGAGGAACACCCACCACTGAACAGGACGGAAGCAGAGAACGACTTCTTCAACCGGGTCCTGTATAAGACTGCTGACTGGAGCTATTACTACTACGATTATGAGGGACTTCAACCGAGGGTCGAGGGGCCGACCTGTTTCCGGAGGGAATACCGGACCATGAGCGATGCCAGTCGTCGGGAGCTCCATGACGCATTGAACACCATGAAGAAAACTGTGGTCGACAATAATATGAAAGAAAACCGCACGGAGTACAACGTCTTCGTCGGTTATCACCGATTCGATGCGTCGGGTGGAGCACACTACGGTCCCGGATTCCTTCCATGGCACAGGGAGTACCTCCTACGGTAATGTCATATGAAACCAAAATAACAAGTAGGCCTATGTCAATTAGTTCAGTTCAGGTTTCTTTCACTGTATTTGGCCTGCTTCACACCTACAATGTCTTTTTTAAAATTAAACTTCTCAATTTTGCATCGTTCAGTGCAAAACTCATAAAATATGATATTTTGAGTAGATCTGGTTGATAGGTACATGAATTTTTTTGGGATTATATATGGCGTTGAAGAAATTTTATATTTTATCCTGCCTGCAACCGATTTTAGGTTATAAGTTCACCTGGCATGGTACCAATCAATAAACAAATCAGTGTTTTATTCAGTAAAATAGCATAGATCATAATACAAATGTTTTGAGTAATAACAGACAGTACTGTTGCTGATCACCAAGGGAGACCCAAATAGGGACTGTATAGCCCTGCTAGTTAGGGCCACCCCACATTAAGTAGAATTCTAGAAAGTCAGATGACCGTACATCGGTAGATCGATAGTTTTAGCTATTTTAAGCATTTCAGAATTATAACGAACTTAATTACCCTAACTATATTCACACAATCGCAGGTTAGAATATCTACAGTTCATGTACAATAGCAGTTTAAACACTTCAATGCAGTTACAGTATTAACAATGTCACAACAGTCGTAATAAGCATATTTAATATTTAAGGAATATTAAAGGAACCAAGCAATCCTATTTCAACCAAGGTAGACTCGTGGCCAAGCGTATTATATCCTACTCTAAGCTTCTGGTCATTTAAGATCCTGTAGAATGAATTGCCTAAATTTATATTTAAATTGTTGAATATTTGTCACAATGCGTATCTCAAGCGGTATAGGCCCTATTGTTCGAAATTTTTGGGCCCATTAGTTCTTGCCAGTTGGGTAAAGAGAGTATTTGGGTATCTCAATACGTGCAGATTTTCATTTGGTTTGGGTGGGTAATAATAACGGAAAGATTGAGGTAGTAATTTGTTTGAGTATTGATACGTAAATAGTCCAACTTGCAATATTCGTATTTGTTGTATTCTTAGTATTTTCTTCTCTTGAAATTCACTTTCTAAATGTGAATTATACGGCAAGTTAGCTAAAAATCTTATCGCTCTCTTTTGTAAGATATGCAGGTTGTTTAAGTTAGAGTTATATGCAGTGGCCCATATGATGTTACCATATGTAAAGTAAGGATATATGAGGGTGCAATAGAGAGTGGATCTTGTCTTTGCCGGTAGAATTTTTGAAATTTTAGCTAGTATGCCAAGAAATTTAGCAATTTTTGATGATATTGCCTTTATGTGGTCAGTCCATGATAAATGTTGGTCTATATAGATAGCTAGAAATTTGGTTGAAATGACCTGTGTGATGGGAGTATTCATGATAGTAAGCGTAGGTAAATGCTGTAGTGGGGGTTTTCTATGAGATCTAAAAAGTATAAAGTTAGTTTTATCTAAATTGAGAGTAAGTTTGTTTGTTGTAAACCATTCGGCTATATTACTGAGCTTGTCATTAGTTTGACTAATCAAAGTTTCAGAATGGCCTGACCTGAAACCATATTGAGCATTGTATAGGACATTCGCTTTTGATATAAAGTCAATATGACGTTCATGCATGACTTTTTCGATAAGTTTGCTAAATACAGGTAAAACCGAGATATGCCTATAGTTGGATGCAATATATCACACGCCTTTTTTAAAAACAGGTACTACTTTCGCAATCTTTAAATCGTCAGAAAAGCACGCCTGCTATGCAGGAGCAGTTTATAATTTCTGATAGAACAATAGATATTTTAGGTATACTAGTGATAACTATTTCAGGATCCAAATCATCTACTCCTGCCGAATGAGATGTCTTTAGACTCTTTGCTAGTACTATCACTTCATGAGGGGAGACTTCAGGTAGGCCAAACGAGTCACAACTGGGTGATGTCATGAATTTTTCAATGGGTGTCGAATTAACAGGAATATTATTAGCCAGCGATTGAGCTATATTCACAAAATATGTATGTAATTCGGTAGCGATCGTTATCGGATCAGTTGTAGGCACTCCATCAACCAATAATGATTTAATATGCTTATTTCTCATTACTACCATTGTCTAACAGGGAACTAAGGATCTGCCAGGTTTTTTTAAAAGTCTTGGCTATATTTTGAGAATTCAGCGTCTAAGTAATTTTTTCTGCTTGTATTTTTACATTTTTGAAATAATTTCTATACTTGGTATATTTAGTTTTGTGGGCTACGGATGGGTCCTTTATAAACTTAAGGTGGAGTTTCGATTTTTTAGCACATGATTTGATAAGTCCTTGGGTCATCCTTGGGTCATCCAAGCCCCTTTGGTAACATCCTTTTATTCTTTTTGCGCACAATTAACGGGAAGGCCCTGTTATATACTTTTTGGTAGTTAGATATGAATATATCATATGCCTTGTTAACATCTAAGCTGCTGCATGCATCAATGGTTTGTGTCCAGTCGGTAAAGCCAAGAGAATCTAGGAAGGAATTTGTTGCGTCTGGGGAAAAGATCCGTTTGGTCATAGAGGTAAGACAGTGTTGGACCGTCAAATCGTTATCAAATACAGCCAGAATTGATAAATGATCAGATATATACGATATTAAGATAGACGATAGTTTCACCGTTTCACCATTGAGGGGCAGAGGCATTAGACCTTGTCTAATCAGAAGGCCAACACCTCCTCCCCTGCCCTCGGGGAGGAGGTATATAAACATAATATATATATATCAACTACACATACCAGATTTTTATTTTTTAGATTTGAACGAGCCTTGCAGCGACATAGCCCTGGCGTCTGTCTTCCTTATGTGGACTGGACCCTGGACCAGGGAATCCCTGTACCAGGCGAATCCGCCCTTTGGACGCCCAGTTACCTGGGCAACGGCAACGGAAGCGTTTCCATCGGTTTTGCAGCTAACTGGACGGCATACCCCGAGGACTGTGCGCGCAAATGGCCCGTCATCTATCGCAGGGTCATCCAAAGTGAATCCGCAAAGAACGTCATCTATAACGATACAGGGATCAATGGCACCATTCAGAAGACACGTTATCAGGATCTGTGTTCGCCCTACACAAACCACTTTGAAGGTAACCACGGTTCAGTTCATGCCTACATCGGCGGTCACATGTCACTGCTGGCATGTGCGCCCAACGACCCCGTGTTTTTCTTCCATCACTGTTTCATCGACTACCTATTCGAGGAGTTCAGACAGAAATACCAGCAGAGCGTCCTGGACACGGACTATCCGCGAGACTCGTTCGTACCAGACAGACATCACGCAGAGGACGAGATGAAGCCGTTTGACAGCATGCTGAACATCGACGGTCTCAGCACAAACTACACTGAACGCTTTTACGGTTACACCATGAGGCCTGGCTGGTGCGAAGAAGACGAGAACTGTCAATCAGAAGCACTTTGGTGCAACAAAGCGTTGAATAGGTGCCTAGCGAAGATTCGAGAAGGCGGTCGATGTGATAAGCTTCCGGACGAAGCCTGTTATAGCCGCATGACATACAAGCCGTGTAAAAACGTTGACGGATTCTGCAAATGTACAGAGGCTTGAGAAAATGTTTACAGATTGTTGCCAGCGATTGGAACAAATAAGTTAACAATGTCTTATTCGGTAGGGGATGAGCGAGTTTATATTGTCATTATAGTGTATCTTATATCATTAAGATATTTAGGTTCCACAAATTTGCTTAAATATTATTTGTGACCGTCAATTGATTGCCGATCACTTTTCCACAAAGTCTTGTGTGAAGACAAAATTAGGACATATTGAATAATGACACACAGGATGCGATAGGTGCAATACTCTCATTAGCTCAATTTATATGTCAACAGCTGCTGTAGATTATAAAACAAGCCTATGGTTAAATATGTTTGTTGATCCAGTAAATATCTCTTACTGGCTGTTTTAATTATTATTTAAACCGGTAGTCGATTGCTACTTATTCCACAGGATGTATGCATCACACTCAATTATATTTCAATAATTATCTCTCATGATTATTTATATGCCAATTTACCTACTTGGATGTAGTTTTTGGAATTCCTGGGAGCCCATCTAATGATCACATTCGTCCTATGAATACCAAGCAAAGGTTTTTCACGTGTAAACAAGTCGCGTGTTTTAATCTATTGACGATTAGCATGTACATTTTGCACACAAATTTAGGCCTACGGGAAAATACATTAATGATTAAATGGTTAAAACGTAACATGGTGATTCGCATAGCCCAACTGTTTACGTTGTTGTGAAGAAGGGTTTCATATAAGCCCAAATGCACGACACACGAGGCTGGCTGTCTACTAGGTGGAGGGTCTTAGGCAGGCGTTCTGCGGCAAAATGTTGGAGAAATTCGATGAATTTCAAGGAGGTTTTACGTTTGGGCCGACTGGACGAGCTAGGCCTTGACTGAAATGAGGGTCTTTGGAGAAGCGTCCGAGTGTTACAAGTATGCTGCATTCTGCCCCTATGTGGTCTCTCTCGCAACAAGACTTATACCTCCGCTGGAGGTCGATCTCTGGACAACCTATTTGATACGACGCAGCCCTTGTGAATATGCGCGTGCCCTGTACTTAACTCTAGTCTAGAGTCACCTTTTTATAAATATCGAGATTACGATTACGAGAAATACATAATTTATAAACGCTTGTCGCTGTTTGTGCGAACGGATTTCAACACTTTGCGACCGTTATTAATGGCTGGCTCCATAAACACGTTGTCCTGTGGAACATGTGTAAATTAGCGGAGTTTTGCATGTGTTTGAAAACCATAGTATGTTGTTGTATGTGTATAACCTGAAGGCTGCACAATTGTGCACGCATCAAGGTTTATTGTGCATGTGGTCTTAATGGCTTTTCCACAAATTCAGTTCGTTGGATGAATCGGAGCTTCAAGTAAGTAAGTAAGTATATTCTTTAATCAGATGTCTGCAAACGCGCGACATCTACAAATAAACAGAACCTGGGACTTGCGGACAGATGGTACCGGAGCATCTAGTCCAGAGTGTCTAAATGGCGGGCCACTGGCTCTGTTCTCCAGCAAGTGGGGAGCCAAACTGCCAGTTGCCAAAGGCGTCTGAGCAATGTGATGGTGGAATCTGAGAGGTAGTCGGTGGGTCCGTCTTCACATCATTCGAAGACAAAGCATGCACAGAAACTTTCCACCAGGGACGTTCCAGAAGCAAATGCCTCCAATTTCAGGTAGGGGGACTTTTTGTCTTAGGGGGAATTATCTCGCCTTCCTGGCACTTGGGACCGGGGGGTTTGCCTCCATCATTCAGAAGAGAATTGACGCCCCTGCTTTCCACTCAAGTTTGTAGAGAGCTCTTGGTACCGATGCAGCAAAGATTTGATGCAATTAACCTACTCCAACTTTTATCTGTACAAAACTACTTACAAGTAATATCAAAACCCGTCGTTTCTGATAATCTCACTTTATAATTCCCACAACTTCAAGTCTTGATAAGTAATGATCATTAGACATCCAACAACAACAACAACAAATAATCGTTAGACAAAATACACAGGTTGTTAATGCCGTGGTCACTAATGATAATTTCACTACACATCCACACAATAAAGAAGTGTTTTAAAATATAATCTAATTTAAAGTTTATTCTTCAAGAGATGTCCGTTATTTAAGACAACTTGTGTGTGCATATTGCTCGGATCAGGCGATGCCTGTGTGCTCCGATTGAAAGCAATACTAGTGGCTCACAAAGTAGAATAGCTGGTGATGACAAATATTTTACTCTTTAGTCTGTTCATTTGTAGTCGTTCTCAACGCAATTTCGTCACGTTCAGTGCTTTATACGTGCCAAGCCTCTCTCTAATATATGAAGTCTAAATAAAAGTTCCTTGCACCATGTCTAATCAAGATGCAAATGTCTTTCGTCAAAACAATAGCAATTTGCAGCATGACGCAGATTTAGTAAATAATACCAGCAGTTAAGCCCTTAGAAATTGCAATTTATATCGCGCTGGTCCATAAACATAGACTTAGCGGTCCAATTTCGAAATATAGTAGACCCTATTCATGCTTATGATTTGACACGGTGACAATTGTGCTGAAAATTTTAACCTGTGAAAACGATATTTATCATGATTGATAATTATGTTAGTCACGTTCATGTCCATCATTAAAGACTGAATTGAGGCCTAATGCTAAATCAGTTAATAAGCATCCAATATTTTAGATAGCACTGATAGAATATGAGAAGGATTCTAATGTTGTTCTTATGAAGGAAATCGTTCTTGGTCTATGGAACACACTTGCAAGTACCGTTGGCGTTTGTTGGAGTGGCGCAACCAGTAATGTAGCAGCCGGCGTTCGGCCAAGTGGAGACCATCTGACCACCTGGCCCAACGCAGGCCGTGCATCTTCCGCTGTTGCACCAAAGAGCCTTTCCACAACAGTCTGTGTGAGTTGTACAGTTATTTGGCGAAGGCACGTAGGTGTAGATCCCTGGAATGTAGCTATTACTCAGTCCGTCAATGCATTTGTAGTTCTGGAATGGCTTCATGGAATCGTTTGAATGGTGATTCGCAGGAACGGCTGAGTCACTCGGATAGTCCGTTTCTTTATTCGTCGTCTGGAGCGCTCGACACCTCTCCCACAAATAATCAATGAATGTGTGATGGAACCAAAAGACTGGGTCAAGCACAGCGCAGCTAATGTACGACATGTGACCACCGACGAATACGTGAACCCCGCCGTGGTTGGCTTCAAAAGTGTTAGAAGTGTAGGGTTGCATAAGTACGGTGAAATTATAAGCTCTATTCAAAGAATTCTGGATTTTGTTGTCGTCGTAGAGATAGCTGTTTCCTCCGATGTCACGAGTAAATTTCGGGAAGATGCCAGCGCAGTCACTAGGATATGCCGATCGATTGGCAGCAAAACCAGTCGTCACGTTACCCTGACCATTTCCGAAATATTCGGCTGTCCATAGAGCAGATTGAGATGCGTCGGGCAACGGGCGGTCAAGCGTCGAATCCCAGTAACACAGGTTGATCGCGTTGTTGAATTGCCGCAGCGCATTCTCAAATCTGATTCACAGCAACACAGAATCTCATGCATCGAAATTCAACAGCTGGATTATCTAAAAGCTCGCAGAAATAGAGTAACATCTCATGTATAAAACGGCACATTAGCCAGTTACATGCGCCTAAACAGATAAAAAACAAATTTGCACATATCGTGTTGTTTGGTATAGTATCTGTATAAAGCTATTCAGAGGAGCTCTCAGAACGGAAACTCCGTGAAAAAGGAGTGCCTTTAGAAAGTGAGAGGCGGATGGGAAGAAGTAAATCGTTTGAGAGGATCATTCCAGGTAGAGGGACCCACAGCAGCAAACGTCCGGTGTTGGGCTAAGGTAGTCCTAGTTCCAGATTTAAAAAAAACAAGAACGGTAGAGCGCTAGGAACGAGATAAAGAGGAAGTTGCAGATAACGGCTTTCGAAAAGGTTCGTGCTTAAATGGAAGCTGGATTCAGGGAAAGAAACAAGCCTTTGAATGGCAGCTGAATGATGCATAGAATCATGCTTAAACGGAAGCCGGATTGATGCAGAGAATTATGGTTAAATGGAAGCTAGATTGATGAAAATAATGCCATTTAATTGGAAGCGTGAATTATGAACAGATTTTGACTGAAACGGTTCAACGACAAGCAGAATTCTCAAATCCATCCCGCTTCTATTTAAGCATGATTTTTTCATCATTCCAGTTCCCAATTTAGCAGAATGCTTTTCATCGATCCAGCTTCACGTTGCATTACATACTGTATCGGAGACCTGTGACAAAACGGGCGCGCCAAATGTTAAAGTGGGGTGGGCTTTGACAATATATAGACTCTGTCTTTTGACAATTCTCGCTTTCTCTTGCGATTATTATAGCCAAGGTCAGTAAAGTTTCGAAAACAGTTAGTTGTTCGTTAAACAATTCTTCGTAGCTCAAGTCTAATCCTAAACCTAACCCTAACCCTAACCCTAACCTTAACCCTCACCCCTAAGCCCTAACCTTGACCCCTTACTCTAACTGTTTTGTGAAGGATTGGGCTTTGCGAAGACTTGTTTTACGAAGAAAATGTCAGTTGTGTCCAGGGTTTACGAGGTTCCACGGGTTCGTCATATTATTTAAGTCTAGTCAAGTCGACCAGCTTGTCTTTGCCCTCAATTCCACGTGGGTTTCACTAACTGAGTTGCTCGTGGTGAAGGTTGTTTGTGTCAGGACTCGCGTGAATGTGAGACGTTTGTTTCAGCTCGTATTTTTTTACTACTGTGTTTGTTTAATATATTTAACTTTCATGCTACATATTTGTTGTAAAATCTAGAGAACTGTAAAATCACCTAGACTTGTCATAAAACAGCATACATTGTGTAAAATTTATCTAAAAAAGAGATAGGCCTCAGTCTCTCCAAGGCAGCTTGAAACATATGAACAGAATGGGACAAAAAGTAAACCAGTACGGTTTTTGCTAATGTTTCAGCCAAAAGTTGGAAGTATCAAATGCAATTTTACAGGCTCAAAACCGATTCATATTTGCATATAACAGCCAGAATTGTTTAAATTAATTTAAACAGAACAAAAGTTATGTCACTTTTAATGATTGCAACCACCGATTATTGATGGTCAGATAACACTTAACGCCGCAAACAGTTATAAAAAGCGAATTCATGAAGTCACATTTTAAGTAGTTGTAATAAAACACACTTCATAATTATTATTATTATTGAGAAAAGAAACTGGAAATTATCGCACATGGAAGTCACTTTGACGTCATCTAACAAGCAGTCAATTAATTTGGTGAATAAAAATGTTTTGCGATTAATCATTTTATGATAGCATTTTTGTAACAAATATACATGGGGAAGGTGTCCATGATAGATGAAAATTAATGCGTGTACAGACACTTCATGAATCATGAGCATGATCTTGGAGCCAAAGCTGTAATCAAAGCTTACTCTGAAATCACTGGAGCTGAGCATTTATAAAAATATGCTGACGCGCTTATGATAGGGGTGGACTGTGGAACGTCGTCAGGGCAGCGGAAGGCAGAAATCTATCCGCACCCGAACAATTATCGAGCTTGTTGACGTACTTATTTGCTCACAGAATAGCAAAATCAGAAATCATCTCAGTACTCAGCAAATTTCTGCAGATTTGAACATCAGCCGCACTTCTGTTAGAAGAATTGCAAACGAAGATCTGAACCTCATCGCTTTTCGTCGTGTCCCTGGACAAATTATCACCGATGCAATGACTCCCAACCAGGTCATCAAAATTTGCCAAATAGACTCAGAATATGTGTGGCTACTGGTGGTAGACACATTGTACCCAGGATGTGAAACAACATGATGTTTGCTTTATAACAATTACTTGACCCGTATACCGTTTTGCTCGTTGATGGTTTTTTAAACATAAAAAACCATGGTTGCATTCATTAAAGTGATATAACTTTTGTTGTATTTGAAATATTTTAGTGAAATTTGGCAGCTATATGTAATCATGAACTAGCTTTGCGCCTGTAAAATTTCATTTATTAATTCCTACTGTTGGTCGAAATATTGGCATAAAGCCTGAGCCTCCCTGAGGGGTTTACTTTTTAATGGTCCACCATGTACATTATTCTATATTAAAACAAGTTTTAAAACGTTTCGAAAGGTCTAGACAGACCTAGACAGATAGACCTATACACACCTAGACAGACTTATATAGATTTAGGCAGACCAGGTCTGATGACTCATAGGTAGACCTTTCAAACCTTAATAGACTTAGATAAACCTAACTAGATCTAAGCATACCTGATAGACGTAAACAGTGACGGCCTATATAGGCGCATACTATCAAGTTCAACAATTCTATTCAGGTTTTTAAAATATACCAAGAACTTGTTTACTATTTAACACTTGGTTCCTCACGAGCGCTGCATCACGTGAGTGGGGTCCTCCGGAAAAAAGAGAGATGCTCCAGTCACGGTCGCAGTCGGTCTCCAGAGATAACAGAGAGCAGAGACAGAGTAGCCGCTGAGGAGTGAGGAGACAAAGGAAGGGCAGAGATAGAGAGTAGTAGGCAAACATAAGAGGCAGAGAAGAGGAGAGAGAGAGAGTGAAATAGAGGAGGCAGAGATAGAAGGCAGAGAATGGTGAGAGGCTGAGAAAGGATCAACAGATGAGAGGAGAGGCCGAGTGATTAAGCAAAGTACCCGCTAAGTAGAGAGGACGCAAAGGAGAGGAGAGGAGGGGCAGAGCGAGAGAGAGAGGAGAGAAGGCAATGAGATTTGGCATAAAGCGGTGGCAATTGAGAGGATAGGCAGAGGAGAGTAGAGGCAGAGAGAGGAGGCAGGGGAGAGGCAAGGGAGCGGCCAAGGAGAGACACAGGAGTAGAGAAGAGAGGCAGAGAGAAAGAGGAGGAGAAGGAGTAGCCGCTAAAGGCGGGATCTTTATTGAGGAACAGAAAGCATGGAAAGCTGAGGATCGGATGGATTTGGTTTGACATTTTTTTATGCGATGGGATCAGAAAATGACGGCAAATAAAACAGTATTCTAATCGTTTACATTACCTCACAAGAAATTCACGATGCCATCCTGGAAAGCACGGGCCAAAATGCGCGCTAGGTGCCTGCGATGATCTATGCTGGGACATGAAGACCTCGTAGAAAGTTTGGCTGCTCGTAGAGTTGTCTATAGTGACGAAGAGATACTGAAACCCTTGGAACAAGAGCGATCGTTCTGCATCGGTGAGGGTTCGACATTCCTTTCTTACTCTGGGAGGTGGGATATCCAATGGCACCAATCTTCGTGTATAGTCAGGTGGGCCAAAAACGGCGCTTTTAGGTGGTTTAAACTTTGCGTATTTCGGATCATTCCAGTCATCGATCATCAATTTCTGGCACTCCTGTTCAGTGGAGGGCTTCCTCGAAGTCTTGTCCGCCGCTTCGCACCAACACAGGCTGATCACGGCGACAAAAAGCCACCGCATGATAGCTGTGTTACCGTTTATTTTTCTTTAGGAAAACTGGCGATTGCGATAAAAACAATAAATTTGGCAGAATTAAGCAATAATCGATCACCAAATCAGTAAAAGGAAAAATCTAGAACCAGAACTAATTGACGCGATTCCAGATATGATTTTCTAAATCCCGACGGTTTATGCATAGGCCCTACCTTGGTAACACAAGGCAAAATCATTTTGAACCATAACTGAACTACTCTATACAGAGGTTGTTACATCAACCTTATCAGATTTATTTCGTTAATGATTTGAATATATTCTAATGATATTGCTCATGTTCAAAGTAAATTTTTCTTAGAAATCATGATTTTAATACTGATTTTTTCGAAGCGGCGCCATTTCAACACATTAGGAATGGGCAGTAATTTAATAGAGTAATCGAAATTACGTAATTTCAGTTACAATTGAAATTGTTAATTTATAATTTGTTGCCATAAATCAATGTAATTTGTCAGTTTTATTTCAATTACATCTGTGCCTTTAATTTGTGGTTTCTAATTAAATTGCGAGAAACAAATTACTTTTCTTGCTATTGTAGTTGTAATGGAACATTTATGTAGCGCCACTCGAATAAGAGGAAAGCCTTCAGGCGCATGCGGAGTGCAGCAGAGTCAAGAGAAAGCAGCTCCTCCCGAAGAGGTGGGAGAGGTTGGTGGGATCCACGTAGGCGTATCCTGGATTGGGCCGTGGTAGAGCGAATGTGGGGAATCACCCACCATCAGTCCGTGAGCAGAGGAACGAAGGGAAGTTCGGTGCGTAATAGAGGAGACCCTAGTGCAGAGAGTCAGAAAGAAGGTGGGGCAGATTCAAGGGTCTTGTGACGAATGCGTCGAGATGCTGGGAGCCAGTAAAGGGATTCACTAATGAAGGAAGAGATGTGACCAATTTTCTGAATAGTAGAAAGCATAATGTTTGTGCGGAATCTTGCCTGCATTTTTTAACCTGATAATGCTAGCAATTTGTAATGTGATGTAATTAAAATTACATCGCCTCCCTCCCGCCATCTCTCTCTTGCTGCGCTTCTGCCACGCTGTAGCGCCTCTTGCAACGCCCTTCTCACATCGCAGCCTGCGGGCTATAGAAGGAGTACGATTCTTCAGCAAAAGGTTTTGTCGTCATTAATTGACCAAAGACGCTGTGGCTTGGGCTGCCGCGAGTACCCGAGTACTCGCATGCTATCACTTCCAGTCGGAAAATTGCAATTTCTGTTATAGTTTTCCAACTTATAGTGGGCACTTAGCAGTCACTGAGCACTGAGCAATGAGCATCATTGAGCATTCGTGGGCAATTGTTAGAATTTAATGCAAACTTAGCCTTAGGTTGTTAATTCATTAGATATTGCATTGATTTGCAGGCTTGTAGCCTATACTAGGGCCAGGTTATAGACTATTACAGTTTTCTTACTTGCTGCTGCTGACTGGCAGTGACTGCCGTAAATTGTGAGTTATGTAACTTAAAAGTGACCTAGATGTTGTCGTTCGTCAACACCTTCTGAGCGCCTGAACACGTTTACATGTTGGTTGAGATGTACGCCAACTGCGACCTGATGCAAACACACTTATTATTCCGACAGAAACTTGGCCTATAGTAACTGACACTAATTGTCCGTCAGTATACTGAATACTGACTTCATGACATGTTGACAGCTCATATTTCTATTCTTACGCAGTCTGTTGACTGCCAGGCGGCTTTCTGTAGTCTATATTTTGTTTTTGTTAGGTAACAAAAAACTAAGATATTTGTCTGTTTCTTTGACAGTTTGACAGCTTGCTAAATGTTACATTGGAGATTCAACGTTATTGGTGCGCCAGAGCTTTAGTTCGAACCTATGCCATGGTCTACTTAATATAGCTATAGTCTATAGTAGAAGTCATGCAACTTGCGGGGTATAGAGGGTATTGGCACTTCTGGTATTAACGAGTACTCGAGTAATCGCTAAGGTACTCGACTTCAAAACTACTCGTTATCGGAAGCTCTAGCTGTGACAGTGCATGTGTTTCGTCATGGATCTTCGGTGAGTCGTCATGCGTCGCTAATCAGGGATGGGTAGTAATTAAATTGATTAATTGAAATTGCGTACTTTAAATTACAATTGTAATTATTAGTTTGTAATTTGTTGTCCTAAAGCAATGTAATTTGTAATTCGTGGTTCAATTACATTTTTGTCTGTAAGGTGTAACTTCCAATTACATTTTGAAAACGAATTACTTTACTTGAATAGTTAAAAATCGATATTGTAAAACTTCCTTGGATCAAAAAACGTCTTGCTTTGATATTTCTAGTATTACAATTACTTATTTTAGCAATTTAATGCTACCCTGCCTTCTATTGAACCGCTAGAAAGACTCTTTAGTTTTGCAGGCATAATATAAGGAGTGACAGACCTCGTCTCTCGGATACAATGGTGAAAATAGTTATTGCATAACATTTGTAAAAGGCTAAAAATCGGTTTAATACATTTCAGGTAAGTATTTTAGTTCATTTGTCATTTTCTCTTCTCCGTCAGGCTTGCGTCGACGATGAGACCTCAACGAAACGTCTCCAAACAGTTCTGTCTCTATAGCCATTTCTATCGTCGCTCTCATATCCACGGTTGCCGTCCTCAGATCTTCTCTAATATAATTATTGTCCATACAGATTTGTTGTTGTCTCCCTCTGCTTCTTGCTCCATCTACGTGACCATGTAGTGCCTCCAGTGGCAACCTTTCAATGTTCATTCTGGTCCCATGACCAAACCATGAAAGTCTTATTTTTCTGATCTTATCGATTATTGTTTGTTCTTATCCCAATTCCTTTCGTATTTTAGTAACGTCACACAAATCACTATGTAATCAAGCATAAAATCTGTTATTTACATATTTTCAGGAATGTCTGTATAACAATGTTGGTAGATACAAGGAAGAAAAATATAATAAAAATTCAACTGGTTTTAATCATTACATCCTGATTATTATTTTCGTTGTACCGCTCCTAGCTTTGAGCACATATTGGGTGACGCTATAATTATATCCACCACAATAAATTGCTAGAAATGCTGCTGCCTCTGAAAGACAATTAAGTTAGCCGTTTCTGACAATTTTATGCATATAAAGGGAAAATAGAAAGCAAAATGTTTTTGCAGAATCTTACCTGCATTTATTGACCCTGATAATGCTAGTAATTTGTAATTTGATGTATTTGAAATTACGCAATTTCAATTTGTAAATTCTAGCAAAACTTGAAAGTAATTTGTAATGTTTATTTTCACCAGTACTTGGTAATTTGTAATTAAATTACTTGTCATCCTAAGATTTCCCCAACCCTGGCGCTAATTAAACTGGCGTGGTTTCCTGCCTGCGATAAAAAGTGTCACTCGGCACGACGTGGATTGTTGCGGTTTCGTTATGATGAAGCGATAATTGCGATCTTCGTCAGAAAGCGTTGCTGATCTGATTTACGGAAATTATATTGAAGTGCATAGCGAGGCATAACGACAGAGCGATGACTCATTTACTACTGTACTAAACGGAGTATTGAGACAGTCTGGTAATATTTGGGTGACCGGACAATTCATCGCCGGACGATTCGTCGCGGTAAATTTAAGTGCATCTATAGTGTTAATGTCGGGTATTTAGCTCTCTTCGATTTAATAGATTAAACAGTGAACCCATCGTAACGATTTACCAAAAGTTGAACGATTTTGAAGAAGATTTTCCCAAAAAATTAATAATATTTAGTTGACATTGTGATATATTAGAGTACCTTCAGGATTTCATAAGCTCTATTAAAGGGCATATATTTCATTAAAACTTGATATTAGGCCCAAATAGTTTAAAAACTTGACAGTCTAGTATGACATTTCAGTTCTGATATTGCGGTGCATTTGTATGGTTGTTCAATGAAGCATTTACCATCGTTTTCATATTATAATTGACCGCGACGAATTATCCTGCGACGAATTGTCCTAGAACCAATATTTGAGATACAGCGACATTTTAAGTTGACGCGAAACTAAGGTCAGTTTTCTGATTTATGTTGATTAGGCCCTTGCAGTGGTATGGCCGCGTTTACGGCGCCTTAAAATCGTCGTTATTATTATTATTACATGTACCATTATTATTAAAGGATATTTTGTTGAACACGCCGTCTCTTGCAGACAGCAAAGTCCTTACTGGGCAGACGTATACTTCTACTCTGAGTCGGCGATCCAGAGGGCAATGAGTGGGCCATCCAGAGGGCTATGAGTGGGCCATCCAGAGGGCTATGAGTGGGCCATTCAGAGGACCATAAGTGGGCCATCTTGGTCATGAGCTCAACACAAGAACTAGCAGATCGAAGCATTGCGTATATAAACATGCAGACAATTGTTAGGATTGAGTTAGGTGTAGTGAATAATTGCGTGAAGATAGCATGTGGATTTTCGATGCATTGGAAATAGATGCTAGACTTGCTGTGAAAGTGAAGAATTAAAACGAGTAGGTGCAATAGGAATATTGGTATTCTGGTGTCGGAGATCAGAGGAAAAGATGGTAGGAACATATTTGTGAAAGCACGATCGCCGAAGCGCGTCCTCATCATCTGAAATGCGTCCTCATCCTCCGAATCGCGTTCCCATCTTCTACATACGGAAAATCAATCCTCACAAGCAATCGGATCTAAAGTCCGGATGCGGAGGAATGAGGAACACTGAGGTGCAGGTCTATTTAGTGGTTTCAATGCAAGCAGACAAGGCCTGAATTTGATGCGAAACGGGAAACAGGCGATCAGTGGAGGACATCGCGGTGAATGAACCGCGGCTTTAAGCACCGACTGGAGTTCATCCAATAGACACCCATGCGCGCATGGCCAGCAGGTCCACTTTGAAAGTGACAGAAATGACGACTGGCACTCTAAACGTATCGATTGGCGAGGACTTCATGCATGGCCTAATGAAACTGAGCTGACGAAAGCAACAGTCGAAAGTCCACACGACGTGGCATTGAAAAAATCAGACTCCAGCATGACGCTGAAGTCTGGAGTTATCTTGCACGGTGGTTTCAAGGCCGAATCCTGAACCTGAACATCATTAACCAAGGAAATTATTCCCCTGATACAACTCGGAATCGAAACGACCTATAGACAATTTCTGTGCCGTCGCCCTTATTTCCGTCATTTCTGAAGTGTTAGGACATTTACTTCTTCTGATTTGTGACGCGTTTTTTAGTGGGGCCTACCGTAGATTTGTGGTATGATTCAAAACTTGGGGCTTATAACTGTTCTTATGAAATATTTTCCCTAAGAACAACCGTCGGGCATTTTTTCCAATCAGGGTTGCTGATGGTTTTAAAAAATATCTTTGGATATTATAAAACATTTGGCCGCGTTGCATACAGCAAACTGTTCGGTTCATCGTTCTACGTTTGAACACTGGTATTTGAAATTACTGGTCAAAGTGCGCAGGGCAGTTGCTCATGGCGCTGCTTCTTAATGCAGCAGCTGGTGTCATACATACAGAGGTGGGTTCTATCGCCCTACCTCTTTAAATATTCATCAATTTGTTTGTTTTACTGCTCGTAAACTTCAAAAGGGACGTCAATAACTATCTATTGATGATATGTAGGACTAACGACCTGTACGGTGGGCCAACTACAAAATGTGTGAATCAGATAAAATTGATTGCCATCAACTTACATGAGACTTCGGTCTGCGCTTGATCTAGAAAATTTATAAACACTCTATTCAGATCGTGAAAGTACCAAGTTGTCGATAATACTTGTGAAAATTCCACAAGTTATCGATTTTATTATTATTATATATATTATTATTTAATAATATAAATGGACATTTTAGCATCCTACACTGAATTATAAATGTGTTAGCATATTAATGCACTGCGAAAGCTTTCAAATGTTTCTGTGCATAAAACACAAATCGAGTGCCGTTCGGTAAGCAAGTACCCGTAACCCCGATTTCTGGCAATTCGACTTCGTCGTTCCACGACCAGCAAAGGAGTTTTGCTGTGTTACGCTTATCTTTCTAAAATGAGTTACCGAACAACCTGGAACATGAGCTCCTCAACTCATCACTTCACCTCAGTTCCGCAAACGATTGATGACCATCGTGTTTGTTCCATCGTGGTTTCATTGTGTCAACGACGTAGCGCCTCTGATGAGCATTGCTCTTTCAAGTAGCGCTATATAAATTTGCAATTACAAAAGCAATTGCTTCTGAGACCAACGAAGCGTGCAGTCATCCCACCTACTTACTTCGATGACAGGAGGAACGAGAAACGAACCGATTTCCTGAAGACACTTGCTACCACTGTGCGATCGTTGTCTCCACTGAAACTGAGCTCAGTCCACTGCAGAACTGGTACCATATATCTTCGAACGTACCAAGTAGAAAGACCTTTACGGACTGTCTTTGTGGTGTAAAAGAGATCAAGTTTAAATCGTAGTGAGTGATTGACGACAGTCCGAATTTTGCAGCTCGTCATGTTTATGACCTGTTTGTGACATTATGCGAATCGGACCTACGCCTTTGCCAATAATGGGTTGGCGAACCGCAACGTCTACAGCAGATAAATACCGAAATGGACCCCTCGACGAATAATATTTGAAAGGCGGTGTATTTGACGCTTCCTATATATAGTTTTAAATAGAAGTGCATCCACGTGTGTCAGTACTGCTACACAATAGCCATGTCTTTAGTTTTCGCGCTTTCTTGCTCTCACCCCATCTATCTTTGCCATATGTCTTACTCTCACTCTGTATCTGTATATTGTATGGTCGCATTATTATTTATGTGGGCCACATATAACAAAATATTTGCATAGATGCATGCGGTTCTATAGCCTGTCTAAATTATGGACTTGCTGTCACACGTTAAAAACATTTCTATAAGTGGCAAGGATAATAAATATTTGAAGAAAGCGCGTTTGCCAAAGCAGAATGAACTTATTAATGGACGTACAAAACACGAGAAAGCAATCCACCAAGATACAATTATGCATAGACATTATAAACGGGTGAAAACAAGACTGCTTGCGTGACTGAAGGTCAATCTGCCTAGTGTCATGTCGCTGGCGTTGTTGAACCAGACTACATCTTCCACGACTGAGAAGTCTATGGTGTCATGGAGCAGAGGCATTTGGATGCAAAATTAAGTGCACGGAAGTATCAAGTTATACATGTTGGGATTAGATAAAGCTTACGTAGCACATGTGCATGAAGATTATTGTCACGGGAGTAGAGATCAATAATGTCGAAACTTTAGGTTGCACATTAAAGTTTTTCAATATGTTAATTTAGAAAAAAATGATAGTAGACCCTTATGTTGATTAAATAGCCTACTGCACTTCACGCATGCACACAAGAGTAAAGACTGTTGGTTGTGCACAAGAACCATGATGGTAGCCCGTTCAAACCCTACTCTGTGCAATGCACATGTAGTCTATCTAACACGTGACGGACGTTGCTCTCTATGAATGCAAGGTAATCATCACTATTTATAGGCCTACCGTTTGTTTGATTTGGAGAGAGCAGTAGCAAAGGCTCGTTGCGGGAGACTTTTCTTCGGACATCACCTCGGAGGTTTCTTGGTCTGGTGGCTTCAGACAATGATCACTAGTGACGCCCTCCCCTCATCCTGGCTTGAGACTGGCACTGTCAGAGTACGAGCAGTGGCTGAGATTTTGACAGTAAAAGCGTCTTGAGTTAGACCACCGCTCTCACATTCAGTATTTTCACACATGGTAATTCCGGTTTTGGGTGATCTACATGTGGCTTAAAGATGAGAGTTTGGAAGGGGCTTCATACTAAGGATGGTTACTTCTCCTTCTATACGTTCTAACCATATCGTCTGATGAAATTGGTTATCTTGGAAGGAGATAATCCAGGACCTGGCCTGGGGTCCAGTAAATACTATGAGGAATAGACGAGTTACATTTTCTAATATGGCCGACGGCTGCCATATTTGGTTTTCAATTATGTCATTCGTGGCGTCATGGTGGAAAAGCACCACGGTGATTTTTCATGTCCAGGGACCCACTGATTAATTGGAAGTGAAAAATTCCCCGAACACCATTTTGCAAACTGAACCCCAGGCCAGGTGTACGATTAAGAAGACATTCTCTGCATTGGTTCCGTTTATGCTATCGTTGCTAAATCTAGTTGGAGGTTGATTAGCTTTGCTTGTAACTGGGTCAGGACTTACTTCTTTTCCAGTGATCTGGTATTAATGATACGGGGCTCATCCATAATAATATATTACTGAGAGGAGGGATAATCGGATTTAAGAGATTTTGCGAACGAGTTTGTATGGTGAAGGGAAGGGAGGGGTCTCGACGAAAAATATACGTGGGCAAGCTAAATTTCGAATATTATGACGTCCACAACGGCGTATTTATATTATTAATAGGCTAATGAGGACATAAGAATAATAGACATTTGTTTTTGCGTATGTCTGTCTGTCCGATTCTTCAGTGAGGTTATGGCAGTCTTTCGATGAAAAACAGGATTCATAATGGATGCAAGTTGTTTACAGTTTATTTGAATACATGCAAACAGCATTCTAGTCTAATGGACAGTACACTCTATTTTTTTTATATGTAACTGAAATCTTGCTTTAGAATTTAAAAAAAAGTAAAGTCTGTTAAAATTGTTCAGACCGAAAGTTATCACTTATTGACTCCTGCTTCTTCAATTTTGTGTAGTTTTAGAACTTGTAAAACCTTAGTTTTTCTATTGGTAGTATTTTATCCCTTCATATCAGTAAACAAATGTGAGCTTGCAAGTAAGAATTTTGACAAAAATAAGTAATTGCCTGCAGCAAAAATAAATGTCTTATAAATAATGACTTTATCTAATAAACGGGGTTTGGTAGTCCAAACGCATGGGGAAAGTTTAATAACATTTGCGATGTTCTGTAGGGGTGGGGTATGAAAATAAAACATTTTGCACACGTATATGGATGGGTCCTGAATTAGGCCTACCTGTGATATGATAGCCTAACTGCAGTCTGTTTATGTGCAAGTGTTTCTATTTTGTTTACAACACTTGACAGGCGAACGCGACTCGTCCACGACTCGTGGCCCAGTTTAATTTGACGTGAAGTTTACATGCATTCCATGTGTCATGATCACGTGGACATTCTTGCGTTTGCGCTATTCAGCCCAATGCCCTCTTTATCGCAGAAGATTCGGTTTGGGCAGACAATTAGACATTCCATAAGACAGTTGCTATTGGCGGTTTGAGTGAGCAAGACGGCGCGTATTTTTTTAAACATCCTGGTTCTATTGCACTGACGTGGGGGATTTTCTTTCTATATCGGCAGAGCGCAAAATGTTTCGAGCAAGTTACGGGTCATTGAACAGGACCTTGTTTACTTGACTACAGTTACGCTATACTTGAGTGGAGGCGGTCCAAAAGTTCGCAATTTTTTTATTCCGGACCTAGCTTTTGAACATTGGAAATAAATCCAATCAGATCCTGACGCGAAGTCACTCGATTTGGATGAACATTTCTGGTAAGAGCAGATATGTCACGGCTATGTCTTCCCATTTCACCGATGGCAGCCTCACACAAGACCCTCAGCGCATCTGACTGAAAGAAGAACTATCGCACAAACCGAACTGATTGAACAGCCGACCGTGCGCTGACACGTGCGACTGGCTTCTGAGACGATGAATCGCGCACGCAATGGCCAAGCACCTAGTAGCAATAAAATATAACCAATTCAGTAGTAGAAGTTGAATTTATGCTCAAACCTCATGCTAAATTAGAAAGTGATAATTTAGAACTATCGAACCTCCCTCCGGACTACAGACATGATTGTTACCGACTCTTGTGATGACCAATTCCTTGTCCCGATTGTACCTAAGCTGAATGTCTAAACCGCGGCAGTTTAATGGAGACTTAAGACTTCATTTTAATTTAATTTATTATTTTTTTGTCACCGCATCGTAGTTGACTCTTGATCATTGAGAAATCTTAACGTATTACGAAAGTTATTATCTTCATTTGAGTTGGAAGTAGGATTATCAGCTATTATGATTGCTTTCTCTCTCTCTCTCTGTCTGTCTCTGTCTCTGTCTCTGTCTGTCTCTGTCTGTCTCTGTCTCTGTCTCTCTCTGTCTCTCTGTCTCTCTGTCTCTCTCAATCTCAATCTCAATCTCTCTCTCTCTCTCTCTCTCTCTCTCTCTCTCTCTCTCAATCTCTGTCTGTCTGTCTGTCAATCTCTCTCTGTGCATGTTTCCGTGTTTGTGGGTGTGTGTGTGTGTGTAGGTCTATGTGCGCGTGTGTTTGTGTAAATCAGACTAGTCACTTTGCAAACTTTGATTAATTGTATCCTGCGTGTGGTTTGCAATGCGAGTTACAAATCGCGGAAAAAAAATCATTGTAGCTGAACACCTTTTTTCATCTTTAGATTTCCAGCCCCTGCTTCATCTTTTTTTGACAAATCGGACCCTGAACTTTAGGCTATCAACGAAGAGTCTAAATTCTGATACGCTTCGGTGTATTTATAAATCTGATATGCAAACTTATATGGTCGTACATGCAATGGATAGGTCTACATTCCTAAGCTTTGCGTACTTGTTGAATGCGCCCGTGCTTCTGCATAGCTAAAGAACTCACAATTGGGGCTTCAGAGATTCACCTATTGCTTGCTGCTCTTCAACTAGCAACAAAGCGCTTCTGAAAGTCAACCGAGCTGTAACGGCTCCCATGAATGCGTCTTTTCTAATTTTTAGAAGCACTGTTTTGCGCATGACTTCTACCCAACAAAGCGCTTCTGAAGGCCAACACGATTGTTATTCACAATCGGTTTTTTTTAATTTGTAGAGATACTCTTCAAAATCCATTGATAGAGCACCAACATAGGTTGTGCACAGTAACTAGGAAACGGGGAGTTTCGGGGAGAATGTTGCGATTGGCAAAATCAATTCACGATGATGTAAGAACTCCTTTGAGTAGCGGTGTAGGCAACACAGGCGCAAGGGCCTTAAAGAAAGGACCAATAAATATCATGAAGTTTGATCCGCTGCAAGACGATAATACGCCAGCCATACAAACGGAAACATTTAACAGTCTAGGATTGTCAATGAATGCTAAAAGGGGTAGTAGGCGTGATGCTAAGGAGAGAATTAAGGAAAAAGTAGAAGATATTGACGAGTGTATTGTGTGACACCAAAACAGCCATTCGTCTCGTTGGGAAAGGTATCTGAAGCAATGATAAGACCGGTGATAATGTATAGAGCAGAGGCCTGGCCACGGACGAGTAACGCGCAAGGGCTATTGGAAAGAGCAGAAGCGAAGACGCTGTTGTGGATAGTTGGACTATCTCTCATAAGGTAACTGCATTCTCATTTTCTCGCAAGAGTATTAGAAAAAGAGGTATGCAAGGATGAAAATGCACCTCGGCGATCATCCTTTCGCAGCCGTTAGTCCTAGATGCTGGAACAGTCTTCCTCCTGCCATTAGATTGGCCAACTCAGTGGACTCTTTCAAGTCAAAGCGACCGTGTTAAGGTTTCATATAAATTATCATCATCATCATCATCATCATCATCACCACCACCACTACCACCACCACCACCACCACCACCATCATCATCATCATCATCACCACCACCACCACCATCATCATCATCATTAATATTAAAAACATTTTTGCCCGAGTTAGAAAGGATCCGTCGGGCTTTATGAAACCAAAGCTAAACTAAAACTGTGTCCGCCAACGTGACGCTCAAAAGATTCCCTAAATGCTACGGCATTAAAACGTTGTATGCGAGTCGACAAACGCTGGCAGTTACAGATAGACTAATTCATGGGATCGCTTGTTGCTTGCGTCGTGGGATGGTCTAACTCCTACAAGAACTCGAGCCTTGGTTGGTTAATGGGGCCAAGTAATTCATGGCTATCATTGTTGTTGTTGTCGTCGTCTTTGTCTTCGCCATCGTCATCGTCATCATCAATAATACCAGGATTCTTGAGCTGCTCTCATCACATTCTCTTCGTTCTTTTTACATAGTGCCCATCTGTTCCTTTGTAATTGTCTATGGCTCTTTCTTGGCCTCTGACTTTCTCTTTATTCTTCTGGGTTGCTGTATCTGACGTGCAACCTGCATCTACGTTCTATTTATAATTGCCTTTAAAATTGCAATCCTATTTGTACAAGTTACTTCGTTCTTTATTGAGGTGTGAATGAATCACGTAGAGCCTGCTAGGAAACTACACCTGCATTTGTTGGAGCTCAGACCTGAAAGATTCTTTTAAACAGTTGGCTCAGTGTTTACATTGTTCATCCAGAGGTGGCGGATCTGTAACGGTTTGAAGAGTTAAAAACAGGGTCTCATTGGGATGATCTCTGACTGATTTTCTGACTGATACTCGCTCTGGATATAACTAACAAGAGTGAAACGATGCGTATAGTTGATCTTTTACAACGACAAACATATTTATACCTCGCTATGTGACGGATCTCTTAGTTCGTCAGTTGGCAGATCTGTAATCAATCAGAGGCGCCAGACCTCATATTCAGATGATTTTAACTGCGGAGTTGGCCAGTGGCTACATGGTACTCTGGTACATCTGATTGCGCTTCTGTCTCAGCGGGGAGGAGGCATCTGAATTATTCCATTTGATGCAGGCAGCCTAACGCATTTGTACTTTAATTATATCTCATAATAATATACCAATTTTACTTCCTTGAATGGATGCAGTCTTTGACCTCCTTGGAGCCCATGTAGAGACCTCAGTAATTGTATTCTTACTTGATACCTCAGTACTTGTACCGTGTAACATCTCTGCTGACTGTGCGTTAAGAATGAGTTGAATCGTTGTATTGATTTATGAAGTAGAAAATTTAAATATCGGTTGTCTGTCCATGTGAATTGCATAGCCACCAGAGATAAGCTACTGATAAGCCTATTTTAACAAAGTAGAACAAAAACGTCAAATCAAAGCAGGTCGCAGAGACTATAGGAAGGTGACATTTACTTAGCCATGTCCTCTAACAACAGGAACTGGACCTCCCTGAATTATCCTTTGATTCGATGCATCGCTCGTGTACATTCTGGTTCACTGAACTTAGCTTTCGAGTGGCGCTTTAAAAGTGTCGTAATAACGATTATTTAACAACCAAACTAATTGTTCCACAAATCTTGATGAGCTGCACACAATCAGGTTATTTTATACGTGACAAACCTCTCTCTTTTTTACCGTGCCAAAATATAGGCCCTTGCACCCTAACCAAGAAAAAATATCTTTCGTCTTATCAAAAATAAAAAGCATGATGCAGATGAAGTTAATTTAAACAACGATTTTACCGTTCAATTTCAAAATATAGTAATCTCTATGCATGCTTATGATTTGACACTGTGACAGTTGCGTTGAAATTATTAATCCGCGATCAATCAATCAAAAAAATTATTTGGCTAACCAGCAATAAGCAACACTTTACAATTGTACCACCAAAAATATGCAGTGATAAGCCTAGTTCTAGCTGAGAAAGGAGAGCGAAGAGAGAGAGTAAAGAGGCTGAGATAAGCCCAGGAGACGCAATTAGGGACAAAAGGTCTCTCAAGGCAGGACCACCTAGTAGGATAGGTGATATAGAAATGTGAAAAGAATATAAAAAGAAAGACAATAATAGATTTTACGGTGTACAAATATAAACTTAACTAGTCTTAACAAACAAAATGTAGTTAGTAGGTGAAGAGGTAAGATAATAAATGCAACAAAAAATTTGATGATACAGGTTATCTTGAGACAAATACATTAATGTAGCCATATAAGTAAAAACAATCTACAAGAGCGCCAAAGTTGGTTCTGTGCATGAACCAAGATTAAACCAGTGCATTCATTTTGTTATCTTATCACTCGATCGGTCCATAGATTGATTGGTCGATTCGATTGACCCCCAACCCCCAACCCCATCCATCCCTAGCCCCTCTGAGTTAAGGATCCCAACCTTGCAGGGTAACCCTTTCTTATTTTAAGTTTCCAGCAGCTGGTTATGATGACATACATAGTGATACAGGAGAACGAAGTAACCAAGTGCTTAATTAGTTAATGAGTGAATTGACAGTCATATAAAATAAAATTCAATTGATGAACGATGTTTTTACTCCACTCTATCATAATCTTAGAAACTCACAATGATCCAGTACAGGGAAAACCGTACTCAACAACGATGTTTATTGCCCCAGTCTATCATAATTTTTATAAACTCACATCGATCCAGTATGGGCGAAACAAATGATTAGCGATCTATTTACTCCGGTATATCGCAATTTGAAAAACTCACATTGATCCGGTATGTGGAAAACTGTAGCATACTCGATGAACGATTTTTGTATCCCAATCAATTACAATTTTGCAAATTCACGTTGATCCAGTGTGGTGATAAATGCACTGATTAGCGATGTTTTATACCACAATCTATCAAATTAATTTTAAAAACTCACATCGATCCAGCATGGTGGAAACTGTACTGATCAACGATGTTTAATAACTCCTTTATGCCCCAATCTATCATAAATTTAAAAACTCACACTGAGGCAGTTTGGAGAAAACTGTACCGAATCTACATTGATTACTTTTACTTTTGATGATTTGTTCATATACAACAAATGCAATACTAAAAGATATGGAGTTTGTTGAGTTACTAAGTGCCAGAGTGGCCTTGCTCACACATAACTTTGGTTGGTCTTCAACTGACCTGGCAAGTATCACTAATACCAGATCAATTAATCAATGGCTATGCATCCGCAACTTCAAACTCAACTGGCCCATAGACAATTGGACCACATGTGCAAACGCTGTTGACGTTTTGTGGATAGGTGCAACCTGCAATGAGGCAGGCGGCGTTGGGCCAGGTGGAGACCATCTGACCACCTGGTCCAACACAGGCCGTGCATCTTCCGTTATTGCACCAAAGAGCCTTTCCACCGCAGCTTGTGTGAGTTGTACAGTCCCTTGGCGAAGGCGCATAAGTGTAGATCCCTGGGATGTAGCTATTACTCAGTCCGTCAATGCATTTGTAGTTCTGGAATGGCAGCATGGAATCGTTTGCCTTGTGATTCATAGGAACAGATGAGCTACTTGGATAGTCCGTTTCTGTGTTAGTCGTCTGGACCTCTCGACACTGCTCCCATAGGTAATCAACGAATGTGTGATGGAACCAAAAGACTGGGTCAAGCACAGCGCAGTTAATGTACGACATGTGACCACCGACGAATACGTGAACCCCGCCGTGGTTGCCTTCAAAATTGTTATTAGTGTATGGTTGCATAAGAGCGGTGAAAGAATAAGAGCTACATGTATTCAAAACGCTCTGGACTTTGTCGTCGTCATAGAGATAGCTGTTTCCTCCGACCTGGCGATAGATGTTTGGCCACATGTTGCAGTCAGCTGGATATGCCGATCGATTGGCTGCAAATCCAGTCGTCACGTACCCAAGACCATTTCCAAAATATTCTGGTGTCCAGAGAACAGAGTGAGAGGCGTCGGGCAACGGGCGGTCGAGCGTCGTATCCCAGTAACACAGGTTGATTGCACTGTTGAATTTCTTCAGCTCTCTTTCCAATCTGACTCAAAAGTAACACAGAGTTTCATACATCGCAATTCAACCATCAGTTTTCTAAATGCTGCTCACATTAAAAGAATAAAATCTCATATAAGAACACGTTTTACAGTGTACTCGCCTTAACTTAGCAAATAGAAAGCAATTTTGAACATAATCTTGTCGTATCGTATAGCCTAGTATCTAAATTGATTTAAATAGCGCTTCTCGAAAAAAAACTATTCAGAGGCGCTATCAGCACAGAAACCCCGGAAAAAGAAATGCCCTTAGAGAGTGAGAAGCTGATGGAGAGAAGTCAGTCATTAACTTAGTTCTTATAATGAGGGAGAGAGGTCGTTTCAGGTAAACGGACCCACAACAGCAAACGCCCGGTGTTGGGCCAAAATAGTCTTATAGTCCCAGGGAGAAATTGATCAAAGACGACCAACAAAGCGCAAGGAAAGAGATGAAGTTGCAAATAGTGGCTATCGTACAATAGGGAAATTACCAATAGGTATCTCGGGGCACTGCCAAGCTGGACAATTGAAACTAGAAAGAGGATCCTGCAGTGGATACACGCAATGACGAGAAGCCAGTGTAAGACTTCAGGCATTTAAATTATGTAGAGCGAAAAGCGAGTATGTCGGGCTACGAGATTATCTGAAACATTTAAGACCGATTGAATGGGGAAAGACGTTGTTTCGGGAGCCACACAAGAAGTGAGTTGCAGTAGTCTAGATGGAAACAGACAAACGCATGAACTATATGGTGGTTGAAACAGAGGAAGAGACCAATCGTCTGATGGCTCTGAGTCGCCTCGCCTCTCGGTTGAAAGTAGTCAGGTTATATATATATATATATGTATATATATATATATGCTATGTGAACGTGATGAGGAATCATGTCTGACACTCATATCACGGACAATACAAGGGCATGTGTTAGCATGGTATCATTCTAAAAACTTCGACACATTATACTGCTTTACTGTGTGAAACTTATCTTAGTAAAAGAATAGGCGTTAACCTCTCCTAGACAGCCTAACACGTACGAATAGAATGCTCTAAACAAACCATGATAAAAACAAGTTTTAATACAGCTCGACTTGCCTAAACACACCTAGACAAATGGAACTAGACACACCTACACACCTAGATAAACATAAACAGACTTAGACAGACCTAGGTCTGATGACTCGTAGATAGACCTATACAGGCTTCATTAGACCTAGACAGACCTAAACAGGTCCAAACAGACATGAGCAGGCGTAGACATAGACGGCCTATATAGACACGTCTTATTACTTCTAAAAACTCAAATCGGAAATTTCAAATATCATAAGGGCTTGTTTACTCTATGGTACTTGCTTCTTCTGCGTCAAGTTAGTGAGGTCATCCAGACATCGATGTTCAGTGGGTGGTATATAGAGAGAGCGGAGGCAAAGTAGCCACACAGGTGAGAGGAGATAAAGAAGAGTAGAGAAGAGGCACAGAGAAAGAGGAAGCAGAGTAGAAGAGAGATAGAGAGAGGAGGCAGAGAAGAGGAGAGACAGAGAGGGGGAGAGATAGAGAATTGGTTAGGGCAGAGAAGGGGTTGATGCCGAGAAGGGGAGAGGCAGAGAAGGTTAAAGACAGAGAAGAGGAGAGGCAGAGACGGAAAGAGGTAGAGAGAGGAGACATAGAGAGGAGGCAGAGAAGGGGAGGGGCAGAGAGAGGAGGCAGAGAAGGGGATAGGCAAAAGTGGTGAGAGGCAAAAGAGAGGAGAGGTAGAGAGTGGAGGCAAAATAGTCCCAATGGTGAGCTTTATTGGGGAGCATAAATCATGGATGGTGGAAGATCGGATGGATTTGGAATATAATTGTGGATGCATTAAGATGAGTAAAAATAACTCAAATTAATGAGTATTACAATCGTTTGCATTACCTCAAAAGAAATTCCCTGTGCCATCCTGGAAAGCACGGACCAAAATGCGCTCCAGGTGACATGCTCGATCTATGACGGGACATGAATACCTCGTAGATAGTTTGGAGGTTGAGCGTAGAGGGATCGTTAGTGACGAAGAGATATTGAAACCCTTGGAACAGAAGTAATCGTTGTGCATCGGTGAGGGTTCGACATTCCTTTCTTATGTATACTCGGGGATAGATATCTATCGGAACGCTTGGTCTTGCTTTTTGCTGAGTGTCTGGTTGGTCAAAAATGGAGCTTCTCGGCGGTGACTTCAACTTTGTGTATTTCGAATCAAGCCAGTCATCGAGCATCATTTTCTGGCACTCCTCTTGAGTGAGGGGCTTCCTCGAAGTATCGTCCCCTTTGCACCAACACAAGCTGATCATAGCGAGGAAAATCCACCGCATGGTACTGCGTTATCGTATTTTTGCTTTAGGAAAACTGGCGATGACAATAAAAACACAAATTTTTCAGTACTACGCAATAACCAATCATCAGACCATTTAGAAGAACAATCTAGAATTAGAACTAATTGGCGCGATTCCAGTTGTGAATTCAATAACTTGTAAATTATCTTAATCCCATGAGTTCATATATTTTAACCTTGGTATAGCAAGGCAAAATTGTTTTTAACAATCCTACAGAGGCTGTTCTATAAACTTCTTCAGGGCATATTAAATCGACGGCCTGATGTTTTTACAGATTTTGCTTATTTTCCATATCAAATTTCAATAGAAGTCATAATTTAATATCAATCATTTAAAAGAGTCCTTATATCAATAAACTTATTCAATTCAAGTAGCTTATTCGGTTTACCCACAAGGTAATAAACTGCTACTTCAAGATTAAGTACTAGGTATCGCAATTGCAAATGTGACCGCAATGACGACAATTTTCGGAACTAAGCATCTGCAAATACCGTCTGGTGCACAATGTCTCCCAGCTTTAGACATAAATAAAGAGGAAACCAATATTTTTTATCTTAAGAGTTCAGTAAGTTTTATACGAGGATGTGATGGACAACACCGCATAAACGACAACACATTTATGCAATGGTGATTGCAACGTTTAGTGTTCAGCACTTACGATTATTCCCATCAGAGATTTTCCCCTCAATTTAGCGGTCACAAAACCGGATTAATGCAAAAATTATTCATTTTTTCATTTCACACAATTGTGTGTCTATTAGAAAGCTCGAACTTGGAATATAACGCTTAAAAACTGAATCAATGACCATCGGATAATAACATAAGGAGCTGAAGCTACAATTAGAGGGAGATGACCTGGAGCAAGTCACAGGGTTTGTCTACTTGGGAGAAGTTATTACGGGATATGGACAATACACAAAGGATATGAAACACAGGATTGGAATTGCATCAGCAACATGTGGCTAACTGAGTGATACGTGAACGATGAACAGCATATCAACAAGAACGAAACTGAAATTGCACATGGTATTTGTCGCTACGTTATTGATGTATGGATCTGGGTACTGGTTCCTGTGGAGGAGAATGAGGGGATACTGTAGTGGCGTAGATGAGCTGGCAAAGTAGAATAGCTGGGAAGACCAGATGGGGCAGGATTCACAATAAGGTAACCCGGGTAGAAATGGACAATTGCCACCCGGACAATTTTCCCTCTAATTTGCGTAGGACATTTGTCCCGAACAATGCCCTGTGTGTAAAGGTTGAATGCAAATTATATTAATTTTATGTGTTGTGCTACTTTAATCGACGATTTGTGTGAGGCCAAAAACCACTGAGCGAAGTGGTACTTAAAGACGCTACATTCCATGGATAATAAGGTAACCCGGGTACACAAGACTTGATATTCCATCGGAATTCGGAGGTCTAAATTTTGGTTCTAGGACATTTCATCCAAGGACGATTCATCTAAGATTCATATCATTATTATAATAGCAGAAATAACACCTTCTAAACATTTAGTGTTAACTTTTATTCAAATCATTAACTATTTATAAACATATTCTGCCTTTCAATTTCTTCATCTGTAGGTCTATGCAGGCTATGGGCTTATATATGATTGTGGCGATATCGCCTTGCGGACCGTGTGTTGCCCTCCCTTCCAGGGTGCCTCCTAGTGTTGCGGGTCTGTCGGCTATGGGCGTCATTGTATATACATAATATAGCCATTGTATTGACATTATATATACATTGTATATACAATGTCTATGCATTGTATATACATTGTATATCTATGAATATTTATGAACCTGATTATATCTAGCCGATATATACATTGTATATACATTGTCTATGCATTGTAACTACATTGAATCTACAATGTATCTATGAATATTCATGAGCCCTATTATGGCTAGCCTGTATATACATTGTATATAAATTGCATCGACAGTGTCTAGACAGTGTCAGTCTTAGGACATTCGGTTCGAGTGCAGTCGTTTCGACAGTCGATTACTGTTTGAGTTGCAGTCAGTTAATCAGTTTTGAGTTGCATTCGGCGATAATTCTGTTGATCATTATGAATAAATACGAAGTTCGTGGAACGCTTGTCAGTCTGTTCATTGAAACTAAACTGCGTCGGCAACATTGATAATTGCCCTCAACATTGCGCCAAAACTTACAGGACTATCTATCGAACTCGGGAAATCTGCTGAACCACCTCCTGGGGTCTGGAACCTTAGGGAAGGTGAACCGAACTCGCGACAGATTGATACATGAGAAGCAGGGTAGAATCGGATCCGTTACAAATTGACCCAGAAGCGGGGTAGAAAACGAGTCCGCCTCATGATGTTAACTTAAAGTCAGCATCGTTAGAGGTGATGGGAACAGATGAGAAAATTCAGTGTCAGTGTCGAATTAGTAAATATTTTTGGAAACAAACGACTTTCGCTTGAACGTATAGTAGACATGTCGCTAATTGACAGGTGACAATGAGCACATAAATCAGTTGTATCAGAATTTGTTAGGAATTGCTACCGTTGGCCTATGTTTGTCCATTGCTTTAATTGGACGAAAAGTCCTTGGATGAACCATCCGTGGATGAACAGTCCACTAGATGAACAGTCCGCTGGATGAATCGTCATTGGATGAACCATCCGTGGATGAACAGTCCACTAGATGAACAGTCCGCTGGATGAATCGTCCTTGGATGAACCATCCGTGGATGAACAATCCACTAGATGAACAGTCCGCTGGATGAATCATCCTTGGATGAACCATCCGTGGATGAACAGTCCACTAGATGAACAGTTCGCTAGATGAATCGTCCTTGGATGAACCATCCGTGGATGAACAATCCACTAGATGAACAGTCCGCTGGATGAATCGTCCTTGGAAAAAATGTCCGCCCACCTGTATTTTAGAGGCCCAGAAGGATTCTACCTTGGAGCTGAATTAGAAACCCTAGCTCTGGTTGAGGCAATCTGGCATTTCTATTCTTATTTGTCCAATCGTCGACCAATGTGCACACCGACAACCTATCTGGATTCAATGAATGCGCACATTCACCAGAAGCTAACACAATGGCTATTATTACTGAAGGTCTACGACTTCACACTTTATGGAAGTCCAAATAATGGTATCACAGGAGCTGATACCCTGTTTCGCACGGAGCATCCTGAGCCCCACCCACGTGCAGCCGATGACGTGGTTCACCACCTAGCCCAGGTTGCTTTGATTTATGAAGTCAACACAGTGGCTTTCTCTCTCCTCTGCGGAATGCTTCTGAACTTTGATCTTATAAAGTAATAATTTGATTAAAGATCATATGCCTTTGCAGACTAGGACATGTGCACTGCACAAGAAGGATGCGTCGAGTTAAAATTGTTAGTTGATTTTTTATCAAAAATCAGCATGTGTGAGGTGAGAAGAGTAGTGCTGAGCTGGGGAAGCTCGTATAGGTCAGGTGATAATAATACTCTAATGATAGCGCAGATTTTCAAAAGTTATTGTATATGTGTTTTGAGAAGGGACCGTTCGACAATCCTGTGTTAGTATGTGTGTTGAAGGAGTCCGAATGCGTGCGCTGAGACATTATTGGAGCATGCGGCCTCGTTGGAGGTTGATAGCGCTTTATTGCATCTAGGCCTACTTATAGATATTGTTTTTGCACAGTTATTGTATGGATTGAGTGACATGTATGTGTAGTTAAGATTTGTGAGAGACCTTATGGACTTTTATGTATTGGAAATAGAAGGTACTAGGCATCATGGATTTATTGTGCAAGTGGTGAGTAGGAACGTTTAGGTAGGCCTATGTGTAATGGGAATATTTTTTTCTGGTTTCCAAATAGAAGAGACTAACGACTGGTACATTATTTTCGGAAACTGATAACTGGTGCTAGACTGACAGACTGTTGTGTTTCTGGAGTAGGTAACGGAAATTATATTTAACCATATCCATTGGCCCTAACCATCGCTTTTTTAAAATTAATCACGTCAGACAAACAATTAAGAATTACAAAATTCAAATTACAATAATTTTAGAATGATTTGGAAAACTGATGAAAATATTATACCCCCTAAGGGACCGTAGGTCCCGCTGGCAGGGTAACCCGTTCATATTTTATCCGACAGCACCGTGCCTTTTCACTGGCTGGTCCGTTGACCTGGAATGGCCTTCAAGTAGCATTGTGTCTCACACCTATATCTGATCTGTTTCTCTCTGGCGTTAAGACTGTCCATTTTGACCGTGGTTGGGCTGGGAGCGTTTCTGAGTAGAAGATCTTGAAGGGGTGCTATATAAAAGGGCTGTAGTAATAATAATAGACCTACTAATATTTTAAGTTTACAGCAGCTGGTTATGATAGCCTAATACACTCAAATGACACTTGTGAGAGAAGTAGCTAAATGCCTAACTGGCTAATTAGCGAATTGCGAATCAGAAATTGTATTTGTATGTAAAACAAAACGTAACGGTCAAATGCAAGCAAGTGCACAAAACAGAAGCAAACTCAGATAGTATTTCCGCAATGCACACTCAGTTACTTAGATTGTGTCAAGAAGTAACAACCGAAATCTACGTTTAAGGAGACATAGGCTTTTTAAAAAATTTGTGGCAGGTCACTAGGTTAATTGTTTTACGTTTTAAGAAAAAAATTTAATAGCCTACATTTGATAGAAAATTTTCGTGTTATATTTTAGTACCCTACACTCGATTATAATTGTGTTAGCATAAAAGTGCATCGCGAACGCATTCAAATGTCTCTGAGTATAAAACACAAATCGAGTGCCGTTTGAAAAGCAGTACACGTAGACCTGATTTCTGGCACTGCGACTCCTTGTTCCACGTCCTGTATAGAAGTTTTGCTGTGTTTCATCCATCCTTCTTAAATAAGTTGCCGAACAACATGTGACATGAACTCCTCAACCGATCTTCTCCTGCGTTCCGCAAACAGTGGTAGACAATTTTGTTCGATCTTAGTATAAGCGTGCCGCCTCGCTGCGACTCTAATAAACACTGCTCCTGAAGTAGCGCTATTTTAAATTTAGATTGCAACTAAAATTATCTCTCAGACCAGCACCGTGCGCGACGTACATACGGTACATGTAGCTTCACTGTGTCCGCTCGGGAGCGCATGCAACAAGTGACGAGCTATCCTGAAGTGGAGCTATACAAATTTGCAATTACAGCTCCAATTGCATCTGATACCAATGCAGTATGCAAGGTTTCCATCTTTTTACCTTGATGACAGGAGGAACGATAAACGAACTGATGACCTGGGGACACTTGGGATACGATCGTCGTCTCCAATGAAACTGAGCTTAATCCACCGCAAAACTGGCATCATATACCTTCACACGTACCAGGTAGAAAGACGTACCTTGGCACGGGCTGCCTTTGTGGTATAATAGAGGTTGAGGTCAACCCGTAGCGAGCATAAAGACGTATATCATCCTTGTTATGGATGCGTCGTTAAATAAATTTATATCATCATCACACGTAGTGAGCGATTGACGTTTTGCCTTTTTTTGAAGCTCGTCTTGTTTATGACCTGTTTGTGACATTTACGCGAAATGGACCTACGCCTCTTCGCGGTCTCCTTGTGCTAAAAATGGTTTACGAACCGAAATATCTGGAGCATTAATAACGAAACGGACCCCTCGACGAATTTGAATAGCGGTGTGTTGCTTTAAATAAGAATGTTGCCACGCGTATCCGCACTGTGGCATCGTAGTTCTGTAACCGTGATTGTTCTGAACATTACATTACAATAGATAGGCTTGAACAATATATATAGAGATCATTATTATACATTCAGTTTAGCAGAACATTCGCTAATACAGACAGTATAAGTTCTATCAATCACTCACATAGACACTAGTGTAACTAGCTGTAACTAGCTACAGTCAGCCCTCATTGCTCGAGTGGTAAGTAGCTGACCTTGAGTGGTCAGTAGCTGACCAATCAAAGTAGTCTGTTCTAGGATAGGCCAGTTTCCTCTTTGGCTGAGGAAAGTGACTTATAAGCTGAAACACTATTAGGAACGAGGCAGTCTCACTTCCGAAATTATTTGGTATCATAGTACGTCAGACCTGTCTATTATAATATACATAAATTATTAATAACATACGTTCATCTTCAATCCATAATTATAGCACTCGGATATCTAGCATCTCGCATCATAGTCACTTCGTGAGTATATGTAACTGTTAGGTATTAGTCTTAATCATTATATATATTATTATTATACCTAATCTGTATTTAATAAAGATAAGTTGTATACTACTGTCTCTTCATGTGAAGCTAGTTTCCCTTAACATAATCAAACTTACTAATCATCTAATATAATAGTAGAGCTAGTTTAGCAGAACCCCTCAGCGTTCTTACAGTTCTCTTTATTTCTCGCTATTCCTTCCTCTTTCCTTATCTGTCTTTTGCTGTATCTCTCATTCTCACTTTGTATATATGGTAGCATATTTATTTATGTGGGTCACCTATAAAAATTTGTAATGACGCATGCGATTCTACAGCCTGGCTCAATTACAAACTTGTTTTCGCACGTCAAGACTCAAAGGCAGTCTATAAGTCGAATGTTAAGAAATAGTTGAAGACAATTTGTACGCCAAGCAGAATGATCTTCTAAATGGAAGTACAAAACACGTCTAAGCAATTCACTTAGATACAATTATACTTAGATATCATAACCCGCGAAATAGGATTCTGGACCTTCTGTTGCAACAAAGCCTTGTGGAATAAACTCTGGACAATTGCCTCTGCCATTAATTCTTTAGTACAATAATCCAACTGCTGTAATATGCCAAGTAAATTTCTGTCGACGGCAGCAGCCTCTGTTGTCATAAGCTGTCGACGTTAAACCCTGGATCCACCACTCAATAGCCACTCGAAGAAAATTATCCAGACTGAAAATGCTTTAGACGAATAACCACTAAACTTAACACGTGATGCACTTTTCAGGTGAAGTTCTTCATTCTTTGTCAACATATTTAATATTTGTTGCCATAAGCCTACAGTTCATGGCAGATAGCGTTGGGACAATGGTCGCTTTTGTGCAGATATGCCAGTGATGGATTCAGTAGCTTACTGCACTTCACACAAACATAGGGCATACCATTAAAGGGTTCCCACTCATTTCGTCGCACTGTTATCGTCGCCGTTCATTTCGTCGCCGTTCATTTCGTTGCAGTTAATTTTGTCGCATTTTTGCACACATTTTAAGGAAATTAGAAGAGAATCGATGAAGGAATTTCTGCCTGAATGGAAGCGAAACTGATGAAAACATTTATTTTTAACTATAAGGTGGATTGATGAAAAGAATTCTATCTAACTAGAAATTATTTTTAAAAACTTGCAAACAAGATTCTAATTTTAAAATATGTTCATCATTACCGCTCCCATTTAGAAAGCATCGTTTTCATCAATCCAACTTCTAGTTACACAGAATCGTTTCATCATTCCCTCTTCCATTTAGGCCGAAATCTTTTCATCATTCCGCTTTCATTTAGAGATAAATCTTTTCAGCTTCCCGCTTCCATTTAGGCAGAAATATTTTCATCATTACCGCTTCCACTTAGGCAAAAATCTTTTCGTCTTTCCCGCTTCCATTTAAACGACATTCTTTTCATCAATGCAGCCAGGTGGATTGTTAGATGGCTCGTTTTGTGTTATGAAGTTAATTGCGTCAAAATGAGATCTGTAACAAAATGAACTGCAACAAAACGAGTGCGACGAAATGAGCTGTGACGGTATGAACGGTCACCACATTAATGATTGTTGGTTAAACATAAGAACTATGATGGTAAACAGATAAAACCCTATACCATGCAATGGAGCCTATCTAACATGTGATAGACGTTGCTATTTGTGAATGCAAGATAGTTAGCATTATTTGTGCCTTTTGTTTGATTCAGTGAGAGCAGTAGTTAAGACTTTCGGCTCGTTGCGTAAGACTTTTCTTCGGACATTTCTACAAAAGCCACCAGGATCTTCACCTTGGAGATCTCTTGGTCTGGTAGTTTCAAACAATTATCACTAGTGACGCCCTACTCCCTCATCCTGGCTTGAGACTGGCACTTTCAGAGTATGAGCAGTAGCAGAGATTTTGGCAGTGAAAGGGCCTCGAGTAAGACCACCGCTCCCACAATCTGTACTTTCACCCATGCATGTAGTAGTTTCGATTTTGGGTGATCTCCTTGTGGCTTGAAGATGTGAGTTTGGAAGGACCTTCATATTAGGATCAGAGTTGTCCATTGGTCCAATTCTCATGGCCCAACCCAACTCGACCCATCGAAAATAAATCCGCCCCGACTTGTTAAGGCAGATATCTGACCCGAACCCAACCCATGACATGAATGAGCCAATCCAATCCGACCCGCTTTTAGTGGAAAGTTTGCTAATATCTTTTTTCGTCAGATTCTAATGTCGTAAAAACGCATTTATGATAATAATATTGATTTGTGAGAACGTATCGATGAAGACACCCTTCGTTTATTCCGCTATTTTGGTTTAAACATAGTTTCTCCATAAATATATAAAAAAATTATTCGAGATATTATTAATTACATAAGAAGAGTCCGGCCTGAATGTTTCAACGTTGCATCCTCAGATAACTCATACACTTATAAACAATCCTTTGACCTTTTGTGTGTTGCTTATATTCATGAGAAATTATTCCATGCGACAGTTTGAGCCAAGTTCGGTGCTTGAAGGAACAAATCAGGTGTTGCCCTGAGTCTTCGCGCTAATTTCTTGGCCATATTCAATTTATTTTGTTGTAACTGATTAACACCAGAGGTCCAGGACCCGATGTAGACCGCGATTAGCTAAAGCGATGCTGGCTTATGTAAGAGATTTTAATCTCAGGCTTGTTCGGTCCATGCAAAGGGAGTCAAAGAATCGGGCACTTGAAAGTCGCCCGATTATTTGTCTCGGAAGTCAATAACTGAGAAGGTGGCCTAACTGCAGTCTGTTTAAGTGCAAGTGTTGCTGTTATGTACAGCACTTGACAGGCGAACGAGACTCGTCCACGACTCGTGGCCCAGTTTAATTTGACGATGATGTTTACGCGCATTCCAGGAGTCATGATCACGTGGACGCTCTTGCGTTTGCGCTGTTCGGCCCTGTTTCCTCTATAACGAAGACGACTCCGTTTGGACAGACATTCCAGGCACCAGTTGTTATTGTCGATTCGAGTGAGCAGGACAGCAACGTATTTTTTTAACATCCTGGTTCTATTGCACTGACGTGGGAATTTTCTTTCTATTTCGGCCACAGCGCAGACTGTTTCGAGCTCGTTTCAGGTTACTGAACAACGACCCTGTTTACTTGAGTACAGGGTACACTGAACTTTAGTGGAGGCGGTCCAAACGTTCCTATAAATAGGTTATAATTGATATATCGGACCGAGTTTTGAACGGTAAGTATCAATATGGGGGCACAAAAGGGCGCGACTAATAAGGGCGAACGACCAATAAGAGCGGCACTCAAAAGGCCTATATGTAGAAAGAATTATTAAGTTTACGGCGATATTTAGACAAATTTAATTAAGTTTAGTCATACTTAAAAGACAAGACGTGGACACTTATGTGTAACATGTTGTGTACATCAGACTAAACAATCGTCAATGACGGCTGTTTTAGGCTAATGTAGGCCCACGCGTGCAGCTATTTGACCACGAACGCTTGTAACATTCGCGTTCCATGCAAAGGAGCCGAAATGATTCTGAAAGTGGCACCGCTCAAGCAGAGCCTCAGAGGACTCAGAAGGCGGGGGACTCAGCCCCAAAATGAAAATAGACTTCGTAATTTGTTTAACTAGCTCACAAAAAGATAAGTTTAGCTTTTCTAAATTTCAAAAATATAGAAATTGGAGAAAGTTTATAACTGGAAATGACCACAAATATTTCTCCTATAGTGGTTGAGAGATACGAAGTCACTTGGAACTGAATTAATCAATTAAGATCAACGTCAAAGTGTTCATTAATAGAAAATAATGGTTGTCAAAGTTGAACATATATAAAGACATACAAACACACACACGCACACATATATATATATATACATACATATACATATTCACATGCTACACATAGACATAGGAATGGGATCGTAACCAATCAAAACAATCAAATATTTAATCAATAGTGGAGTAGCAGTTTCGTATACAGATTATCTTAACGAAGAATGAAACCTAAGAATACTACCGTTCTGTGGCAACAGAGAAGATTGTGAAGCTGAGCTCTGTAGAGTCTGTACTTTCTCTATTGCCACGCTAAAAGTCATCAACGTGGCTTGCCTCAGTCTCTTGTTAGGTGGACCGCTAGCCATAATTACACTTACATTCCTTAACCTAGGCTTTGAAATGACGATAAAAACGCATATTATTCTGTGATACCAAGAAAAGTCTTGCGAGCCGCGAGTACAAGATGAACTTACTAGCCCCTGATCTTGTATAACGTAGGCTATAGCCCAGTGGTTCCCACGCCCGCTGCCTCCGGGCAAAAAACGCCAGCCAACCTTTTTTGAGTTGCCCGCCGTCTGGGAACAACTGATTTGGCCTATAAACGTTATGGCTGTTGACTCGACTGCACTGCAGCCGCGGTGCACGCTAAACTGGTCACTCAGCCCTGTAGTGGCTATCGCGCTCATGAATAAATATAACGGGTATAACCTCAAGTCTCAGGTTCTACGGCAGTCGCCGCAGCTGCTGTTAAATGAATATTCGACCGCTTGTCGCTCAGAGAAGCTCTACGGACCTACTTAGGCTTAGCTGCGGAGACAGCCGTAGTCTACGACTGACTCAGCCGCTAAGCAGCTGTTGAGGCAAACAAGATCACTATTGAAAATTAACATAGAGTGACTGAATGTCCACATCTCTGCAGAAAGATGAATGCCTAATAAAAGAAATATGTGGCACGGCTCACAATGCTATGAGCCGTGCCACTTTTTAAAGTGGCACCTATGGTTCCATGAGACCATGATTCATTCATCACCATGAGGAAAACTATATTCGAAAATGATATGCAAGAAAACCGCACAGAGTACGACGTCTTCGACTCCTCGTCGGTTATCATCGATTCGACGTGTCCGGTGGAGCACACTACGGCCCCGCACTCCTTCCATAGCACAGTGAATGTCGCGGGTTACTCTCTCGCCAACTCATTCTTCTAGGTGACGAGATTACCTCCGGTTCTTTCCTCAATCACCAAGCTCAGCAACACGACACACTGGATGGTTTTATATGCATATTTTAATTATATATATATACACACCACTCATCCTATCTACACTTACTGGAGTTATTAGTGTCCTTTTTAGAAATGTTTCCCTGTTTTACGTTGGAGACGGGGTTCCCCAACTACGTTGATTACCCTTATCGTCAGAACGACCTAACGTCTCCCCCAGTTCCGAAACAAGTCCCTGTTCCTTCTCTTGCTACACTATAAGAACCCTTCTAGAGGCGATTTCCTTCGCCCTCCCAAACGCAAAACTCGTATCTCTATTGGACGACAAATCACCTGCTGAAATAATTCCTAAACCAGGTTGGTTGGATCTTGATGTCTCTGGCATAACGTCAATCACTAGGGGCGTACAGTTAACGTTTGACTAGCGACTGTCATGGCTGGGCCTTGTTAGGTGTCATATACAGGCAATAGGTTCCAGGGATTGCGTTACATCATTAATTTTTAGTTATACCGCCTACTAGGTTTGTGCCGTATCGGAATTGTCCCTTATTCTTGATTGGTGTCAACAAGCCCGTCCGGATCAGATCTTCAGCTGGTTCATGAATTTCTGGGCCGTTGGTTCGCAGAAATGGTAGGGGTAGGCGGCTCTGACATCTGCCTCGCGGTGTCGGGTTTCGTTGTTTGACACCCCGTTGATCTTTGCATTATTCCCGCCGTCTGTATTGAGGCCCTATGCTTCAGGCGAGGCAATTTGATGTCTCTCCTCCTAGGTTTCAGGTAGACAACCTCATCCGTAGTCCTCCCACGCCTCTGCTGTCGGTCGATGACTTTTATATAGCGCCATCGTCCAGAGTGTCGCGCGTGACAGTGAAGATGCTGGTACCCTGTAGTTAGCTACACAACAACTAGACCTGCGCATCTAAATTATTTCACAACTAATAACACTCGGACGCTTCTTCAAAATCCTCCATTTCAGTCAAGGCCTTATTGCTCGTTCAGTCTGTCCAACCGTCAAACCTCCTCAAAATTCCAAAATTTCTGCAATATACAGTTTTAATTGCGGTTGATTTAGTTCTATATACTTTCTCAGTAACGATATGAATTTGGAAATGGAGGTCTAGGTTGATGGATAACACACTGAGATGCAAAGATGTTGGAGCACAGACCTGAAAGTGTAGTGGCCTACTTGATACTTGTACTCGTACCCGGGTACAACCCTAATGCAGCTTTTAGGCACTTGTACTTAAATACAAACGACATTTTTGCACATAGACAAAATTCATTTGGCTTGGTGGTCGCCTCAAGCTTGATAAAATAAATACAGTTAATCTCCATCACAGGTTTCCCACATCCAATTTTCATTTCCTGTTCGTGACCTGGGAATTGTCTTGGACCCTACCCTTACTTTCAGTCACCAGAACAACTCAGTTTCTAGATCCTGCTTTTATCACATGAGTCACTTTCTTTCCATTCGCAATTCCCTCTCACTTCATGTTACCACTAGTTTGGTTGATGCCATGATATATGTACTCGGGTAGACTTTGGAAATGATGTATACATTGATCTTTTCTCCTTCAATTCTCCCAAACTTCAGTCTCTTCTTAATGCCGCTGCTCGTCTGATAGGTGGCATTCTAAAGTTTTCCAGTATTTCTTGCTTTATTCTGGACTCGCTGCATTGGCTCCGTATTCAACGGCGTATTCAATTAAGACCATTTCCCTTACGCGCAACTGCCTACTTGGGGTGGCCTCGACGTACACATGCAACTGAGGCTTCCTGCACTTTGGCGTCCTCTTTACCTGCAAGGGCCTTCTTGCGATCTTCCACTCGTGTCCTTCTTGTTGTTTTGCATATGCGTTCTGCCACGGATAAGTCGAAGAGGTTTGTCTATGTTGGCTCTTCAGCTTGGGACTGTCTTCCACAGTACCTTCGCCTGAAATTACTGACCCTCTCACCGTGCCAATTTCGGAGACGCCTTTGCTGTTCCCTTGCTAAAACACAGACGCCCGTAGAGAACGCTGTTGATTTGAGTGGCGCCATATAAATGCCCGATTACATTACGTTACATTATATGCTCACTGATAGGTAGATTATCACATTTAGCTTTGCCTATTGACATTTTCTTCTAGACATTATTTCTTACGCCGTAGACATTTTGTCAGTGTTTAGACGGGTCGCCTCTGTATCAAAGTTCCTTCTGGTTGCCGTTGCCGTAATTACGGTATCTGACGCTGACGACGTTGCTAATGATAATATTGCATCTCATGGAGTTGTAAAGTTTGGTATTAATAATTTTAATGTCAAGGGAAATATTATTTATGCAAAGTGCAAATATTTGAGTGAGAAAACCATAATTTCAGAGAAATCTTGGACAATATCGAACTTCGTTAAACACTTAAGAGAACTGAGAGTCTGAAACTATCCGGCGAGGTGCGTGCGTAGTGAAAGACACATTTTACACTCTTATAGAATCTATACAGCGCTTCAATTAATAAGTTGGCTAAGGGCTAACGTTATCACTACTATTTCGCCTGTGTTGACTGAAACTGTAATCATCACTTGTCAGCTGTAAGCTACTTTTAGGATGCTTTATAAGCTGTTCAACAAGGATGGCAGAGTCGTAGACTAAGAAATGACATTTCCTATCTCCGCCGTGTATTTGGTCAGTGTGGTGGTCAAAGTCGTTATAGAGACGAAGCTGTTGTTCAAAGCACACAAACTGTAGCACTACGAAGCGATTGGTTACGTGGAATCTTAGCAACGACAATCGCGACCCAGTCAATCGCAGGTAGGTGACATGAACGTTCAAATACAATAAGTGTCATATCTTAGTCCGCGTCTTTGTGTTTACTGTCAACGAAAATTATAACAATCGGGAATAATAGCAACATTTCCATGCCCATAGTTGTCGTTTATTTTAAAGTTTGGCCTATGTTGCTTACTTTTAGATATACTGATTGCTGCAGTGTAAAAACCTAATGCAGAGACATTATGATAAGCAAGTAACAGAGTGCAGGCTATCCCTACTGCACTTGCGAAACTTTGCAAAACTTATTCGATGTTAATAGTGGTGGTAGTAGGTCTTCTGTATCACTTTGACCTTTGGACTGTCACCTGACTGCCTATGGCGTCATCCATTGTGCAGGCGGACCCTTAGCTCCGCCCACCTGTCATCCATTGTTGTGAGTGCACACTTGACTTTTGTACTATACACAACAGGTCAATCATCCATTGCTATCGTGCACGAGACTGCACTTTGCACTGGGCATCAGGCGCCCTATCAGTAGCTATTATCTACATCACCTGTCAACGGTCTGCCAATCATCCATTGTTCTTCCAGCGCAGCCAATCTTTGTACTGTGCTTATCTCAATGACCTTTGTCCATCCTATAGTAGTGGAGTAAGTGAGTATTTTGTTTCGACTTTTGACATGGAGTTGACACGTGTTTGACAGGTGCATTATTTTGCGCTATTTTACGTCCGAGTGCACGCGGTCTAGCCCTAGACTGGCGCCGCGCCCCTGTAAATAGACAAGGGGGCGCTGTGCTAACCCTAATTATGCATTATATGGAGACTAGTACAGGAGCATTCCAATTGGCTAGCTGTAGCGTGCATGGCGGCCCTAGCCTTAGGCTAGGGTTCTAACCCTAGCGCCATTCCTATTGGACAACGATAACTCGGGAGCCAATACAGTGTAGGAGCATTGCAATCATCATAATCCTAATTTTCTTACTGACATGCAAAAATTCAAATGATTGAAACTTTATTCAATAAACTTTCTTCGCAAACGTCTTACAAATGTAACTATGAACCAAATAATCATTAAGTTCAGTATCTGAAGTAAGCATATTAGTAATGGCATTAATATTTTTATCTCTGCATCCATACAAACAATAGAAAGTACAGTAATGTCTACAAAAATGGCTAACAAAACTTTGCAAATGCTTATCATTATAAACCAAATGTTCACAATGTCTATTCAAGAACTCTCTGAATATATCTTGAGGCGGTCTGCCAAAGGAGTCGAAATATTCTCCATATGAAGAATTTTCCACGTACAATTCTATCCAATGCTCCCCTACTTCGTAGTGCGGATCGGTATTACAGACGAGTAGAGCTGGTTCTCGTAAAGTTTTTGGTAGACGATCGCTAGCAAATATGCCAGCAAACATAGCTTCACAATTTGGATTTCAGCGAAGTAAGTTAATTATCTATTCTGGCTCCATCCATGTTCAGTTTTTATAATAACAACCACGTTTCTCGACCTATCAATCTCCAAAATGTTTTCAAATTCTGCAAATGCTATCACGTTTATGGTATTCACCAAAGCTTGAGAAAATTTCATATCCAGTCGAATATTTCCGTGCTTGATCAGATTAAAACGATCGCCTTCGCAAAGATCAGGTGTCAGATTGAATGCATAAAGAGCGTATCCACCAGGAAAATTCTCTCTGCTAATTTCGTTTCCTTCGCCTCGCATCCACTTGCAGTTCCCATGAACAGTGTAGCATAGATAAACTTATCGGTGGTAAAGTTTACTTCGACTGGTTTCACAGATTACTGCTGGCCATCCAAGTATACTTTAAGCTGGGTAAGATTCATATGTTTAAAATTGAATGGATTCTTCTTGTAGATTCCGTTAGAGGCATCGTTGTCTACGCAACCGATTACTATTCTGGTAGGGAGCTGTCCGGAGAAAAGACTTTCTTGAGTGGCATCCAAATTACCGGCAGGTACTGTAGAGGTTTTACAGACGGCTCTTCGTATCCATAACTTAGAATCGTCTCCAAGTAGCTTCGATATGCTTAAGTACTGTTTGAGTCGGTTATAAGAGCATCGGTTAAGGTAATGTCGACTTCCGAAAACAAGCTGTGTAGAAACAGATTGATATGACCGACGTGGTCGGTATCATCTATGGCATCGTTGTTTGCACGCATAATCTTAGCTCTGACGTATAGTTGAGTACTCGACAAGTCCAGATAGTCTTGTACGGCATCAGTAACGCTAAATTCGATATGAGTTCGTTGAGAAATTGTTGAAATTTAATTATATTCAACAAAAGTTCCGTTTTCTATGCTGGTCTGCGTCGGAGGTACCACAAAGAGATACATTCGCAAGACTGAGGGTGAACGAAAGCCATTATTCTTCCTCGTCTTCGTCGAATATGTCCTGCTTGAACTTTTTATTTAATCTCTTGACAGGTTTCTTATGTCTCTTACCACCGCTTCCGCTTTGAGTGTTAAATGGATTGGTCGAAACAAACTCTTTTATACCGGCAGGTATACGACTCCTGCTAGCATCTTTGAAGTTTTGACCGTCTGTCACATCGTTCGCAATCTGCAAACCTGTTCTGAAGAATTGTTTTTCGAAAGCTTTAGCGCCCGTTTGAATTAAAAGCCAAACGCTTCTGAAAAGTCCGCTGAGTATGCTTCCCAATCCATGTCCACGCTGCATGCGAGAACCTTGACAAACTGGCATTCCGCTCCCGCTCTGTTGGGAATAATAATCTTCGTATGCGAAACGGCTTACATCGCAGGAAAATTGTCTTTTCATTGTAATAGGTATGGTATTTTACAAAGTCTGAAGTGAAGCGTTACAATCACCTTCCCGGTTTCAAATGGTATGGGGTTGCCCGTGTCATTCCTTATATCTATCACGATTGAATATAAAAATTTTCGGCTGTAAAGGTACATATTGAGGTTTATCGTATATAGCATGGCCATTATCACCTGTGTCATCCGATATTTGAACTATGCGAAGCAGAGGAACTTTGGAATCTCCAACAACAACATGTTCCAACAAGTTGCAGTACACAAACATCGAATTAAATCCACGGTTTATGTCGCACACACTAACTGATTTAAAAGGTAAAGGATCATCACCAAAGTGTTGTATGGTATTCTGAGGCGACACGATGTCCAACATCGAACATAACGGTGGTGAAAATATCACACTCGCGCCTGTGACGATTTCACCAGTGAATCGTTTCGTGATGGAATTATGTCGGAACTTTGAATATTTGCTGATTTCCGCCTTGTTTGCAACTTCTTTAATGTTGTAATTATAGCTTGCACAATGTCTGAAGGCGACTCGTAATATCCGGGTGGTATATGTATATTATGTTGCATGTGAAACGGTTTGTCACGTACATTTGCTACTTGAGAATAATGAACTCTGCCTTGGCCTCTAAACAAATTATACCAACTGCGTGTATATTGGATTTCAACCAATCCAACTTCCCAATCGCCAGACAGAAGACAGTGATATTGCATTCTCCAATCTCGTAGTAAACTTTGTTGTCTTATTTTCTGGATAGTAATTCATAGAGCTGTTGCTTGGCAGTGTGAGGTAAAAGTGAGCCATTCTGCCAACCTATACCGACGATATACTCAACTCATCTGAATCGAAGACAGCCTAAGTATCAAATATATCCAAAGTCGAAGAATTAAAACTGTTGTCATATCCTTTCCACTCTACAAAATACTCCAGCTTTCCACCGTGTTTGCGAGTTTTAAAAATATTTTCCACTTTATAAATATCATCTTCTTTCGAAATACATTGCAACTCTTCTTGATAGAATTTGCCTTTTACCTTCTCATCATTCAAATCCACCAATTCATATGTTATGGGATCGGATGGTATTTGCGCTTTAACGACAAAGATTTCTTCGGACCAAGAAGGTAAGTAACCCTTTTTGAATGCTTTTCTGGTCTTGTTCGCCTGTATTATACTTCCAAATCGGCACTCTCTTCTTTTCGCCAAACAGACGATTTCTGGAAAGTACTTCATTTTTCAGAGATACTAGTGCAGGAGGCATGCCTATGCTTCTGTGAAAGGTTTCATTGTAGGAATGGACGAGATCGGTCAAGGCGTTGGTATAACGATGCGTGTTTTTGTGCGTGAAATATTTCCACATTTTGGTTCTGAGCGTTCGATTGAAGCTCTCTACAACAGATGCTATGATATCATCATTTTCATATGTGTAGAAACGATGGAATTTTTTCGCAGCAGTGTTTGAAAAGACTTGTTGAGAAATTCTGTGCCTTTATCAGTTTTCAAGTGAGCGGGGTGTGCCCCATCAGACAACATCTGTGAAAAGACTTCTGTCAATGCACACCCAGTCTTTGATTTGAGCGGGAGCACCCTTGCATACTTGGGTAACACATCGATGCATGTTAACAGATATTTATTTTTATCGTTATTCTTTGACAAAGAAGAAAGATCGGCCAAATCAGCCTGCCACAAATCGTTTATGCCTACAGCGAAAGTTTTTCTACGTCTAAATTTTAATCTGACAGGTTTATGCAAAATGTAAGCGTCCTTATTATAACCAAGTTTTCAAATCTTTGGTCTTTATTCGACCGTTTACATGTCTCTTAAATTTCTCCACGCTGCCGAAACTGCCCGCACGCTTCGGATCGAAATACGACTCCATTAGTAAAGTTCCCAATTCAATTGTTTTCGAGGCTGTGAACGTCCGCAAAGGTCGATCTTCGTCCAGTGTTCGGAGTAACTGAATTGGTAGGTTTCAGCAAGTCGTTAATATAGTTCCATCTGTCTTCGCTCCCAATTAATTCGTGTGATATGTTGTGTTCTTTTAAAGCGTCGGCAAACTCCATCCAACCGTTTGGTATGCAGGTAGAAGTTCTTTTTCTCATCAGATCGTTAACCAAGTCGACGACATGCGTTTTGGGAATGGTCTTATTCTTCAAAATCAGCTCCCCCTTTTCGCTCCAAGCAACTTCTGGATTGTTTTTGATATTAGTCAAAAGACGTAAAGCTTGATATTTCCACTTCTTCGGAATACTGTCTAGAGCTTCGATGTCGGTCGATTGTTTCGCTGGTTTCACTGCCGCTTCTTCCACAACTTTGTCATCAGTTTCATCCTCAGAGGCAAATTTTGTAACGACTTCGGGCTTATCGATATTCAAATACCGCCTGAGACTGTTTGAATAGTATTTGGCTTTTTCATCATCGGCGATGTTTCTGTGTAAGATTTCATACATTTCTCCATTCAGCCAATGACAGTGTCCTATCCAGCATCGTTTCTTTATACTTTTCAATCTGCCTCGGCTCCGTCACAACCATTTTCTTTGCATAATTCATGACGCTATCCATTTTGCGGTATCAACTTTGGTATCAGAAGAGAACCGAGAAGCTAAAGTACTGGAGTTAGTAATGCGCCTAAGAATCCTCAGGATTGTAAAATGTTCTTTTTCGATTCAACGTGCGTTTTCTTCGATGACAGATCTCGTAACTTCTTCTTAAATCGCTTCGATCTAGTCTTCTGAGGAGTTGTCAGCGGAACGTTACCTTTTAAAAGGTTTTTGCACACTCACACAAGCAATGCAAGAGACTGGAGTTGCAATCCTTCAAAATTTCTTTCCTGGCTTTGTTCGATGCGTTTTTCAATGACGTCAATTTGGCAAAATACTTGCGCAGTCTCGAAGACATTTGCATAGAATGGTTGCTGAATCATACTTACAAACATCTATGTAGTCTTACTTTCTTATATAAACGTAATGCGTCTCGCCTGGAAAAATGTTTGTTCTTAATCGACATCTCTCGTCAGTGTCTGGTTTAACATCGACCAACAGATATCCGAATGGAACCATGGGTAGCATCGGCGAAGGCTTCCAACATGAAATTAGACTTTCCTGGGAACATCTGTCTTACCAAATTTGCACCTTAAGTCGAATCTCTCACGTTTTTGAAGAGAACAAAATAGTTGGAGTTCAGACTTATGGTTCTGGTATGCTTGCCTTTGTAAAACAGATTCTGTGTTAGATATAACACAGATACGTTTCGATGGTGACTTATCTTTGTAAATATTTTTGTAACGCGTTCGTCGCTTTCGCTCATCAAATCGTCCAAAACGAGCAGAGTTTTCTCTTTACCATTGAAGATGTTTAATTCTGGCAATCCTTCGTGAGATTCAACCGACGGATACTTTTCAAATATTTCTTGATATACTCCATGGCACAATAATATTTTATCGACCATCGGACTTATCATATGAGGCAAGTGATCGATAAATTTAAGCGAAAACAGAGTCTTGCCCGAACCGCTAGGGCCTCTAATTATTGCAGAAATCGGATGTTGCCAAGTTGGATTCATTTCGGCGAGTGAGTATTTGTTGCTGTAAAAGAAATTTATATATGATTTATACCATATAAATTCTGACGGTGCCCATTATACGTTTCGTACATAATGGGCAATTGTCAAGACTATCTGCACAAGAGTTGCATAATACAATGTGAGCGCATGGCAGAGACAATGATTCCACAGCATTCAAATTGCAATTTCTGCAAATAAGCATATTTCTTAACTTTTGATTTTCTGCTTTGAGATTTGCAAGACGAAATGCACTCAAAACATGCTTGGCAGAAGGTGGTATGCCGAATTCAGAATCTGATTCACATTGCTTGACATCTTCCGCCCTTGCACAATCTGCATCGTCATTACATTGAGGCTCTACATTTTTGTTTTCAATTCGTCAAAATATTCCCTCCTTTTAATATGCGTGTCACACATTGTTGTTGTTTGTATTTCAATAATTATGCAATCCGCAAGCTCTCGCGCCAAAACTGGTAATGAATAAAACCATCAGCCACATCTGTTTTATATCTCTATTGTAATTAATTTCTTATTAATATAAATATTATTTTGCGACAATAACACTGTACTTGCTCCCAAGCTACCGTTGTCCAATAGGAATGGCGCTATGGTTAGAAGCCTAGCCGAAGGCTAGGGCCGTCATGCACGCTACAGCTAACCAATTGGAATGCTCCTGTACTAGTCTCCATATAATGCATAATTAGGGTTAGCACAGCCCCCCTTGTCTATGTACAGGGGCGCGGGTACACGCGGTCTAGGGTTAGACCGCGTGTACTCGGACGTAAAATAGCGCAAAATAATGCACCTGTCAAACACGTGTCAACTCCATGTCAAAAGTCGAAACAAAATACTCACTTACTCCACTACTATAGGATGGACAAAGGTCATTGAGATAAGCACAGTACAAAGATTGGCTGCGCTGGAAGAACAATGGATGATTGGCAGACCGTTGACAGGTGATGTAGATAATAGCTACTGATAGGGCGCCAGATGCCCAGTGCAAAGTGCAGTCTCGTGCAGGATAGCAATGGATGATTGACATGTTGTGTATAGTACAAAGGTCAAGTGTGCACTCACAACAATGGATGACAGGTGGGCGGGGCTAGGGGGTCCGCCTGCACAATGGACGTCATAGGCAGTCACGTGACAGTCCAAAGGTCAAAGTGATACAGAAGACCTAATACTGATGTTACATTCAAGTGCAAGATGTTGATGTGAATTTTGAGCGGGTATTTGGTCCACAACGATGCATGCCAGCAACTGTTGGTACACAGTGGAAATCGAAATACGTCAGATAAAAGCTCTGTCACCTCTACATTGGAAGCGACTCAAGAATGTCCTATATACCCAGAATCATAAGAATTTCACTCCATTGTCACATGAGTGGGCACAACTGACAGATTGGATGGAGGTGCTCAAGCATTTCGTGTAAGCCACACGTTTGAACGAACGTGAAAATTTGGTTACCCTTTGATGTAATAATCAAAGTTGTTGCTAGCAGCGGAGGGCATTCACTTAAAACGACTCTCTAACAGTTAGAGGTAACACTAAGCAATCTATTGCAATCTAACATATTGTGTTTTGCAGAGATGGTGCATTCAGGCTTTTATTCTCCAATCAGACGATTACTGTGCTGTGACCTTGATCAAGCTATTCAGATACTAGCACTTACTCAGCGCCAGAGGTTGATGCTTAGTCACTGGCTACATGATTAGGCTATAGAGTGTGACACGTACTAAAAGTGTAACAACATCAGCCGTACTGTAATATTTGGTATTCTCCCGATATAATTATATTGGAATTTCTTAGAGATCGTAAGTATGGAATTTCTGAGAGATCGTAACTATCTCACGTTAAAGTAATTATATGGGTCATCAGCATTTGAAATGCATTTTTAGTTTTAAAATGTACTTGTAAATAGATTTACATTCTAATAAGTTATCGTGAAAGTACGTTTTGTTGGGCTACACAAATTAGGCCTATTTTGGGTCCATAATGTGTAGATCAAAGCTCTCATTTAATTGCCTTGATTTCAACTATTATTACATAATTGAAACGCTCACTGAATTTGTTGCTAATAGACAGGCCTACGCACATAATGAGCCCAAAGCTTTTTCTTCAAAGCGACAATGTCTGAAGTCAAATTAGCATTGCATTCGTGCAATTTAAGATGGTGTTAAACAAAGAAAGCTAAAACTGAATGCATTCCATCTTCAACATAAGCTTCACTTTTCTTATCTTCTTATAATCTGCCAATCAACGTTTGAGTCGTAGTAAAAACGAATATCCTCCAGACATTCACTGGATTCAAAATAATCATCATTAAGGGAAATACATAAGTTGTTAATGCTCTAATCCACTACATATCCACACAATAATTTAGTCTTTCAAAAAAGAGTTCGCCTAACATAAAGTTCATTATGTGAATGGAAGTCCGTCACTTTAAGAAAACTTGCATACACACATTGCTCGGTATAAGCAATGCTTGTGTGCTTCAATCAAGAAAGCAATTGTTCACAAGGTACTGTTTCAGCTGGTGACGACGAATATTTCTTTGTTAGTCTGACCATTAAATATTGTTTATCATCGCACAATTAAGAATTTACGAGAATGTAGGAATTTCGTAGTTTTGTGTATGGTCCAAACCTCTCTCTTTTATTCCACGCCCAAATTTAAGTTTCATTCAGCAAGGCTGAACCACCAATAAATATATCTTTCGTCCTAGCACATGCAATAAACCTATGCATCATGATGCAGGCGGAGTAAATATTACTAGAAAATAACGCCTTAGAAATTGCAATTAGGCTATGTTAATGCGATTAGTCCGCGATATCAGTAAAGAGCAAGGACTAAATTAAGGCTAAATCAGTTATTATGAATAGTAGGTCCTATAATAGTATAACATTGAGAGTAAATGAAACTTCTAATGTTTTTCTGATAGAAGAAATCGTTCTGGGTCTATGGAGCACATGTGCAAACACTGTTGACGTTTTGTGAATTGGCGCAACCAGTAATGAGGCAGGCGGCGTTGGGCCAAGTGGGGACCATCTCACCACCTGGTCCAACGCGGGCCGTGCATCTTCCGCTGTTGCACCAAAGAGCCTTTCCACCACAGTCTGTGTGATTTGTACAGTCCCTTGGCGAAGGCACGTAGGTGTAGATCCCTGGAATGTACTTGTTACTCAGTCCGTCGATGCATTTGTACTTCTTGAAGGGCTTCATGGAATCGGTTGCATGGTGATTCGCAGGAACGTCTGCGTCATTTGGATAGTCCGTCTCTTTGTTCGTCGGCTGGATATCTCGAAACCTCTCCCACAGAAAATCAATGAATGTGTGATGAAACCAAAAGACTGGGTCGAGCACAGCACAGCTAATGTACGACATGTGACCACCGACGAATACGTGAACCCCTCCGTGGTTGGCTTCAAAATTGTTAGAAGTGTATGGTTGCATAAGATTGGGGAAAGTATAGGAGCCATTCAAAGCATTATTGATTTTGTTGTCGTCGTAGAGATAGCTGTTTCCTCCGACGTCACGAGTAAATTTCGGCCAGATGCCAGCGCAGTCAACAGGATATGCCGATCGATTGGCAGCAAATCCAGTCGTCACGTCCCCCTGACCATTTCCGAAAAATTCGGGTGTCCATAGAGCAGATTGAGATGCGTCGGGCAGCCACCTGTCGAGCGTCGTATCCCAGTAACACAGGTTGATCGCTTTATTGAATTTCTTCAGCGCATTCTCAAACCTGTCTCAATATATATTCACAGATTAAGGTGCATCGATATTCAGAAGCCTAGGCGTCCTAAATGATGCTCGCGGGAGAAGTGCGACATTTTATAAACAAGAGCTCGTTAATCAGTGCAAGGGCCTAAACAGATAGAAAGTAATTTTGTATATATCGTGTTGCAACGTATAGTACCTGTTGATTTACATAGCACTACTCGAAAAATCAATAAGATGGGCTCTCAGCGTGAAAATCCATGGGAAAAGAAACGCCTTTAGAGAGTGATAGGTGGATGGAGAGAAGTCAATCATTAGCTTAGCCCTAATTGGCGGAGGAAGGCCATTCCGGGTAGACTGACCCACAACAGCAACCGCCCAGCATTGAGCCAAGACAGTCATAGTCCTAGAAATAAACATATTAAAACTGTCAACAGAGCACAAAGAACGAGATGAAGTTCAAGATAACGGCTTTCGCAAAGTAATAGTCAGATAGATATCTCGGGGCACTGCATGCGTAGCTTGGCTTTGGACACTATAAGGATAATCTTGTAGTTGATACACATATGGCGGTTGACCTAGACAGTCCTAGACAGGTCAAGGCATACCTGGGCAGGCGTAGACATAGAAGGCCTATTTAGACGCATACTATATGAAGCATAAAAATTGTGATCGGGAATTCCAAATATCTTATATTATAAGGGATTGTTTATTATAATAACTCTTTCTTCTTCACGAGCGCTGCGTCAAGTGAGTAAGGAGATTCAGAGTTTGATGTCCTGTGGAGGACTCAATTGATATCCTTAGAGTGGTCGCTAATGAGAGAGAAAGGAGGCAGAGGAGAGAAGAGGCTGAAAGGGAGGCAGAGGAGAGGGAGGCAAAAGAGAGGAGAGACAGAGGGAGGAAGCAGAGTATAGCCGCAAAGTCGGGTTTTATTGAGGAACAGAAAGCATGGAAGGCGGAGGAACGGATGGATTTGGTTTGAAATTATTTGATTCATTGGTATTAGAAAACAACCACAAATAAAAGAGTATTGCAATCGTTTACATTACCTCAAAAGAAATTCTCGGTGCCATCCTGGAAAGCACGGGCCAAAATGTGCGCTAGGTGCCTGCGATGATCTATGCTGGGACATGAAGACCTCGTAGAAAGTTTGAAGGTTGCCCGTAGAGCTGTCTTTAGTGACGAACAGATATTTAAACCCTTGAAACAAGAGCGATCGTTCTGCATCGGTGAGGGTTCGGCATTCCTTTCTCTTTCGGGGGAGCGCCGCTTTCTCTTGAGTGTCCGGTTGGTCAAAAATATTGCTAATCGGCTCCAATATTTTCGACAGTGTGGGATCACGACGTTTCGGATCAAACCAATCCCTGAACATCTTATCGTGGGTCTCCTGTAGAGAGAGGAGCTTCTTAAAACTAGCATCCGCTTCGCACCAACACAAGCTGATCATGGCGAGTAATATCCACCGCATATCTGTGTTTTTCGTGCTTGTTCTTTAGGAAAACTGGCGATAGCGATAAAACACTAAATTTATCAGAACCACGCAATTATCAGTCATAAGAGCGGCAGATAACAGTTACAAGAACACTTAAGAATCTGAACTAATTGACGCGATTCCAGTAACTATTATAAGTTGTCTAAATCACGAGGGTTCATACAAACGTTGATAAAACAAGGCAAAATCATTTTGAACCATGATTGAACAACTCTACAGAGACCCCGAACATCCATGCGATCTTGCAAATTGCCTTATCCTATAGTTTCTTTGGCACGGTGGCCGATTGGTTAGAGCAGTCGGCCTATAACGCTCAATGTGCGCTGAGTGAGTGGGTTCGACCATTGTGCGAGACGTCAGTCACTGTGTAGGGACCTTGAGCAAGTCCATCGCGCACAACTGCTCTGCAGTACAGCTGCAATTGCGACGCCGAGGCGTGTGCACTTCTAAGCAAAAACTGTTGAAAGAAGGGTGATACGAAATTTCAGAATGAATGAATCGTCAACTGTTGACGAGAATCGGTTGATCGGCTCCACTAAATTACTGTACATTCTTTCCTAACGGATTTTCATCGGTTTATACAGCACAACTGAAAATGCTATGACAGGCATATTTTTTTGCGTGTACCACAGAGTCTAGAGTATACGCAAAATGTGCATGTTTTAGCATAGTTTTATTTGCGCTGTATAGGTAGTCTCTAAATCGCGTCACCTTAGAACCTCTCTAGTTAAATTTTTTGGACTTATTGCAGGATTAGTTATTTAGTTGACATACTGCGAAATCTGTCTGTTGTTATTATTCATGCACATCTTAGTGGCATTCATTTGTTATTTAAAATGTTTCAATTTATATCTGTCCTGACCGAATCGATGTCATTCAATGTTTTTAAAATGGCGACTATTCCTGAATAGAGTCTGACTCGCTGCAAACTGAATTCTGATCTCTCTCGGACTACCCTCGTGAATAAGCTGGTGCCCGGCGCTTGCCAATCGAATGGCACTTTAGAAATTTGGAGCATTGGATTATGACCAAGTTGATACCAACTGAGCGAGGGAAACAGAGACTGAAGAAGAGGAGGAATGAAAGTAATGACTTATCAAATACACTAAGTCACTGAATACCGAATACATAAAAACAGCGAATTGTGCAACTCCAAGATTATAATGCTTGCCAGTCATATGAAATCAGGGCCATAGAAAAGTAGAACTCTTGATTATCCAATTACTTTCCGTGGTGCTTTACTAAATGTCCCCACGGAGTAACCGAAAACCTCGTTATTCTGCTCGGTATACCTCTTCCGGAATGGGTATGATAGAGACGGGTTTTTTTGTCAACCTTGGAGCAACCAATTGTGACGCATATCTACCCTTTACTACGATGTGCCTGTTGCATTGCCCTTGCCACGCCTAGCATCCAGTGGCGACGCCAGACGTTTTGGACAACCAGGGCATAGCCATGGCAGTCGTGTTTCTGACCGGTGCAGGACAATTTATGGCCATGACAATAATAACAGTAAATCGTGACATTAAACAGTTGGTGTTCGCATAAGTTCGTCAAGGTGCCCAAACTCCTTTCCAACATAAGCTCGCTAGAAAAGTTTAAAAAGTAGAGGCCCAGAATCAAGGGTTCTTTATGCCAATGCTCAAGTAAGTCGTGTCGTACAGACAGACAAAAAAGTGACGACAGTTAGTCTAGTATGCATTTATAATGTTAGCTGCAGGCCTTTGCGGCAACGGGAATACGCAAGGCTGAATTTACAACTCTGTGCGTGTGCTCATTCGCTAGAGATCTTCAACGCTCCTGATTTAAGGAAGAACGACAGAAGAGCTCCAAGGATATGGCAAAGCCGATTGTAACCTTTTGCGCGCGATTGACTTCTGAGACGAACAATCTGGCGCTCTTTCAGTGCCCTATTCTTTGTCTCAGAAGTTAATCGCGCCACTTGATGTTTTATTTATGAATACAATTAATGAGAGAGAGAGAGAGAGAGAAAAGAGAGGGAGAGAGAAAGACAGACAGACAGACAGAGAGAGAGAGAGAGTCATTTGAGTGAGTTAAATGTCTAGCGTTCTCTACAGCGGTGGTCTCGACCTACCTAATTATTGCGGGTTGCGCGTCGCGGTCAACACCGGCAAACTTATCAGTAAACAAATCAGTAACTTTTTAGCTAACTTGAATACAATGACGAAGGAATTAGCTCGAAAACTTAAGGCGACGCAGGATTGTTCCTTCTAACACCGAATTTGGTTTCAAAGGAATAATTTCTAATTAATTTGAGAACAATTGAAAGGTCAAGGACAGATCAGAAGCGGCTGAGTTAGGCCTACACAACTAGAGAAGCAATCCTGGGTCATGAGGGCTGGTCTCTTGTGTACCTAGAAATATCCGAAATTTTTTGCACAAATTTATGGAGAAAGTAGGCCCTATATAAGTTTAAGGCCCTAAATAAGTTTAGGCAAAGATGACTGGAACAAACGTAGGGTATCTTTCCTGATACGTATAATAATTCTGAGATCAAAAGTATCAATATTAGGCTAAGTTTTATTACCATACATCGCGGTCTGACTGCGTTGCATTTTTACAGCAATAGAATTTGAAAATAATATTAGTAAATTAACAATGAAGGCGGAACGGGTCGGATTGGGTCGTGTCATATACTTTATAGGTCGGGTCAGGTAAGATATTTGGCTTCAGAAGTCGGGTCAGGTCCATTTTGGATGGGTCTGCTCGTAGCAATAAAGGATGTGCAACTTTAGCGGCAGTTGCTCTTGAAACTGCTTCTCAATTCAGCTGGTGTTATACAGAGGAGTGTTCTACCGCCCTCCCTCTGTGTTGCTGTACGACTGCGTCAACTTCAATTGGATTGTAGCACCAACTCGTATTTTAAACATTATCTGCCTGATGCCAAGTTGTAATTATTGCTATTGCTGTTTTTATTATTGCTGTTGCTGTTGTAATTATTGCTATTGCTATTGTCATTATAGGTTTGTAAAGATCTATAGAGCGCCGACTACAAAACAAGCGTCAACTTACACGAGACTTTAGCCTTCGCTTTTTCTAGAATTTTATGAACGCTCCATTCAAGTCGTAAAAGTACCGTGAGGTCATTAGTATTTACGAAGTAATATTTAAGTGGATATTTTAGCACTCTATGCAATTAATAATGCGTACGTATATCAATGCACTACGAACACATTGAAATATCTCTGAGCGTAAAACACAAATCGATCACCGTTAGTAAAGCAAGCAAGCAAGCAAGTAAGTAAATATATTCATTAACGATAATGCCTGCAACATCACAGCACGTACAAAATAATACAGATTAACAGTACAGACGGATTTTAGCTGAACATAATTACTACAAACACACGACCGACATCCCACGTAGACTAGATTTCTGGCAATCCAACTCCTTGTTCTACGTTCAGCAGAGGAGTTTTGCTGTGTTCCGCTTATGCCTCTAAAATGAGCTGCCATAAAAACCTGGGAGATGAACTCTTCAACCTGTCTTCATCTCAGCTTCGCAAACGGATGATGACCATTTTGTTCGATCGTGGTTTCATTGTGTCCCCTCGTGAACGCCTCTAACGAACCTTCTTAAAGTTGCGCTATATAAATTTGTAATTACAGCTACAGTTGCCTCTAGGACCAGCACTATGTGCGACGTAGCTTTATTGTGTCCGCTCGTGAGCGCTTGCAACGAGCTATCTTGAAGGGGCGCCAAATAAATATGCAGTTACAGCTACAATTGCTTATGAGACCAACGCAGTCCTCCCATCTTCTTACCTCGATGATAGGAGGAACGAGAAACGAACCGATTTCCTGAAGACACTTGATGATGCACCCTACCGCCGTGCGATCGTCGTCTCCACTGAAACTGATCTCAATCCACCGCAGAACTGGCACCATATACCTTCGCACGTACCAGGTAAAGAGACCTTGCTACGGGCTGGCCTTGTGGGTTAAAGAGGTAAATGTCAACCCATAGTGAGCGATTGACGTCAATGCTTTTTTTGAAGCTCGTCGATATCAATGACCTGTTTGTGAAATTTTCTCGACGACGTCTTCTTCGCGGTCTCGTCGTTTTGCCAATAATGGGTTGACGAATCGCAACGTCTGCAGCAGATAAATACCGAAATAGACCCTCGACGAGTTTGAAAAGGCGGTATATTAGACGCTTCCTTTATGTAGCCCTAAATAGAAATGTATCCAGGCGTGTCGGTAGGGGGCCCCACTGCTACACAATAGCCATCGCTATTTTCGCTATATCATCCTCTCACATTTATCTTTCTGTTGCTATATATCTCTTCCTCTCACTCTGTCTTTGTACATATCTTTATACATATGTAAGCATACGTAGGTCATACATATAGAAATAAATAATTGCATAGAAGTTTGCGGTTCTATTGCGTGTCCAAATTACAGAAGAAAACGCGTAGCCTATGCCAAGCAGAATGATCTTGTAAACGGACGTAGGCTACAAAATACGTCAAAGCAATCCAACTGGATATGCTGATGCATTGACTTCACAAACTGGCACAAAACTAGGTTCAATAGACCCGGCCATTAACTCCCTATGAGAATTACCATTTGGCAATTACCCTCATGGCCACGAGCCCAGGAAGAAAGTTACTCCTGAGTAAAAATTTCTCTCGCGTATTACCCCCAAACCTAACCAGTATAGGTCTACATACAGAGCACATCAAAGTAAACTACTTCATTGCTTGTCAACTAATTTTTACTATTTGTTAATACACGGATCACCGTAGAAGGCGTAGGAACAAGGGCAACCAGTTGTAGTGACATGCCAGTGAATGCGAGCGTGACTGAAGGCGTCAATTCCCCTCGTGTTCTGTCGCCCTCGTTGAACCTACCTAGGCAAACATCTTCCATGACTGAGAGATCTGCCGTATAATGGAGCAGAGGCGTTTGAATATGAAGCAAAATGTGCCAAAATCTCAATTTATAAGAACTGGATTATACGCTTTCGCAACGTGTGTATGAACATCAGAGTCACTGGAGTAAAGAGCAGTTAATATGCTGACGAGCTCAGACATCTGGACTGTTTCCTCTGGAATGGAAGAGCTCTGTCGGTGAGCTGAACTCTTTAGATTATACGGTACAGTTCTGAAATATGCGTCTATTGCTCCAGAGACTGTCCACACTTGATTCGAATTTACTGACTCTGCTCTTATCTGGATTCCGTCCAGAGGCGGCGATCTCGCTTGACAGGTGGGGAGACACCCAATGAGAGGGGTAGGAAATGTGGAGGGGACACACGTATAACTTGTCCTCTTTCCGTAAAAGGTGGGGGCCTTGTCCCCCTCGGCCCCTCCGGGAGAGTCGCCTCTGATTCAGTCTAATCTATCTTCTCGCTCTTTCTCAGTTAAAACTTCGGACATTTCACCCCAATAATACCCGCTCACCTGTGGTATTCCGCACGGTTCTGTTCTCGGGCCCCTCTTGTTCATCCTCTACAGTCTACACTACCCCGCTCAGTTCACTCATCAAACCCTTCTCAGTTTACCATCACCTATACGCTGACGACATCCAATAAATCATCTCTTTCTCTCCAAGCAGCTTCTCCAACTCCATAGATATTTTCTGCATGTGGTTACCCAAATCTCACCCTGAATGACCTAGGATCTCCTAAGCCTAAACTCCTCCAAAACCATGTTAATTCTTATAGGCCTCTGTGAGCAACTCAAGAAAATTTCAGATCCCTCTTTTCCCCTCAAACTGGGCTCTGCAGTCTGTATCCACCAACGCATTCATTAAAAAATTTCTCTTGATAATAATGTGTCAGTCGAAACTAAGGTATTAGGTGTGGCACAGTGACCGATCGGTTAGAGCGGTCAGCCCATGACGTTCAGTGTGCAGTGAGCGAACAGGTTTGACCCTCGTCCGAGGCGTCAGTCACTGTGTAGGGACCTTGAGCAAGTCCTTCGCGCACAATTGCTCTGCAGTACAAAGGTGATATCAAATTTCAGTAATAAATAAATAATCGTTGATTAAAACCTTGCTCCACTGACCTCGTCGCCCGTCTTTCTTGCTCAGAATTCACGCACGGGCGTAGGACAAAACCCCCTAACAAAACCCCTCTGACATAACCCCCTCTGACATAATCCCCCCTGTTTTAGGCAGGACATTAACCCCCACCGGACAAACCCCCCCTTCTTGCCCTAACTAGCTTCTGCAATTAGGAGCCATACCATAATAACTTACACTACTAACAAAGTCTGCACAACATTACAAGTGACACTCAGTACGACTATTAGTCTAACTCAGTGGCGTCCAAATAGGGGCGGGGGTATTTTTTCAGTCTTAGGGAGGATATCTTACACTTGGAACCAGAGTGATTGCCTCCATCAGTTAGAGGGGGATTGACGCCCCTGGTCTAACTTATATAAGAAATCCTGTCACAGATAACACACACATACGCTCTGCATTGACTCACCTGACGCGTCTGAAAAAGCCGTGTCACAGATAGCCTATAAATTACGCACATACATTAGCAACAAAAAGACCAAGGAACTAATTAACTGTTTGCTATTTAACTATTGGACGACGATAACTGATCAGTTACCGCATCAGACTTTGAAATGACACATATGACAAATGCCTTACTTCAGACTTTAAAGTATACACACGTTTCTAAATAATAAAAGTAAAAACAGTAACAAGAATGTATGCTTAGGTTTGTCCTACTTGTGTCAGAGGGTTTTGTCCGCGACCTTTCACGCACATCCGTGACCTTCGCACAATCCGCCTATGCTCAACTTCAAAATTGCATCTACAATCGCTACATACATGGTTCATGCTAAATTGGACTACTGCAATTCTCTTATCCGCAACATAGACTTCACCCAAATAAACCGCCTCCAGGTCAACCCGAATGCTCTCGTGCGTGCTGTCACAAAAACTCCCCGGCACCACCACTTCTCTTGTCCTCAAATCACTACATTGGCTCAAAATGCTGAGCTAATTGAATACAACGTCATATTCCCAACCTACAACACACTATATTCCTGACAGCCCAGTGACCTGTGTCAGTTGTTTACGGTTCAACCACGTAATTCAACCCATTCGTCTTCCACCCTCACACTGCTCCGCCCTTCCGTTACCTCATCACTTAAATTTGCAAATAGCTCCAAAGCCACTGCTGCCCCACCTTTTGGAACAAACTCCCATTAGGCAGTAGGCATCCAGAACTTTAAGACAAATGTCCGATCCATCCTATGAACTTACCTAACCCTCGTCACAGTTTTTCCACTCAAAACTTAAAACATTGCATTTTCACAAATCTCATCCTGATTCCTCCTCTTCTTCCTCATCCCCTCACTGTTTCAACTCCAAAGCACCATCCGTCTGCCTGCTTGACTTACAATCTAGATTTTTACCTTTTTAGCGCCTATAGGCCTAAATATGCTGGTTCTCGCGACTTCGAATTTGTAGAAATGTTGAGTTCACGCTTACGCTGTGAAATTCAAAAAATAATAATAGTAGGTCCTACAGTTGATTCAGTATATTTCAAGAGTAACACTAAAGGCCGTTGGAAAGCAGAATGATGCCTGTGATTTCTCCGAAAATGTGTGCTAAATGGTAACACAATACAATATTATACAACTGTTATTTGATATCGCCTTTCTTGCACTTAAGTTCAGAAGTGCACACACGCCTCGACGGCGCAACTGCAGTCGTACTGCAGAGCAATTGTGTGCGAAGGACTTGCTTAAGGTTCCTACACAGTGACTCCGCGGACGAGAGTCTAATCCGCTGACTCAGCGCACACTGAGTGTTACGGGCCGACCGCTCTAACCAATCGGCCACCATGCCACACATGCTTTCATGCGATCTGCATACGACTGTGTGCTACATTATGCAAGCAACAGTCACACAGACATAAGTTCTAAAACAGAAATGATCATGATCAATTTTCGTTTGTGTGATAATAAAAACTTGACGAACTAATAATGCGCAACATTTACATAGAATTCGATTAATCTGTTTTTGTTTATTACCGGTTTGGTCTAGGTATGATTTTCGGATCATTCGTTATATGGATTTGCTTTAAAGTTCGCTGTGAATCTAGATATAAAGATAAAACTTTATTGCACTTTCGATCATTCAGCATATTACTATCTTACAAATTTCAATAAGAATCATATGGTCACTAAAAACTATATTCATAGTTCCAAAATAATCACTTAGCTGAAGTTAAGGGGCTGACCCAAAAGTTACACTTAAAGGTCACCCTGTAGCGCCAGTACTTGTAAGCCTACTTGTATGCACGCCATAGAATTTTAAAATGTCGATAAAATTATACGTTTTTATATAGAACTCTAGATATAAGGCAGCGGTCGTCCTCGTCAGGTTGGCAGAATCCAGCGAGTTGTTGGTGAACCTGATTTCCAGTGGGACGTCTGGGAGTAGGAAATAGTCTTTGTAATGCGCGCCTTTGTTGTATGATATGATATCAAATAAATGCTTTTGATCCATCTAGCGCCACAGTTACGGCACACTTCGTAAGAGTAAGGAAGACCTTGGCACTTCATGCTCGTTCGTCGGCTTTGGCATATAGGCCTACCCACCTGGTCAGTGAGACATACTTAAGACGAGCAACCGTTATCGATTTGGCCACCTCACGCAGCAGGTGTGGTAAAAGCAACACACCGAAGGATTCCACTCTAGCGGATCAAGGCATTGCAAGTGGAATAGAGTGCAAGTGGAATAGAGTGCAAGTGGAATAGAGTGCAAGTGGAATAGAGTGCAAGTGGAATAGAGTGCAAGTGGAATAGAGTGTAAGTGGAATAGAGTGCAAGTGGAATAGAGTGTAAGTGGAATAGAGTGCAAGTGGAATAGAGTGCAAGTGGAATAGAGTGTAAGTGGAATAGAGTGCAATTGGAATAGAGTGCAAGTGGAATAGAGTGCAAGTGGTGGAATAGCGTGTAAGTGGAATAGAGTGCAAGTGGAATAGAGTGCAAGTGGAATAGAGTGCAAGTTGAATAGAGTGTAAGTGGAATAGAGTGCAAGTGGAATAGAGTGCAAGTGGAATAGAGTGCAAGTGGAATAGAGTGCAAGTGGAATAGAGTGCAAGTGGAATAGAGTGTAAGTGGAATAGAGTGCAAGTGGAATAGAGTGCAAGTGGAATAGAGGGCAAGTGGAATAGAGTGCAAGTGGAATAGAGTGCAAGTGGAATAGAGTGCAAGTGGAATAGAGTGCAAGTGGAATAGAGTGTAAGTGGAATAGAGTGCAATTGGAATAGAGTGTAAGTGGAATAGAGTGCAAGTGGAATAGAGTGCAAGTGGAATAGAGTGTAAGTGGAATAGAGGATCTCACCAAGCGACGACCATCCCTCAAATCTTAGCATCGATCAGACGTAACTAGACATGCTGACGAATGACGATATGATGTTTGACAAAAATAAATAATTGCCTACAGTAAAATAAATGTCTTATGAATGACTGAAGCAAATTAACCTTTGTAAAATTGGAGCTTAGTTGTACGCATGAATTAGGAAGGGATTCGTAGCATGTGCCATGTGTCATGTGCAGCACGGGAGGGTATGAGAATATATTTTTTCCGTGCGTAATATATGGTTGAGCCCTAAATTACTGATGATATGGTAACTGTGGTCTGTTTATGTGTAGGCCTAACTCTTGCTGTCACTTTCGCTATGAACGTCACTAGAGAGACTAACGAGACTCGTGGACCACTTTGATTGGATAGTGATGTTCAGCGTATTCCGGGAGTCGTGATCACTTGGATGGTCGTACGTTTGCGCTATTCGCCCCTTCCCTCTTTCGGAGAAAACTCCGTTTGAGTAGACATTCCAGGAACCTGTTGTTAATGGCGGTGTGTGTGTGTGTGAGCGAGACAAAAACGTATTTTTTTCACATCCTCGTTCTGTTGCACTGACGTGGGGATTTCCTTTCTATTCGGACTCGAGCGCTGTTTCGAGTTCGTTTCGGGTCATTAAACAGGGACTTTGGTTACTTCACTACTTTAACATGAAAGGAGGCGGTTCAAAAGTTAAAAAGATCGTTAAATTAAGAGTGAGATTAGCAACAAGAAAGGACGTAAGACTGCGAGGGGTCTTGTAAGTGTGGTGAACGCTAGTCAGGTTCCATACTATCCTCTATGAAAAAAATTAACTTGGATCATGGATTGAGAATATACAGACCAATGCATGTGTTTTACTAGTGGGTGCGTTACGTTTAAGTCGCTGTTTCATTCCTCCAAGTGTCAGAAGAGGCTTGTCACGTCTCCGTCTTTAAATTTCAGCCGCTCAATTAGACCCTCAGCGCATCTGACTGAAAGAAGAACGACTAAAAAGACACCAATGATGCTATCTGTACCTGTCGGCCTAGAATACGACCGTACTTCTGCATAGTAATAGAACTCACCATTCGGGCTTCGGTTATTCACCCTCTTCACCTGTAGATTGCACGCTCTCGAACTCGAACAAAGCGTCTCTGAATGTCAACCGAGCTGTCACGGTTCTCTTGAATCCGCCTTTTATCATTTAAAAAAAAACTCTTTTACTCATTACTTCTACGCAACAAAGCGCTTATGAAAATTACACAGTTGTCATTCTCAGTCGGTTTATTAATTTGTATAGATGCTCTTATAAATCTATTTATTGAGCATCCGAATCTAGGCGTAGGCGAAGTAGGAGACGGCATACGGCGGAGAGTTCGCCAATTTTCAGAGGCTGCACTTTATTGAATTTAATTAAATAAATATGCATAGCAAAGGAGAATAATATTTTCTTAGAATACAATATTCTCGATTATTTTCAAACATAAATATTTTTCAATTAAACATTTTGTCTCTTTTCGTTCAATGAATTATTATCGTTCATCATCTTCTTCTTGTTTCAACATTCTCCACACAAAAAAAATTCGATTTCAATTCACTTTCACGAATTAAGTTCAACTTCCGGTTATGAGCGCCTTGTTTATAATTATCAATATCAGTCTCAAACTTAAAGTTTTTAACTGACTAGAAATAGGATATTTCATTTAGTGTAATCCCCTTAAATGCGAAAAATATCATGACTAAATGGCGGATAGCAGAGGAAGAAAGCGGCAGCGATTGTCTTTGTCAGATAATTAAAAAAATAAGGCTAGGACGTGAATTATCTGCGACCAAGCAGAAAGAAGCAGTCCTGAAGTTCATTAAGCCTCCGGCATCTGATGAGGTGCAGCTGATGAGGTGCATCTGGTGAGGTGCATCTGATGAGGTGCATCTGATGATGCGCATCTGATGATGTGCATCTGATGATGTGCATCTGATGAGGTGCATCTGTTGAGGTGCATCTGATGATGTGCATCTGATGAGGTGCATCTGATGAGGTGCATTTGATGAGGTGCATCTGATGAGGTGCATCTGATGAGGTGCATCTAATAATGTGCATCTGATGATGTGCATCTGATGAGGTGCATCTGATGAGGTGCATCTGATGAGGTGCATCTGATGATGTGCATCTGATGAGGTGCATCTGATGAGGTGCATCTAATAATGTGCATCTGATGAGGTGCATCTGATGAGGTGCATCTGATGAGGTGCATCTGATGAGGTGCATCTGATGAGGTGCATCTGATGAGGTGCATCTGATGAGGTGCATCTGATGAGGTGCATCTGATGAGGTGCATCTGATGAGGTGCATCTGATGAGGTGCATCTGATGATGTGCATCTGATGAGGTGCATCTGATGAGGTGCATTTGATGAGGTGCATCTGATGATGTGCATCTGATGAGGCGCATAATCCTCACAGCGAAGACTCCTCATCCGATTCCGAAGAGCAAAATCTCGCGATGTAAGCGAAATTCGGCACCGAGAAAGAAAGTGGATATATGTAGCGATAACGAAGGCCAAGATGACAATGACGAAGGACAACTTAGCGTTGACGTCATCGACCGTGTCGATGGTCCAAATGATATATGCGATAGTAATATTGTCAAAAATTCCAATTAAATTTTTGACAGAGAGCACTGGAGAGCAACAACCTTAATGAAGGCACCAATAAAACATAAACCTTGGTCTGTGCGAGATGATAATAAGCCAACGATACAAGCTGAAACATTTAAATATCTAGAATTTGTAATGAGTGCTTGGGTGGTAGTGTGTATGACACCAAGGACAGGTTCAAGGCAACTTGACAAATATGGATGGAATTGACGAGTGTGTTGTGCGACACCGAAATGCCAATTCCTCTCAAAGGAAAGGTATACAAAGCAATAATAAAACCGGTGATGATGTATGGAGCAGAAGCTTGACACCTTGCGTCGGAGGAATTCATTCAAGCTTATAAAGGAGAGAGAGGGAGCGGGGAAGTCTCTTCCACGCGTCATTGATACGCGCAACAAAAGCATTTGAAGGTCAATCTAGCTGTCATGGTTCCCATGAATAATATTCGTTTTTCATTATTTGTAAAAAGAAAGAATGCTTTTCTACGCGTGACTTGATCCATGCATGTATACTTCGAAAGGTAAGGTTTCATGCCATCTAAGTATGTCGACAGTACGCCCGTGAATATACAAACATATGTTAACATAAGCATACGTACATTACTTGAATGCATAAATACATTGACAAGTAGTATGCATAGTGTCACTTATGACTCTGCATGAATAATTTGATTTACGCGTAATTAGAAGGCCAAAGGTCACCCAGCCGGCGATAGCCGACTACCTTAAACTATGGGTACAGGTCATTTATTAATATATTCGTGTGCAGTATTACTCTAAAAAATCACCTTTTCCGTCTGTCAGAATTCTCTCGCAAGCCGCAGTTTCTAATCTACCCCGCTCCACGCAAACCCCTCTCTAGGTTGGGTAGGAGGGAAGGGTTTCAAACCGCTAGTCGATAATTTGACTCGCATCCCAACGACTAACGTGTACGCACCAATTTTTAAATTAGGTGGTTCTCTTTAAAATATGTTTAGGCCCTATTTCAAATGAGAAACAAGTAACTGCTTTTATACTGCACCACAGCTTATAGTGGCTACTCCGAAAGCAACTGCCGCAAGAACTTCTAGCATCGTAGGGCCATTCAACCCAGGAAACGAGGCGCCTACACGGAAATACTGGCATACCACTGTGCCTTATAGACGCCCAAAAAGTCACCCGTTATCCGAAGATAGGTGTAATCTTCTCTCAAAGTCTAGGGCGCCAGAATCTGCTCCACTTTATCCGGCGTATTCTGACAGATCACTTCGTCACGCATATGCAATGGGTCTTGATAGGCTCAAAGAAAGATGAAACCATCACGAAAAAGTTTCGGATGAATCTCAGTTGATATGATAATCACTACGAGAAGGAACGTACGTCCGTCAATCGCTGCGAAATGGGCCCTTGACCAGCAACGTTTATGTCGGAAGGGAAGACGGCAACTCCCTCTAGGGTCACAATGCGACCTAATAAGTAGTTCTAGGCAGCAACCGACATTTTCTGGCCTCCAATTAGAGGCTAGTCTCCTTAAAGCATTCAAGCAACTGCCCCAAGCTTTGTAAATGGAGCAACCTTTCTTGCTCGGGATACTCTCGAAATGACGCCACCGTCCATATATTATACCAGAAATATCAAACTTATGCATGAATAGCACAGTGTTGGCCTCCGCATGACAGTGTCCTCCTAAGATAACTACTCTCCCTCGATTTATATCTCGGTGCGAGACAAACGCCGTCTTATCGGCGTCCATCTGGTCCTTACCGGCCCAGTAGTGGTAACCGCTTCGTAGTCCAGAGTACCGACCCAAACTCCATCAGCGAGGGTGTATAAACATTCGTTGATCATGGGAGGCGTATGCGAGTCACATGAGCACAACTGCGGGTAGTTAATGAAGAAACCTTAAGGTTCCGTCCGTCCTGTGACCAAACACCACATTGGCTGCTCACTCGGTAACACCCCCTCTTCCGCTAGTATACTTCCCAACTCCCCATTCATCGCAGCCCTGTGTGGAAGTCGCTGGAATGGTCAGTATGTATGTATGAGTAAATTGGCTTTGTAATTGTTTCATTCTAAACTTGAGTCTGACATTTTCAAGAACTCTTGCCCATTTAGTACTCACTTGATCACAAACCGTCCAATCCTCGACCGAAACGTAACCCGCCTTAACAACTACTCTGCCTGGATTTCTATTTCGAGTAAAATAATGCTTTCGAGCTTCAGCAACTAGAAAGATTTTCAAAAGGTGATGCCAGAGCAATTTATTAGGTAATAATCGGGCATTTACAATCAAAGGGAAGAGGTGGTGGCGATTTGGAAGGGAATGCGGAAAATAACTGACTGCGTGTGGCGGGTTTCTCTCTCGCCAGCTCCTTCTTCTAGATGACGAGATTACCGCCGGTTCTTTTTCCTCAGTCACCAAGCTCAGCAACACGACACACTGGATAGTTTTAATATTGATGGTAGATATACACATCACTCATCCTATCTACACTTACTAGAGTTATTAGTGTCCTTTAGAAATGTTTCCATGGTTTATATTGATTACCCTTATCGTCAGAACGATCTAACGTCTCTCCCAGTTCCTGAAAAAAGTCCTTGTTTCTTCGCTTGCTACACTATATGAACACTTCTAGAGGCGATTTCCTTCGCCATCCCAAACGCAAAACTCGTATCTCTATTGGACGACTGATCACCTGCTGAAACTATTACTAAACCTGGTTGGTCGGATCTTGGTGTCCCTAGCATAACGTCATATCACTCGAGGCGCACAGTTAATGTTTGACTAGCGGCTGTTATGCTGTTAGTGTCATATACAGGCAATAGGTTCCAGGGATTGAGATACATCATTATAGTTATACCACCTAATAGGTTGGGCCCTTCGTATCGGAATTGTCCCTTATTCTTGATTGGTGTCAACAAGCCGGTTCAGACCAGGTCTTCAGCTGATTCGTGAATTTCTTGTCCGTGGGTCGCAGAGATGGGGGGGGGGCCAGGCGGCTCTAACGTCTGCCTCGAGGTGTCGGGTTTCGTTGCTTGACACTCCGTTTGATCTTTGCATACTTTTCGCCGATTGTATTGAGGCCGTCTGCCTCCGGCGAAACTCATTGATGTCTCCCCTCTCAGGTTTCAGCTAGACAACTTCATTCGGAGTTCTCCCACGCCTCTGCAGTCGGTCGATGACTTTTATATAGCGCCATCGTCCAGAGTTTCGCGCGTGACACTGCGGCTTGTCGTTCAGATACATTAAATGAATACAAGGCCTGTACATAGGCCTACACCTTTATTTCAACTACCACAAAATTGAAATAGTATTTGTGTCGCGGTTTTAATGATTGTCGGCCAAGGACAAATGGTTCTTTAGTGTGTCATATAGACAGGTATTTAATCAGGTATTTATTGTTTTTGATAGAAATGTTATAGTTATATTAAAAAAGTGTAAAGATACAAATCAATCTGAGTATAATCTTCTCAGTAGTCCTGTACCACTAGACCCGCGTAGCGTAGACCTGTTTGGCACCCAAATATCACAAGTGGTAGGCCTATCTGTAACAATCTGTTGACCTGTTTCTGTGTTTCATATAAAAACATCATTACTAGTTTAATTTAATTTTAAACTTCAGTTAGAGCTAATCTATAAATATTATACTTAATGATGCAGTGAACTGCATCTTGCAGGTTCTTTGAAGTTATTCAGTTGATAGAATATGTGTAGAACATAGTCTGTAAAATTGTTACTGATCGTTTAATAACCGAAATTACAACCAGCTTCTCTCGTTTGCGAGAATTGAATGCACGGTTTGGATTTCTGTTAGATATAGTAAATCTCGTGTCAGGAGGTTCTACCGAACAGCTGGGAACAAAATGTATAGGTCTGGCAAATTATTATGAAGTTGACATTATTGAAAATGATGATCTATTTAGAGAAATTAATGGCTGCAAGATGCTATTAAGTAACAGAAACCAAAGCGATGTAGTTAGTCCTGAAGTCCCATTTGACGTATTCTAAAAATTTTTATATCGTATGACAAAGATGTGTTTCCTAATCTGCAGATTGCTTTACATCTGCTTCTAACCGTTGCAGTTTCTATTGCTAGTTGCGAAAGATCGTCTATCAAACTAAAGATAACACTGACCTATTCACTAAGCACAATAAGACAAAACCGATTCAGTAATCTGGCGCTCCTAAGCATCAAAAAACGGTTTTCGGTATAGGCCTAATTAGGCCTTATTTTGACAAAATAATAGATGCGTTTGCATCTGCAAAAGCTAGAAAAATTCGCTTGTAAAGAGTGGCCTTAAACTAAGCAGGCGTATGTTACAAAACCAACATTTTAAAACTGGTATATTTGAAAACTAAAAAAGGGGCGCAGACATTGCGTCTTGCCTCTGGGCGTTGAAAGCCCTTCTAAAGCCAATGAAGATCTATTAGCGCCTGTGAAATGTGAACAAGACCACAACATCAGTGTTGGGTAAACTCGCGCAAGAAATGAGTTGGATTAAAACTCAACTTATGCACCTCAAGGTGAGTTAAAACTCAAACTCAAATCATCCTCTATGAAGTGAGTTTACTCAAACTCAGTTGTTAAATGAGTTTAATTGGGGGTTCCTGAAAGCGGAAGAACGTGACCTCTTGGAGAGCTTCAACAGAATTATTAAGCGATCCGTTTTCTTACCGCCGGACTCACCAACCGTCGCGTGCCTGATTGGCCGTGCAGACGACGTCCTGCGCTCGGCCACAATGGCCGAAAGTGCTCATGTGTTTTGTCGTATGTGTCGGGTGCGAAAGCCAGTTGGATATGACCTTAGACACCGGGCACATCCAATCGACCTCCCGGTTAAGGACAGCGATGACTATCTGTCAGAGATTATTTATTTATTTATTCTTAAATTTGATATCGCCCTTCTTCCAACATTTTTTGCATAGAAGCGCACGCGCCTCGACTATTCAATTGCAGTTGTACTGCAGAGCAATTTTGAACCAAGGACATGCTCAAGGTCCCTACACGGTGACTCCTCGGAAGAGGGTCGAACCCACTCACTCAGCGCACACTGTCACTGAGAGTTACGTTCCGACCGCTCTATAGCCAATCAGCCACCTTGCCACACTTATGTTTAGGAACATTTATTAATCGGGCCTCAGGCTCACGAGCGATTCTTAGCTCCGTTGTACTCTCCTTTTAAAGACCCTGACATTATGATTATTGCAACTCAATACCGCCATATCTTGCGTGCGCTATCTAATAGTATCTATTGTAAATTCTTGCGTTTTGACAAAAAGTTAATTTAATAAACGAAAATTCAATACAATACAATAGAATGAATGTTATTTCCATCATTAAGCAAAATGCACGAGTTGTTAGTGCTGCAATCATAGTTCCACTATAAATCTACACAGTAATGAAGTCTTAAAATAGATTTCGTCTAGTTTAAAGTTCATCATTAGAAGGAAAGTCCGTCTTTTAATAAAACTTGCATATAAGTGCTAATTACACTAATTTCAATATGTCTACAGCATCAATAAAGACTAAATTAATGATAAATCATTATTTATGCACCCTATATTGTAAATAAATTTGAGAGTAGCTGAGAAGGTTTATAATGTTGTTCTCATAAATAAATCGTTCTGGGTCTAGGGAACACATGTGCAAACACTGTTGACGTTTTGTGAATTGGCGCAACCAGTAATGAGGCAGGCGGCGTTGGGCCAAGTGGGGACCATCTCACCACCTGGTCCAACGCGGGCCGTGCATCTTCCGCTGTTGCACCAAAGAGCCTTTCCACCACAGTCTGTGTGATTTGTACAGTCCCTTGGCGAAGGCACGTAGGTGTAGATCCCTGGAATGTACTTGTTACTCAGTCCGTCGATGCATTTGTACTTCTTGAAGGGCTTCATGGAATCGGTTGCATGGTGATTCGCAGGAACGTCTGCGTCATTTGGATAGTCCGTCTCTTTGTTCGTCGGCTGGATATCTCGAAACCTCTCCCACAGAAAATCAATGAATGTGTGATGAAACCAAAAGACTGGGTCGAGCACAGCACAGCTAATAAACGACATGTGACCACCGACGAATACGTGAACCCCTCCGTGGTTGGCTTCAAAAGTGTTAGTAGTGTATGGTTGCATAAGATTGGGGAAAGTATAGGAGCCATTCAAAGCATTATTGATTTTGTTGTCGTCGTAGAGATAGCTGTTTCCTCCGACTTGTCGATAAAGGTTCGGCCAGTCCTGGGCGCAAGCTGGTGAAAGACCTGGTTGAGCCGCTCGATTGGCAGCAAATCCAGTCGTCACGTACCCCTGACCATTCCCGAAAAATTCGGGTGTCCATAGAGCAGATTGAGATGCGTCGGGCAGCCACCTGTCGAGCGTCGTATCCCAGTAGCACAAGTTGATCGCTTTATTGAATTTCTTCAGCTCCTTCTCCAATCTGACTCAAAGCAACACAGAATCTCATGCATTAAAATTCAACAGCTAGATAATCTAAATGTTCTCAGGAAAAGAATGATATCTCACACATAGAACGGCACAATAACCAGTACATGCGCCTAAACAGATAGAAAACATTTGTGCACATATCGTGTCGCAGCGTATAGTATCTTTAAATTCATAATTCATATAGCGCTTCTCGAAAACTACTCAGAATGCACTCTCAGCATGAAAACCCAGTGGAAATGAAATGTCTTTGGAGAGTGAGAGGCGTATGGAGACATTAGTTTAGCCCTTAGTGATGAAGGAAGGTCATTCCAGGTAGATGGACACACAATATCAAACTCCCGGCATTGGACCAAGACAGTTTTAGTCATACCGACACAGTGATCAAGACGATCGAAATAGCGCAAAGAACTATATGAAGTTGCAGATAACGGCTTTCACAAAATAATAGTCCGAGAGATTTCTCGGGGCACTGCCTAGCTGGTCTGTGGATACTGGAAAGAGGTTCTTGTAGTAAATTGATACACACGGTGATAGGAAGGCAATGCAAAACTTCAGCCACATATGTAAAGATATGTACAAAGCGAGTGTGTCGGGCTATGAGCCTAGCTGAAGCTAAGACTAATGGAAAAGAGGAAAGAGGCTGTTTCTGGAGCCCCACAAGAAGTGAGTTGCAGTAGTCTGGGCTGGAGCAGACAAACGCACGTGGTGGTTGTGAGTTGAGACACAGGAAGGCACCAATCATCTGATGGCTCTGAGCTACATGAAAAATACGAACAGAATGTTCCACACAAACCATAATTATGGCAGGTTTATACGACAGATCAAGGCAGAACTAGACAGATAGACAGATAGACAGATAGACAGATAGACAGATAGACAGACCGGTTTGTCAGTTTGTTTCTCATGAAACGAAAATATACACCTAGACACATAACCGTAGACAAGCTTAGACAGATTTAGACAGACCTGGGTCTGATGGCATCTATGCAGAAAAAAAATAAGACAGACCAAAGTAGATCTAAACGTGTCTAGACAAACCTTAGCAGGCATAGGCATATACGGTCTATATATATATATCACGTTTGAAAATTCATATCGGAAATGCCAAATTTCTTAAGTGTATTTTATTGTGTAGCACTTGTTTCTTCACGAGCACCGCAACAAGAGAGTGAGGTCATCCAGAGTTCGATGTCCAGGTTAGACCGCAGCCGCTTTCCTCAGAGAAGAGAGACCAGAGACAGAGTAGCCGCTAAGGAGAGAGGCGGCAATGGAGAGGAAGAGATAGAGAGTAAGCAAACAGAAGAGGAGAGAGAGAGAGAGAGAGAGAAGGCAGAGAAAGGTGAGAGGCTAAGAAAGGATCAGTAGATGAGAGGAGAGGAGTGGCCTAGTGATTGGTCAAAGTAGTCGTTGAGGAGAGAGGAGGCAAAGGAGAGGAAAGCAGAGCACAGAGAGGAAGGGGAATGTAATATCCTTGTTTCACACTTTCTATATCTTTATTGTCCACTTTATATTTTCATAACATGATTAACGTCCAGTTTCAAGTCCCAACTAACGCTGCTACTTATTTCCTCTTCTTTCTTTCTACTTCCGTTGTCTAGTTCCTTGAGTATACGCTGTATCCCTACAATACTACACGGAGAAGAGAAGAGGCAGAGAAAATGAAAGGCAAATGGATGGGATTAGAAGTCAAAAGAGAAGCAGATATATTGGAAGGCAGAGTAGCCGTTAAAGTGATAGGAGTCAAAGAAGAGAAGAGGCAGAATATATTAGAGGCAGCGTTGCCGATAAGGCAGATTTGATTGAGGAGCAGAAAGCAAGGAAGGTGCAGGATCGGGTGGATTTTTTAAAATTTTCGGATGCATTAGGATGAGTTAATGACCGCAAATGAAACAGTATTCCAATCATTTACATTACCTCAAGAGAAATTCTCGGTGCCATCCTGGAAAGCACGGACCGAAATGCGCGCTGGGTGCCTGCATCGAATTATGCTGGGACATGAAGACCTCGTAGAATGTGAAGACGTTGAGCGTCGATTTGTCTTTAGTGACGAAGAGATATTGAAACCCTTGGAACAAGAGCGATCGTTCTGCATCGGTGAGGGTTCGACATTCCTTTCTCACTCCGGGAGGGGGACCCTCTGGAGGCTTTTCTGGAGTGTCCGGTTGGTCAAAAATTTTGCTAATCGGCAGTGGTATCCCGAACCATGCGAATCTAGGATTAAGCCAATCGTCGAGCATCTTTCTCAGTGGAAGCAGGAGCTCCTTCAAAAGAGCGTCCGCTTCCCAACAACACAGGCTGATCATGGCGACATAAATCCACCGCATGGTAGCTGTACTTTACGCGCTTTTACTTTAGGAAACCTGGCGATAGCGATAAAAACACAAAATTTATCAGAACCATGCAATTATTAATCATCAGAACAGTTAATGGAACCATTTAGAATCAGATGCGAGTTCAGTCACTTGTAGATTCCCTTAAATCCGAGGATTCATACACGCTTTGGTAAAGCAAGGCAAAATCATTTGAACCATAGGCTCCATAGCTGTACAACTTTACAGGGGCTGCTCTATCAAGTGTTTCAGGGTGATTTCGTTAATGATCTGAGTTGATTTTCCAGATTTTGCTTATGTTCCACATCAATTTCTATAGAAGCTAAAATTCAATTTGATCTTTTCAAAGCGTCGTTATGTCAACAAACTTATTCAATTAGTCCACAAAGTGATAGGTTTATGCTTCAATATAAAGTACTAGTTTTATCACAGGTTGAAAATATGAAATATGGTTGCAATGACGACACTATCCGGAGCTAGACATTTGCAAAAGCGTGTTTAGCACAATATTTCTTGGTGCTAGGTATAAATAAAGAAAAAACCAGTAGTCTTAGCGCTTCAGTAAATGCTATACCAGGATATACTGGACAAAACAGCATAAACGGGAACACTTTTACTTGATGGTGATTGCATTTTTTAATTAGTGTTAGCATTTTTCGATTAGTCGGCTGAGACATTTTCCCCGCAATAATGCGATCATAAAACCCGATTCATGCAAAAATCTAGCAATCAAAAGACATGATATAGCGTCACTTTAAGATATCTACTCAGAGGCAATCCAGACCTAACCGCGGCTGAAAAGTAACTGTTTTCTAAATCCACCCAAAGCAGCCGAGTCAAAACCGGTGTGTCCACAAGCCGAAGCGTCATCTATAGTCACCCAATATTTTTTGTTCTGACAATTTTGTGCCTAGTAACAATACACCTAGATTTTGATATTCAAGTTGGCCCCGTTGCTACCAACTATCGCTCGACAATCGGTGGAATAACAGATATTGTCTAAAATGAAACTGTCCGTGTTCCGTTAAAACTCTACGAGATTATTATTATTATTAAATTTGTAACGCGCACAAGGTCACACCTAAATGTGAATCTGAGGCGCGGATAGTCAGTCACCAGGAGAAGATGCAATTAGATTTCCAAATCCTTGAAAGTCAAAGAGAAATAGTGAGTTTTGAGTCGCTTTTTGAAGGAAGGAAGTGAATTTGAGCTACGAAGAGAGAGTGGCAGTCGATTCTATTCCCTAGGAGCAGATACATGAAATGCACGAGAGCCCATAACTGTTCTCCATCGTGGTTCAACTTAAAGGCCTGTACTTGATGATCGTAAGCAACGAGGAGCAATGTAAGGAGTTAGTAGAGCATGAACATAGGTAGGTGTACTGGTGATGATGGTTTTGTAGATCATAACCAAATTGGCTCTTGGATTGTCCTTCTTCCCATAATTTTGTACGTTTAGAATCAATTTTTGCACATCGACTAATCCTACGTGGTTGTATAAAACTCATTCCTTATTATTCCTGTTCCTGTTCTGAAATGAGTCTTGTCTGGCACAGGCAAGCCTATAGTACTGTATACGCCCTCTGTAGAGTTTACTTTTGCTCTCAGTGTAGGACGGGCACCGAAGCGGGTCATTGGGATTGTCTTGATCGATAGCCATTGATCATGTCTAAATTCATATACTGAAATTTGACAATTACTAACACTATTAATTTTAAGTGGTATCCTATGTAGTCCTCCATCTGGCGCCTTGACGAATTAGTACGTCATTCTGCTTGGCGATGATGCTTCGTGGACTGCGAGCGTTGCCAATTTGAGCCCTTTGACCCTATCGACATCACCTGGTCCACAAACTCTAATCCATATCATCTATAACTGCTGACTGGAATCCGTTGGTTGGTTCAGTGGCGCCGGCAGCGTTTTGAAAGTGGAGGGGTACCAAAATAATAAAGATTGTGAAAATTGTGCTTGTTTTATGCCCTCCCTTTTTGTCCATGCGCCCCTCCCATTTACAGAGCAATGTGCTCCTTTTGCACGGAACGTGTTCTAGTCAATTATGACGTAGCTTGAATTGTTGTTTGCGTCAAATGTTTGTATTATTATGTCGGCTTTAAGCATTGAAGAACCTACCTATTGTGTTCAACTCAAATGCTGTCTATTATACGTTTAATGAAGGCAAACGTACACCTTCAAAATTCAACTTACTTGAAGTAATATATTTAACTTTTCATTTTAATTTCTGTTAAAATTCAAATTTTTTTAAATTTGACCTATTAGGATATTGAAGCAGCTTTTTAAGTCTATTGCAGGACTAGTTATTTAGTTGACATACTGCGAGATTTGTCTGCAGTTGTTATTCGTGCACATCTTAGTGGCATTCATTTGTTATTTAAACTGTTTCAGTTTAAATCTGTCCTGATCGAGTTGATGTGGTTCTATGTTTTCACTACGGCGACCATTCCACCAAATTAGACTTTGATCTCTCGGATTACCCTTGTGAATAAGCTAGTGCTCTGAACTTGGCATTCGATTGGCACTTTAGAAATTTGGAGATTACTATTAAGACAGAGTTGTTACTGGCTGTGCGAGGGCATAACTTAGACTGAAGAAGGGCAACTGACATAGCGACTTAATTAGAACTCTAAGTCAATTAATAATGAACTTAATGACAACAGTGAATCGTGCAACTCCAAGATAATAATGTTCGGCGGTCATGATTTTTGTTAGAGCCACGGAAAAGTAGAACTCTTGACTGAATTGGCAGATGAAAGCCCTGCTAGATATAAGAATGATATCCGTAAAGACCCATTCTCATTGCAGTATTACCAACAATATTTTTATAAGCCTAATGCCGAGTAATTCTATGACACCACTATGTTCCGTACGTACATCGTGGAAAACGAAACGGTTTCGGAAGCACAGAAGAGGAATATCCGAAGAGATTCATAAGAAAGAATAAAACTAAAAGTCTAAGACTATATAATTACATGGGTTCTCAAGTCAAGTAAAATAAAACGATCGCGATGATAGGCTTATAATATACGTGGAAATCACTGGCGATAGTGACAAAGTGTCAGAAAAAGTTTGCGGAGTGAACAAATCTAAAATTTAGCGAATGAACCTAAACATCAAGGTAATAAAAGCCGGTTAGCAAAACTGCGTTAACAAGAGGATTGCTATAAGGCATGTGTGATATAAAGCATATTGTGATCAAAGAAAATCTATCACAGCGCCTGAATTGCTGCTCCACTGAACGAACTGCCAAAGGCAAAGATGTTACATTTCTATGTCCCACTTCCTGTGAGCAAGCCTTCCAGACCCCGAAGGCCGCGTTGATCGCCTGCCTTTTCTGACATGAACGTATTGGACGACGACTCTGAGATTGCATTCGATTACGCTTTATGGCAATAAGGCCTACGACTACTGTAACACACGACGTGGTATTCCATCGGAATTGGGAAGCCGAAGTTTAAGAAGTCCAGAAAGATTCTATATGGTCAATGAATTAGAAGCCCTATCTGAGATCGAGGCACTCAGGATTTTCTATTCTTAGTTGGTCGATCGTTACGTCGGTGTCCATCCAAGAGATACCCAGGCGCGCTGACCAACAGGTCCTCTTCGGAAGTGACAGAAATGACGACGGCCACTCTAAACCTCTCTCGAGTGGCAAGGACTTCATGCATGACCTGATGAAACTGAGCTAACGAAGTAACAGTCAAAAGTTCACACGACGTGGCATTGAAAAGATCAGACTCCAGCATCAGCATGACGCAGTTATCTTGCACGGGGGATTGGGGGGTTTGAGGGCCGAATCAGAAGTCCACCCCGTCCTGAATATAATTAACTAATGAAATTATTCTGTTGACACAACTTTGAATCGAGGCGACCCAGACAATTACCGTGCAATCACCCTTGTTTTCGTAATTTCTGAAGTGTTTGGACATGTACTTCTTCTAATTTGTGACGCGTTTCTTAGTTGGCCCTACCGAAGATCACCATTTGGATTTAAACACTTCGGATGGGTTGTACTGAGGACAACCGTCGAGCATTTTTTAAATCAGGGTTGTTTGTTCTTCTGAAAATGTCTTCGTATGTTAGAAAAGTCTTGGCCGTATTGCAATGGTTACTATCGTTGGTACTTGGTTGAGTATCTCTCTTTGAAAACACTGGTATAAGAAATAACTGGTTAAAGGGCGCTTGGGCAGTCAGAGTTGTCCACGGAGGTTGGTCACGAATACCTGTTAGGGTCACCCATTTAAATCCACCACTTTTTCACAGAGCTGAATATACAGCTCTGTGCCTTCCATGATGATTCGTTACCGTTTACATTGTCTGTGCATTCGCTCATTGGCAAGAGATCCTCAACGCTCCTGACCGAGGGCAGAACGCCAGAAGAGAAACCCAAGGCTATGGCAAAGCCAATTGAAATCTAATACGCGCGATTGACTTCTGAGACGAAAAATCTGGCACTTATTCAGTGTCCTGATGTTTCGCGTTCTTTACAGCGGTCATATATGACCTAAACCTACATAACTTTGCATTGAGGGCAATAATGGTGTGATATCCTTCAACACCGCATGCCCATTTGAATGGATACCACCAAACTCGGCTCAAACTGAGACAAAGACTCTGGCATGCTTGAGTAGTCCTATTCTTCGTCTCAGAAGTCAATCGCGCCACTTGATATTACCCTTTCGCTGAGATATTATATGAATATAATAAATTAGAGATAAAATCATCTGAGTGAGTTAATGTTTCACGTTCTCTAAGACGGTCATATTTTTATGGGATCATGCTGTTATCAGTTACTATCAGCTAACTTGAATATGGCGAGAAAAAGTTTGGGCAACACCGGGTTATTCGTTCTAACACCGAACTTTGCTCTAGATGTCCAATGGGATAATTTCTTAATAATTTATGAGAAACAAGTGAAAGTAAAAACATGGGTTTTTCGGGACCCTCTTTTATTGACTTTTGCTAATCTGGTAGATGGCGTAATCGATCCATTTACTTAAGAGATCATTTATGATGTAAACTTGCCAGAGTGGGGCTCGTCAATGAGGACTCGTTCGAGCGTGTAAACGAAATTTAATTTTGCTCATTATTTTTTTATTGTTTTCTCAATTTTTTGAGTTATTTGACTCATTGCATTGTCATCCAAGCGTTACATATGTGCAAAATTTCAGTTCTGTAGGTTGACAGGAACATACCGAAAAAAGAGTTGAATGACCTCGACGAACCAAAGAACCGACGTCTAACCAAGACAAACTTTACGCAAGCCAAGTTAAATAAAAGAGGGTAAAAAAGCGATCTGATTTCGGTGACTCTTTCGGATAGGCGTGCAAGTTACATAGCTAAGGATGCAACACTTGGGCATGCCCGCCCGACTCTCACGTACCAAGAAATATCCGATATTCTTCTGCATAAATTTAAGTTTAGGCAATAATAAATGGAGCAAACGAAGGGTATCTGCACCTATATGACTAATGATTATGAGCTCAAAATATCAATATTAAGTTTTATTATTCTGCTGTATTGCGTTTTTGCCACATTAGAATTTGAAAATAATATTAGTAAAATTAGCACAAAATGCGGATCAGGTCGGACTGGGTCGGGTTATGCACTACATGGGTCGGGTCAGATATTTTACTTCAGAAGTCGGGTCGGGGTTCATTTTGGATGTGTTGGATTGGGTCTTGTCATGAAAATTGAACGCATTGTAAAGATCTATAAAGCACAGACTACAAAACAAGCGTCAACTTAGACCTACACGAGACTTTAGCTTTCGCTCCATTATAGTCGTGAATGTATCAAGAGGTCATTAGTATTTACGAAGTAATATTTAAGCGGATATTTTTAGCATCCTACACAAAATAATGTGTGGACTTATCAAAGCACTGCGAACGCACTGAAATGTCTCAGAACGTGAAATGCAAATCTATCGCCTTTCATTATGCATCCTTCTAAAATTAGTTGCCGAACAACCAGGGTGATGAACCATTCAATCTGTCTTCACCGCAGTTCCGCAAACTGTTGGAGACCATTTTTGTTCGGTCGTGGTTTCATTGTGTTCCCTCGGGAACGCCTATAATGAGCTTTCTTGAGCAGGCGATATATAAATCTGAATACAGCTACAATTGCCTCTGAGACCAAGGCAGTGTGCGATCCTAACATCTTCTTACCTCGATGACAGGAGTAACGAGAAAAGAACCGATGATCTGAGGACACTTGATGATGCGATCGTCGTCTCCACTGAAACTTAGCTCAATCCATCGCAGAACTGGCTTCATATACCTTCACACGTACTACGTAGAAAGGCTTTGTCACAAGCTGCCTTTGTGACTTAAATGAGGCCAAGGTCAACCCACAGCGATTGACGTCATTCTTATTTTTGAAGCTCGTCTTATTTATGGCCTATTTTTGATATTTTCGCGCAACGGTCCGATGCAGTCTTCTCACTTCCTAATAATGGTCGTATTCGTGTTTTCATATTTATTAGTATGCAAATCGAAAAATTTCGGAATATTTAGTGAAAAATCTAACAATTTCTAAATCATGTCACGATTGTTCTATATTAACTAACGGCAACACTATAGAAACTCAGCAGTAGACACTCATCTACAAGCATATGAAAACGCATTACAGAGTGGTAAAAAATAAATCTACACAAAAATTAAGTTGAGTGTCAGTCTGCCAGTATGCCAAGCCTATAGGCCTACAACATTGACAAAGGCAAATAACGAATGCCGTAATTATATAATTTTTTAATAGTGACCGGAGTGTAACAAGCGGGGGCAGGGGGGCACCGGTGCCCAAGTTTCAAAACGGGGGGGGGGGCAAGGCCCCTCCATTTTTAGTGCTCAGTACCCGCCATGTGCCCCCAAATCGGTTCTTTCATGTTTCTCCAATGGCACTTTAAGATAACTATTGCTAAAATTATTCGTGCCCCCATTTTTCACATTTCTGAGAGGCAAAATTCAAAAAGTAGGGGACAAAAAATTTTTTTTGCGCTTTGCGCAATATTTTGCAAATTATGCCCTCCCCATTTTCCGAAACCTTGTTACACATCTGATAGTGACTAATTCATGTTTTTCATTTAACCTTATTATTGTCTAGTGAATGGTCCAAGAAATTAACTAGTGTTCCGTTCCGTTTAGTGAAATTTTCCACGTCGAGCACTGCGCATATGTAGGCCTGCATAATACCACATATAGAAATAAATATTTGCATAGATGTATGTGGTCTGTCGCGCGTCCAAATGACAGCAGAGGATGCGTAGCCTATGTCAAGCAGAATGATCTTGTAAACGGACGTACAAAACACGTCAAAGAAATCCAGCTAGATATAATAGTGCATAGCCCAGCGATGTTCAGCCTGTGGTACGCGTACCCCTAGGGGCACGCCAGCTATTTCCAAGAGGTAGGACTACACAAAAAATTGTAAAATTTAAAATAAATTGTTCGTGCAAAAACAGATAATAATCACAGGTTTTGAAATGCCATACTTACTTTAGTCCCATATTATGATAATAATAGAACAGTGTAGCATACTAAATATTGTTAGATATTCTAATTCTAATAATCTATTCTAATTAATAAATTATCAAAGAGCGTTTCTGACATGTTTTTTTCTGTTGGAGATACGCACACAAATATTTTGTTAGTTTTTGGGTAGGCCATACAACAATTAGGCTATCCTCTGTCAATAGCCTTAACGGCTACGCGCCCCGAAGAAAATAACGCCCGAGTGAATACTTATCTCGAATATGACCCATAAACTTAACAAGTAGGCTAGAGCACGTTAATGCAAACTGCTAAATCTCTTGTAAACCAATTTGCTGTCACTTTCATGCTCCAGTCTGTACTCAACGCATCTGCTCGTTTGATTGCCCGTCTTCCACGTTTCTCACATATCTCTACTTTCATGACTCAACATCTTCATTGGCTTCTCCTAACTGATAGGATTCAGTTCAACATCCTCTTTCTTACATGCAAAGCGTTTCTGGGTCAGGCTCCACGCTATATTCTTGTGATCTTATCAGGCAACCTATCTCGGCTACCTCTGGACGTCCTCTCCGCTCTTTAGACCGTCAGGAACTTCTAGTACCTTGGTCTAGAACTGCCACAGCTTGGCATCGTGCCTATGCCTCTGTTAGCCCTTCGCTATGGAACAGCCTTCCTGCTGTGACTCATGCTGCCATCTTATCTAGTAGCACAACTGTTTCTGCTCGTTCTCTTAAGACTTTTCTTTTCTCTAGGGGTTTTTCGCACTGTGAGCGCCTCTGATTAGGTTGTACTGTGAGAGGCGCTTTATAAATCCGTAAATAGAATAGAATATAAAACAATCAATCAATCAAAAATACTTGATATAGCGCCCCTTCAAGATATCTACTCAGAGGCGCTCCCGGCCTAACTCTCGGCTGAAAACGACAGTTTTAAGAAAGGCGTAAAATGAAGATGGGTTCTGAGGTAGGAGACGAAGCCTCGACAGAGTGTGTAGGCCTACGTACGCATGCCAAATGTCTAATTATGACGTCAACATGAGCATGTTTATATTATAAAATAGGATAATTTCGACATCGTAATTACAATATTTATTTAATATTTGTTCTATAATTAAAGTCTGTTAAGATTGTTCAGTCTTAAGATAATGGAATATTAATTTCAGAACTAAAGCCAAATAAATCGCTGACTATAGTATTCCTGCTTTATCAATTTCTTTAGTATCATAGCTTATTGAACTGAAAGTGTTGGTACATTTAATATTATATTTCTTCATAACAGTTAACAAGTTGCTGCCAAATATGATGTGTTATAAAAACAAATAATTGCCTGCAGTGAAATAAATGTCTTATAAATGACTTAAGTTAATTAACTTATGCAATATGGAAACTTAGTTAAACGTGCGCATTGGGAAAGGATTCATAAAATGTACAATTTGCAACAGGGGATGGTATGAAAATTTAATTTTTTCGCGCATAATAAGCCTATATAGATGAGCCCTATATTACAACATTAAATCGCCGCCAAGCCATTCAGAATGCTCTCGCCCGTGCTGTCACCAAGACCCCAAAGCATCACAATATCACTTCTGTCCTCAAATCACTCCACTGGCTCAAAATACCTGAACGGATCGAATATAAGGTCATTTCACTCACCTACAACACACTGCAATCCTCACAGCCCACATATTTTCGTCAGTTGTTCACGATTCAGCCACATCGTTCAACCCGTTCATCTTCCACCCTCACACTACTTCGCCCTCCCGTCACATCATCACTCAAATTTGCAAATCGCTCCATAGCCATTGCTGTCTCGCCTCTTTGGAACAAACTCCCTTAAGACAGATATCCGATCCGTCCTACGAATTCGCAAACACCTCACCTCTTGCTATCTCCCCACAGATGTTTCACTCACAACTCAAAGCACTGATCTTTCGCAAACCCTATCCTGATTCCTCCTCTTCCTCCTATCTCCCTCGCCGTTTCAACTCCAAACACCATCCACCTTAGCCGTCTACCTGTCTGCCTGCCTGACTCTCTGGATTTGACCCCCTGCCTATCGATTATGTTTTGATTAAGCGCCTATGAATAAGCTGGTTCCCGCGACTTCGCTTTTGTGGGCGCTGTAGAAATGCTGAGATTACGATTACGATTACTGATAATAAATTAACTGCGGTCTGTTTATACGTAATTGTTTTGTTGTCGCTACGAGGTACGAGCGTCACTAGACAGACTAAGGAGGTCGACTTGTGGCCCCCTTCGATTGTATGGTAATGTTTACGCGCATTCCAGGAGTCGTGATCAGTTGAATGGTCATGCGTTTGGGCTATTAGCCCATGTTCCCTCTTTCGGAGAAGACTCTATTTGGGTATAGTCTACATTGCATGAACCAGTTGTTATTGGCGGTGTGTGTGAGCGAGACAGAAACGTTTTTTTAACATCCTGACTCCGTTGCACGGATGTGGGGATTTCCTTTCTATTCGGGCTAGAGCGCTGTTTCAAGTGCGTTACGAGTCATTGAACAGAGACCTTGTTTACTTCGATGCAGAGTACGCTGAACCTGAACCGAGGGCCGAGGCGGTTGAAAAGTTTAAAAAATTGTTATTTTGGACCAAGATTTTGAACACTGGGGATAAGTGCAATCCGACTCTGACGAAAAATCAACCAGTGAAACTAACCATCCAGAAATTAAGAGTGAGATTAGCAGCAAGAAGGCATGTAAAACTGCTGGGACTCAAGTCTCGAGACCAACTTTTACGGACTTGTACTCGAAACATTTGAAGTAGAGTAGGAGACTTTGACTCGGTGACTCGGTTTGGTGTGACAATTACTAGTCATAAGAGGCATGTCACGGTTCTGTCTTCACATGTCACATACGGCCGCACAAGAGATCCTCAGCACACCTAATTGAGCAGAGAAAGACCAAAAAGCCTCAAGTTTATCGCAAGAGGGTACATCACACAAAGCAAACCTGATTTAACAGCAAACCCAGAGATGATATGCGCCTTTGGGTTCTGAGACAAATAATCGGGAACTCAGAGGCTAACGACCTAGTAGCATTAGTGTGTAACAGTAAACCAGGAGACTATGAAAGAGCTATACAATCATAGAAAAGAGTCGCGATATACATATATAATTAATATATGTATATTATATATATATAATGAGATGGAAAGAGAGAGTGGATCAGAGATATAAACACAAAAACAGAGAGCGACAGATGCGTTCTGGTCATTTGTGTTGGTTTAATGTCTCGCGTTTTCCATAGCGGTCATATGCATCAAACACTCATTTTGCATTGAGTGTTTGATGATGTGAGATCCATCATCATCGCTCACTCTCTGAATGGACGCCACGCTATGTAGTGTCCCCGTGCGATGACCGTACTAGCCCGAGATTAGCTATTTTAAGTAGGTATAAACCAGCATCGGAATGCAAACCGCGGTCCGCTTGCCTTTTTCGCAAAGGGGCATGACACGCAGCCAACGCTCTTACCAGGGTCCTTTGCAAGTCTTACCACAGCATTGCCTTCTATGGTAAAGGAAGTAAGTTAACAGTCAACATACGGGTTAAGGTTCCTGCGAAAATCCTAACACTACCAGATAATTGTAAGCCTACATATATAGGCTGTAGCATAATCTAGATGTAAAAACAGCTTGAAGCTTTATGTGAATTTAACTACACCACCTAATAGCACTGCATTAAAGTTTACCGACTAAATTTTAAATCTGACATTGTTTGCAGTTGAATAATATTATGGACGCGATATGTCGCCAATTATTGAAAAATGTGAACATATGAATTTTTTTGGCATGCTAAGTTAACATTGTTTTGATCATCACGTGTTCAGCCACATGTTAAAAGATGTGCAGTCGAGCCATCGCTAGAGCATTAAAATGCCAAAAAATACGTTTTGTCCTGGATGAAAACTAGGCACCATTTTGCCTCAAATAGTCAACTTGTCAGGCAAGGCGAGTATAAGAGTGCACAGTTTGTCAGTACCTGGTGAGGTGTGCATGCACTTGATCGGCAATCGCAGACTTGCTATAGTATTTCCAGGGACAGTTCTTGACTCGTTACTCCGAAGGGCTGATAGTCCGAAGTGTTCATAGTCGGAGTACTTGAATTGATGAAAATAATCATCGCTTAAATGGATGTTGGAATTCTGGAAAAGCTTTAATAGCTTAAGTAACTGTTTGATTCAAGAAAATTTATTTCATAGTGTAAATCGAAGTTTGATTGATGCTCAAACTATGATGCCAAAACGGGCAAATAATGTCGGAAAAAATCGAGCATTGGGACTTCCGAACTTCTGAACAACAGACATGCAAGCGACGCTTGTTATGTTATGTACAGTTCCTTCCATATCCTTGTCTCTATTATAACTGCCGCAATTAACGGAGACTTAAAACTCTTCTTAATGCTTTTTAATATTTTTTGTCATTACATCGTAATTGACTATTAGTCATTAAAGAATCTAGAAGTATTAGGAAAGTTTATTGACCTCATTTAAAAAATAACATAAGTTGGAAGTATTAGCCATCGTGACTGCTCTCTCTGTCTCTGTCTGTCTGTCTGTCTATCTGTCTCTCTCTCTCTCTGTATAATTATGAATGTGTGTGTTTTTTGTGTGAATCAGACTGGTCATTTTTCAAATTCTGATAAACTGTATACACTGCGATTGGTTTGCAATGCGAGGTACACATCGCGAATAGAAACTTCATTGTGGCTTCCAATTTATTTCATTGTCTTTATATTTTCGACCCCTACCTTATTATTTTTTTTGAGAAATCTGACTCTTAACTACATAGGTTATTAACAAAGAATCTAAATTTTTATATGCATGAGTGTATTTATATATAGGATAAGCCGATGCAGACATAACATGGATGTAGGCCTACATGCAATGGACACTGGCATAAACTCTGCGTATACTTGTAATATGCACCAGTGCTTTAGCATATAATAGAACTCATCATTCGGGCTTCGGTTATTCATCCTCTTCACCTGTAGATTTCACGCTCTCGAACTCGCAACAAAGCGTCTCTGAATGTCAACCGAGCTGTCACGGTTCTCTTGAATTCGTCTTTTATCATTTTTAGAAACGCTCTTCTACGCGTTATGCCTGCTTCTAGGCCTACGCCACAAAGCGCTTCGGCAAGTCAACAGGTTGCTATTCTCAGTCGGTTTTTTATTTGTAGAGACGCTATTCTAAATTTATTCAAAGAGCACTAACAGAGGTTGTGCGCTGGTGCTTGAACAAATAGGAAGTCTCGGTGAAAATGTTGCGATTGGTAAAATCAATGCATGATTATGCAAGGACTTTTTTGAGGAGCGGAGTAGGCAACGCAAAGATAAAAATGCAGAGTTTCGTCTGTTTTCAAACTGACAGACCGTAGTATGATTACATACATAGTACAAACGAATGATGACAAGTTATTAACTGTCAGCAGTCACGCAGTGCGACCATTACGCTATAGCCTACGCCTAATTTAACCAATGCCGCCGCCTAGCGAAAGAGGCTTACGGGGAACGCGGGTCACCAACTCGGATAATCAGCTCTGCACCCCAATGGGATATGCATATTTAGGCCTAAATACGGATTCTAGGATGTTGCATCCTTGGACGATTCATACCGGGCGGTTCATCCCCTAACGTTTCATCAAGCAGACTGTTCATCATAGGACGTTTCATCCCCGGAAGCCAATGCAGATCTTCCAACATATAGGCCTATCTAATGACATGATCATATATTATTTTCATTTGGCTGCAGCTCACTGTACGAGATCATGACAAGACAACCTGTTTATTATGTCCAAATGTTGATTTTATGGTTACTTAACTATACAAACCTGTACAAATTTACAAGTGCCAGTGGAAGTAGCGTAGACGGAACCACAATATAAAAACTCAGCTATAATAATGGGCAACGACATCGATAAAGAGTTACAGTGATAATGGATAGACCTATTTGCTATTCAAACTCATTATTTCATGTTTGAATTTCCTGAATGTATGCTCTTAAAAAATTTCGTTATTTGGTGTGTGTAAAAGTCCGGAAATTCCGGAAGTTCTGCATTCAGGGCTCATCACTCCACTGAAACTACTCTGTTCTCCATTCTTTCCGGAAGTTGCTTCGCTGCTGATAGAACTCAATTTATACTTAGATGTCTCTGCAGCCTGTGATATGGTGGACCACAACTTTTTACTATACAGCCTCGAGATGTTTGCATTGGAGGGGCCACAAAACTTCTCTGGCGTCGATCTTGTAAACCTCATCGGCAACACTCAAACTGTCATCTGTGGAGATTAGAACACCCTAGGTCATGGACAAACGCTGTAGCCCTCATGGTCTACTCCGACGTCTGGACTGACTGATATACATTTATTTAAAGCCGCATCCATAACAGGGATGATATGCGTATACTCCAATGTCCTCTTCCTCACTGTTTGTTTATATGGATGACATTCCCGACATATTTTCTAAACAGCCTCTAAGCAGGCAACACACAGGCGTTTGTCTATGCACCTCTCTGCTCAGCTTGCTCCTACCTATGCTCTATCTTGAGACCTGCCCCTTGAATGTCTTCGAACCGATTTTCATTGAATCCATCTAAGATGGGTGCAGCTCATCTGGTCCTGCAACCACCAACAGCTTCCAAAGTTTGACCTCTATCTATTTCCTGAGAGATAATCGTCCTTCACTTTCCGCTCCAGTGTTGACGTAGACCTCGAGAGTACCCATTTATGATCACATTGCTAATCTTCTGCGATCGTCCCATTTTCGTCAAACGTGGCTTAGAGCAATTCGACGCCCCGTCTCCCTTCTGTCTTTACCCTTATCGTCCGTATTTTTTTATGCTCCTAAGTTTATCACACTATGATGCTTTCCTGCATAATTGGTCGTCGATAGACCCCCCTCTCCAGTCTGTTCTTAATACTGCGGCCAGAGTAACACCGCAACCTTCATGATCCGTCTACCAACCTCATCCACTTTCTCCTCGGCTGTGTTCACTTGACCCGCGAGATTGAGCGAGACAATTGTGACCGACGAAACCCAGAGCGATTGTCTTCGTTTGTCCTTATCTTTGGAATCACCTACCCGTCTTACACCGTCCTTCTATAGCTAACCGGTGGCTCGAGTATTTCCTTTCGCTGTCTCAATGTCAATTTCTTATCTATTAGTTTCTCGCTCTATTCTCTGTGACCCAGATCACGGACATTAGAAGATATATGTAAGAAGGGAATTTCTCAGTCAGCAGTTATAGGTCTCAAATCAAGTTAGTTAAGTTTCTCTTCTAGCATTTAGAATAATGGTTAATCTGTTAATCTTCATCCAACAGCAGTGAAGATCAGATACAAGACAATCAACAGAGCGGACAAGGGAGAGTTGATCTGATGATGTGTCATCTATAAACGCCTTGGCATCATCTGCATAAAGATAACCATTTGCCCTGTGTTTAGTAGGCTAAATAAAAGCGGAAAATCGGCAGTGTAGAGAATGTACAGTATTGGGTCGAGCACCAAGCCCTGAGAACTCCATATTTTACTCAACCCATGAAGTCCTATATAAAATCTCCCAGGATAACCATCTGTGAGCGGTCAACAAGGTAGAATTTTATCCAAAGAAAATGAATGCCGGTACCGGATGGGTCACGGGATTATTGAATCTATGGAACAGAATCCCATAATCCACCAGCTGAAAGCAGGCGATACGTCAAAAAGCGCCAACAGAGATAAAGGAGATGGCTACATGTATATAAATCTGACCAAGGAGATATGAATATGGCTATTTCTGCGGAATGGTGACCTCTGAGTCCAGATTGAGCCCCCGATAGGCAGGAGCCCAGCTTGTTCAAAATTTGGAAGAAGCTGAAAAGAGACTGGCCCCTCAAGGGTCTCCGAAGGGAGCAACATAATTGAAGATCTGTCAATTACTATGACAGGATTCTGGTTCAATTTTTTTCAGAGCCGGGAAAACGATGGCCCACTATTTGGATTTTGAAGACCTTTACGTTTATTTATACTCATTGTGCATGAACGTTTAAGAATTATGATAAGTGGGTCCTTTAGTGTATAGACCATACATTTATATAATAATCTTTATTTGTAACCAAGCGCCAAATTCTGAAGTCAGATTTATTGCCAGTTATTTTATTTTATTTCAATGGCTTTAGACACAGATGGCCTAAACCAGTTATTGAATGACCGAGACTGATGGTAAACCAGTTATTATGCATGCGTATATCGTGAGTACATGTTAGAGAGTAAATCTAAATGCTTTAAATGTTGTTCTAATAAAACAAATCGTTCCAGTTCTACCCGACACATGTGCAAACACTGTTGACGTTTGCTGGAGTGCGGCATCCAGAGATGTAGCAGGAGGCGCTGGGCCAGTTGGCCCCCATCCGACCGCCTGGTCCGACGCAGGCCGTGCATCTTCCGTTGTTGCACCAAAGAGCCTTTCCACCGCACTGGCCGTGAGATGAACAGGAGCTTGGAGAAGGCTCGTAACGGTATATTCCTGGAATGTAGTTGTTACTCAGTCCGTCACCACAGGTTATGCCTTGGAACGGGAACATGGTATCGGTTGCCCGTTGATTCGCAGGAATCTGTCCGTCGCTCGGATAATCCCGTTCTCTGTCCGTCGTCTGGCCCTGTCGAAACCTCTCCCACAAATGATCTATGAAAGTGTGATGGAACCAAAAGACCGGATCAGTAACAGCGCAGCTGATGCTCGACATGTGACCGCCCACGAATCCGTGAACCTCGCCGTGGGTGCTTTCTAAAACGTTGGTAGCGTATGGTCTTACAAGGCTGGGGAAATTTCGACCACGGAGAATGGCGGCGATTTTGCTTGGATTGAAGAGCAAGTTGTTTCCACCTATCGTGCGAGTGAGTACATTCCCATTGCCACGGCAGTCGTCTGGATATGCCCGTCGATTGGCAGCGAAGCCAGTCGTGACGGGCCCTTGACCATTTCCGAAATATTCGGATGTCCACAGACAAGACTGTGAGGCGTCGGGCAAAGTACTATCGAGAGATGAATCCCAGTAACACAGGTTGATCGTATTATCTAATTCCCTCAGCGCGCGTTCATAGCTGTTTCAACGTAATACAGACAGATTGACATGCATCGAAATTTAAGAGCCCGATTTTCTTGCGTCTCTTTTTAGTAAAAGCACCTGATTCAGCGCCCGCGTTTTAATACAACTGACTTGAAAGAAATTATACGCAGGAGAATCATTATAAAAACTTCGACGTAAGCCTACATATAGCTTTGTGAGCTCTGTGTGATTGCATAGGTCTACATTGTGTAAAATTTATATAAATAAGAAAATAGGCTTTTAATCTCCAACATAGCCTGCGACAAATGAACAGAATGTACTACACTAACCGTGATTGAAAACAAGTTAAAATACAACTTTCCAGGTCTAGACCGAGATAGACTTAAACACAGACAGCCAATGCAAAATGCTTTCAAAATCTAATGCAGCAGCAGTGCTTAAAGTGTGAATGAACGGTCATGGACGCAGTCCTGCCACTTATTAGGCCAGCACAGCCTGGACGCTATCCATGTAGCGTCCATGCAGCTGTGCAATTCCTCTACGCTATTATCAAAAGCATTTATTTTTTTTAGCCTTCCATTGAAATTTCATATTTTCATTAGACCGACTTACTAATTTGCGTATCATACGTGTGTAATGAATGTCAGTCATTCGTGTTTTCATCAACCTAACTTTTCGTCTTATGCTCTTCCGGCGTTTGCTGCATTTGGTAATTAAGTTTCAGATGTAAATAATAAATGTTGTTCAACTGGTCTGTTAAATTTTTGACAGGCCTATTAAGTTATTAACATAGGCCTAATTAAGTTGCACTACTACCATAACACGTATAAAATTGAACTGAATTTCTTCTATTTCAAGCTGTGAAACGACGACACGTGCAGGTTTAGTTAGATATTCACTATCTACTGCTACTGCTAGTGCATGATGGCAGATTGATCATAGACGAAAAAGTTGAGAAGACCAGTGGTCCCAGCAGAGGCAGACTAGCTGTCCTTCTGGCAAAGATCATGTACTGGAAAATGAATTGGAGAAAATTTCCAAAGTTAAGAATACTGATAGTTACTGTTTCTAACTTTCATCTGCTAGCGCTGTCACTGGTTACCGTAGTCAGCAATATGAACACGTGGATCGATTTTTATTTACCTGGTGCAACTTGGTGCTAAATAAATAGAAATTAATCAAGATGATCCTATTGTGGCCCAGAATAAGCGCAAAAGACATCTCACGATTCCCACCTTCTACTTTGGGAATATAATGAATGGGTATCACTTTCAAAAGTTTACCGATTGAGTTATGAGTTATGACCTCCAATTTTGTGGCACCGGCAACATATGTAGGCCCTATTTGGCACGGTCACGTGCTCTGCACTTATAAAACTTAAGGACACGAGGGTACATATGTTTTCAAAATTGGCAATATTACGTGGGTATTTTTATAATTTTAAAGTTCACTATTCAGCTGATATCAGACACGGCTCAAAAACTCCAGTTATCATTCTAAGAGCACTTTTACTACTCACATTGACGTAAGCAATAAAGTTGTTCTATCTGTAGGTGTGCCTTTGTTTGACATACGTCTTTGATATATTCTACACAGACTAACTTCAATTCTAGCTCAGCCAAAGTCTTAATTGACTAAAACACGTTCGCTGCAGATGAACGCAGTGATCTGCAAATTAGAGGCACTCGGAAAAAAGGAGAACGCCCTAAAATATTTCACCGTTTTTCTCAGTCTTCTTTTTCATTGGAAATTCTAAATATTTGAACAACTGTCTGTGCATTACTCCAATGTATGTGCTGTGTGCAGTGTGGTTTTGTTTGACCCACTTTTAACTTCTAAATAAACTAAATTTAAAAAAAAATTGGGAATTTTGAATTGAAATTAAAATGATAAGTTAAATAAATTATTTCAAATAGTAAATTTCATAGGTGTACGCTTGGTTTCATTAACGTACACTGGACAACATGATACATGCTAAATTAACGAATATAGCTTTTTGAAATGAGCATGGGGCTCAATAGGCTACATTCTTAGCAAATATACCTTAATTAACAAATCCTTGTTTTGTACCTAATAGAAAAATCGTCACTATTGCTTGTTACATTGTGCATTTTTAAGTTTAACATTTCAACTATATTGAAGAAATTTTATTGTAACTAAGCATAGCTCAAAAACTATCAAGTGATGCTTCTTTATTCCAGTCATTCCGTATGCAGAATGGTTACCGTGTCTTATCCGCAGCATGTGTTCTATGGCTTTGGCAGGTCTTTGAATGCTTGAAGCCGAGATAATAATAACAATAGAAGTTGGATTGATGATAATAATGCTTGCAAATCCAGCTTCTGCTTCAGCAAGAACTATTTTTATTAAGCCAACTTCTATTTAGGCAGCAATTCTTTTTAATAATCCAACGTCTATTACAGCAAGCATTATTATCATCTATATTTTTTGCTTTATTTTTATCAATGAACTTGATATAGGCTCATAGCGCCTCTTCAAGAAATCTACTCAGAGGCGCTCACCTATATATCATCTATATAGGAAGAATTTCGTTCACCAAACCATCTTCTGTGTAGGGACCTTGAGCAAGTCCTTCGCGCACAATTGCTCAGCAGTACAACTGCAATTGCGCCGTCGAGGCGTGTGTATGCACTTCTGAGCAAAAAATGTTGGAAGAAGGGTGGTATCAAATTTCGGTAATAAATAAATAAATAAAGCAAATATTAACTTTTTGGTCATAAACCACCCACAGTGAGTGAACCATTTGTCGTCAACTGAGGGCTATGTCGGTGATCTGCCCCTTTGCAATCTTTAGTTCTTCACGTTTGACACCAGCGACCAGGTACTTCTTTTTCACACTAAGCACTGTGCAATAGGTAGGTCCTATAAGCCTAGATATTGTAATCATATACTACAAAGTTCTTAAACGCTACTCCTTAGCAAAATTCAGAGTAGAAGCTCATTGGCGAGCGCTACTTCAAGTCAGATTGGTTATCCAGATATCTAGGCCTACATCCAGTCGAAGTCCGAATCCGTTTATCAGAGAGATCATATAGGATGAAGAGGACAGAGAGGACGAGGAAGCATAAAAGGCGGAGGAGGATCGGATGGATTCGCCTATTAGGCTAGGAATTTTTTGATGCACTAGGATAAAAAAAACGACCGCAACACAGTGCTCCAATCGTTTGTGTTACCTTAAGAGATACTCTCGATGCCATCCTGGAAAGCATGGACCGAAGTGCGCTCCTGGTGACATTGGGAATCTATGCTGGGTACAGAAGATATCGTAGCGAGTGATAGAGCTGCCAGGTGGTCTATCGGTGAAGAGCCATCTGATGGCGTTGAACAGGCGAGTTCGTTTTTCGTCGCTCAGGGTTCGACATTCCTGTCTAACTCCAGGAGGGGCGTCCGCCTTCTCTTCCATTTGACAGCTCTCCAAATAGGCTCTTTCCGGTTCGCCTAATGTATATTTTCCGTAGCTCTTATCATGCCAGTCGGTGAACATATTTTTATGGCACTGGCTGGAATTGAGACCTTTGATGGCGTACACTTCACAGCAACACAGGCTGATCACGACGACTAAAACCCACCGCATGGTGTACATATGTTTTCTTGTCTTCTATCAACACAGAAAATTAAAAAAAAAATTTCGTCAGAAGAGCTACACGAACAATTAAAAATCATGCAAGTGATTTCGATTCCATGTGTAATTTCAGTTCCTTGCAAATTCTCTAACTGCCGGGTTTCGTGCATACTTTGATAATACAAGACTAAATCATTTGCGACAATAACTTAAGTGCAGATTGTTCCCTTCAATTCCAGAGGTCAGAATTCGCTGCAAAGTTCTAGTAAGTGATTCAAACAGAGAAACTATTTTACATGCCAACACATCAATACTAAGTGAACAAATGAGGAACGTCAGAATTCCCACCTAAATTAATACTAACCTGTTCACTTGAGATTATAAAATCAACAAATGCTTGTATGAAACAGTGATCATGCAGTCGCTGTATCGTCTGAAAGAGAAGTACAGAACTGGAGTCACACGTTGCTTTAAACCCTCTGTTAATTACTTTGACTCTAATTAAACGATCGATTTCTCGCGTTGTTAATAACTCCTTCTTCAAGGCGATTTCATAAATTATAAGAACTTGATACAGGTCTTTTTATGTTTCATATCAATTTTCCATAGAAATGATAATTGAGTATTGATCTCTCTAACACGTCGTTATATCAACAAACTTATTCCATTAGCCTACAGCGAAATAAGCTGCTACATCGAGATAAAGCACGCGTCATCACAATTGCAAATTTGACCATAATAACTAATACATTCGGAACGAGACGTTGACCAAATAGTAGGCTACAATGTCTGTAAGTGTAAGGTAATTGAAAAGAAAACCAAAAGCCTAATTCAGTTAGTTCTATTCCAAGATATGCAGGTCAACACCCACAACACGAAGATGAACACCTTTAATTGATGGTGTTTGCATAGTTCAGCGTTAGCATTTGCAATGGGTTCTCAAAAATAATGAGCTATGATCACATTTTTCGAATTATGCTAAATAATTGCAATGTATTCAAAAATTGACGGCGCTTCTTCTCACAGTGCATACCAATCAGAGACGCTTCCTGTACGCGAGACCCAGAGAAAAGAAAGTGGCCTTCAGGCAAATAAACGTGACATTTGTCTGCACTGGTATAGTAAGGAGGACCTTGTTCAAGGAGAGAGCTGATTTCTTAGTGCGGTGCCAATGAAGGCGAAGGTTCATGTTTTGATCATAGCAGTCCTCTCTAACGGAACAAAGGAATCACGCAGATCAAGTGAGCGTCTACAGCGGGCCAAAGAAATGGCGGCAGACGACAGACGGATGAGGTCACTTGGAGGCTTGGCCAGTATACGACCGGTAGGTTAATGTGAGAACCCACCCAATAAGGAGTGGCCAGTGAAAACATGAAATAGAGATGTGGAAGAATCGAAAATGTCTGGCTACAAGTCTAGCCATAAGTCTGACTACAAGTCTAGCTATAAGTCTGGCTATAAGTCTAGCTAATATCTGGCTATAAGTCTAGCTAAAAGTCAGTCTATAAGTCTGGCTACAAGTCTGGCTACAGGTCTGGCTACAGGTCTGGCTACAGGTCTGGCTACAGGTCTGGCTACAGGTCTGGCTACAGGTCTGGCTACAAGTCTGGCTACTGGCTACAAGTCTAGCTATAAATCTGGCTATAAGTCTAGCTATAAGTCTGGCTATAAGTTTAGCTATAAGTTTAGCTATAAGTCTGGCTACAAGTCTGGGTACTGGCTACAAGTCTAGCTATAAATCTGGCTATAAGTTTAGCTATAAGTCTGGCTATAATTCTAGCTATAAGTCTGGCTATAAGTCTGGCTACAGGTCTGGCTACAGGTCAGGCTACAAGTCTGCTTACTGGCTATAAGTCTGGCTATAAGTCTGGCTATGAGTCTGGCTATAAGTCTGACTACAAGTTTGACTACAGGTCTGGCTACAGGTCTGGCTACAAGTCTGGCTATTGGCTACAAGTCTAGCTATAAATCTGGCTATAAGTCTAGCTATAAGTCTGGCTACAAGTCTGGCTACAAGTCTGGCTACAAGTCTGGCTACAAGTCTGGCTACAAGTCTGGCTACAAGTCTGGCTACAAGTCTGGCTACAAATCTGGCTATAAGTCTGGCTACAAGTCTGGCTACAGGTCAGGCTACAAGTCTAGCTACAAGTCTGGCTATAAGTCTGGCTATAAATCTAGCTATAAGTCTAGCTGTGGTATTTACAGGAGACTAAAGAGGAGAGGGATGACATTTTGTAAGACAGACTAAGATAGAATTACAGTAATCGGTTCGTGAGCAGAAAAACACATCTGTATATATTTAAATAGAGAATTCTGTGTGTGCTTCTGTCTGTTTGTCCGGCTATGCATTTATACAGTTTTAAAGCTATTGACTAGAGACCTTCACCGTTGGCTCTGGGAACACATGGGACACGCAATATCTGTCTGCCACACCTCTACTTCATTTACACCGTCATGGACGGTTTGGGAGATATCGTACAGGTAGCCTTAGTTGGCCATCGTTTGTACAGTGGGTATGTATTTTGTACGCATTAGCGTCTATACACAATTCCGTTTATGCAGTTATATGCTTTTACAGCTATTCACTCGAAACCTTCGCCGTTCGCTCGGGGAATACCTCGGACGCCCAGAAGAGAGGTTGGTGAATCCCGCAGACGCCGTCTTCTACCGATGAGGAACTGCTTGGCGTTGGCGCTTCGTAGGCTGCGAGCGTTGCCAAGTCATGTTGCTTCAATCTATCGATGAAGAGACTCTGAACATCACGTCATCTGCAATTGCTGACGGGAATCCGTTGGTTGGCACAGCGTGTGTGCGTGGGCTCACCATTGGTGAATCTTCTGATTACTATACATTGTTTCACTAATAGATGTGAATGTCTAGTTCAAAGTAACAGTTAGCATCGTGTTGGTTCACGCAAAGCCTACCTCCTCCAGTCTGCCTATGTCTCTTAATGGTTGCCCGGCTTCAACGTGCACTTCTGAACTTTCTGTAAGGAGGGCATTATCATATTACAGTTGTATTGTATTGTATTAAAGAGAGCCTCTGGTGTGTTTCGCTCTTTTAGCGGTGCTAAATAATTGTCCAAACACAATAACAATCATAGGCCAATTAGGTTTCACGCTGATTGTTTCTCCTCTGTTTGGACACAGAAACCATCAGGAAATCCAGTTTTACACCCAGGCCCGCCTACAGAAATTTCGGGCCCCTAGGAAGGGGGCGTCACGGGCCCCCCCAGAAGAAAGTACTAAGACGGCATTGCATGAGCGTAGTATTATTATACAATATACATAATAGTGATAATACCACATAAAAATGATAAAATGGTAAATAAATACGGCAATATTCAGATGCTTGAAGTTTAATCTGATTGTAATTAAGTTCAGTTAGGTTATATTTTAAAAAGGCACAAATAATACACTTTTTATAGCTGATCATAATATTTTCAAAAGTTGATTGCGGGCCCGGGCCGGGCCCTCAAAACTCGCCGGGCCCCTGGGCAGTTGCCCCCTGCCCCCCGTCTCGGCGGGCCTGTTTACACCGACCCTCGTAATTACGAAATACGGACGTCATGACATTTCGAGTTGAGTAATTTGGGATCTATCCTCCAATCGCGCTGTAGAACTTTAGTGATTATGATTTTTACATGTTCGATTTAATAATGGAGCAGTCAGGGATCTTGAATATGGTAGATAGGGTGCGTGAGATGTGTTTATCATTTGGCAATGTATAAGCTATGATATAGGATTCGTGTGATTAAACGTATATATATATATACGTATATATATATATATATATATATATATATATTGAAAAAAAACATCTACAGACTAGTGTATTTCCTTACAGTATGAAATACATTCCATACGAATATATATATATATATATATATATATATATAGGTATAACTACTAGGCGAACTTTGAGCGCGCTAATTCTGTCGGGCGGCGTATTGATTTTTCACGTCTATGTATATAATGTAGGCCAGCACACGTGACACGTGTGACTGTCAGCGCAGGTAATTTGAGAGATGCTGATGAGTTCAATTTGGTCAAAGATGGTCGTTGTTTAGGATATAATTATGTAGATTTAACGTTGTCATACTTTCATCGTCGTTTTATCAAGTTTTTGAGTCGATTGTTTGAGTTGACAAGGAATTGAAAAAAAACATCTACAGACTAGTGTATTTCCTTACAGTATGAAATACATTCCATACGAAGTAACGGTTGGGCAATGAGAAAGACGTTTGATGTAAAATCGTGTATACTATAGGGGGAGAAAGAGGTGTGACTGAGAGGTCGGTTGGTCGTCATTATAGGCGACAAAATAAAGCAAAGTTTCCTTGTTAGTTGCCCCACAGCACACTACTATTATGCCTATAGTCTGTTCTTTATATATACGCTATGTTCAATGTACCTCATGCTCTTTTTACGACGTGCTATTCATCAGCGTTTCCAAATCTTTTTGCCGTGGAACTCTTTTGATATTATAAATATTTTTGGCGGAACCTCCGTCCAAAACTAAACATATTCTGTTGTACAAATTAACGCCTGAGAATGTAGACAATTATAGGTTTAGTTCTTGATTGGGTTGATAACAACACAAATATCGATGACAATGACATATGAATTAAGTTGTACACAGATGTTAAGCAAAAGCCTCCTACGAAAACTTTGTATTAATTATTATAAATTGTTTGAAGCTTATTGTTCACAATAAAAGTTTAAGTGGAACCCTTGTCTTCACCTCATGGAACCCTAGGGTTCCGCGGAACACAGTTTGGGAGACGCTGCTATAGGTCATGATCTACATACAATTGCTGGCAATTGCTGTCTCCCAAAACTAAACATATTCTGTTGTAGGTACAAATTAACGCCTGAGAATGTAGACAATTATAGGTTTAGTTCTTGATTGGGTTGATAACAACACAAATATCGATGTATATATCGAATATTTTGCGAAGATTCGCACAATCGCATAAAAGCCTAAGCCCTAGTTATGATATTATCGCATTTGAGTCATTATAATCTTATATATGTTCGTTTATCGTGTGAACATTAGGCCTAGGCAAACCGTTGTTAGTGTTTAAAGAAAACCACTTAATTAGTAGACAGAAGTCTAAGTTCATCTGCTTATTCATTTTTACGCACACGCGGTGGTTTTTTGTGTTAAATCCGAAATCTGAAGTCTGACTGATAAAAGTTTATTTAACGACGCATCCATAACAACGATGATATGCGTGAAATCTGAAGTGACGAAGTCACGGAATATATACGGTGACTACCTTACTTGTACGTCTTATATCATGGTCAGATTTAACCTAGAACGAGGTCTACTCATAATGATTTTGTAAGACAAATTAAGTCCATACCAAATAATGGAAATAGATTAGGGGTAATTCCAAGAGCAATAAGTAGTGTGTTATCCTATGCAAAGTGTGTTGTTTACATTGTGGAGCATGCTGATTACTGAGCGATGTGATTACAATCGTTAAAAAATCTACAAAACACAACCTCCAGAACGGATTATGAACTTGTGTCCACGTATACCAGATAACCCAATGGACGCATGTAGCCGTAGGCCTAGTCAGTTAAGAGTTGTTTTCACTCTCGGCCTTGTATGGTCTTGTTGAGACCTAGGCCAATGCCCACCGATTTTGATGATTCGAGACCCCGTTGGGAACCTTAAATCGATTAAATAATATTTCGTTTATTAAAATATTCAATTTAACAACGTCGCAAGTTAATAAACTCTACGGCGAGGAAACGACCGCCCGGTGTCTAGCCCCCGTCGATGTCGATCCGAAGTGAGGAAAGCCTTGCCAGGTTCAGTCGAAATCGAAGAGGGTCGCCAGGAAGACAGAGAGCGGCGTGATACAGATCCGCTTGGTGAGACACTCCTTGAAGCTGTTGGTCGTGTCGAAGAGGAATCGCGTTAGACGGGATAGCTGTGCGAAGACTGATCGACAGTTATGCTGAGCAATTGACCACTCCCCTCAAATCACACCCAAATAGGACCGAGAGAAGCAAACGTTGAAGGGGCCTAGGGCAAAAGACCACAAGACCCTGGCAAGTCGGGGTCATTAGAGGAAACTGAAACCGAAGCGCCTTGCTAGACAAACGGCGTACGATGACGTTGAGAAAGCCTTTAGGCGGGACCGTAATAAGTGTGAGGAGATGGTCCTTTTGGAAACGCAGGAACAGGCGCATATATTTTATACTGTAAGGTGTAATCCTTGCTACCATAATTATTACCTCGGAGTTTACTGTTGCTGCCGCTGTATTACCGCATTACCCAATATCATGTCCTTCAAGTGCGAGTGTTTAGCACTGTCATTCACAGCTTTTTGGTCATGGTGGCACAGCATAAATTGAACGCTTCAACATTTGTGTTATCGCATTTATTATTGATGAAGCCACAGATGCATTTTACTTCTTCACATGCAGGACTGTAAGTTTAGAGAATCCTGACTGCAAAGAGTCTACAGCGGCAAATATAGACATTACTGCGAGGCCATTTGTTTGCAGACGACCAATGCATACTTATTTAAATAGTTTTTTACGCCTACAGCTGCAAATTCCTCTGGCATCTTTGTGCGCCTTTTGACCACCTGTGCAGTAGCAGCATCGAGCAGGAAATGTTCCGCAGAATCCTCCGTTGCGTACCTTCGACGCACATTGTGGCGGATTGCACCAGAGGAACTCCGATCTGCACTGCTCGTCCCTCGTGCACTGGATGTCACCTGGAGATGGGTTGTAGAAATAGTCGACGACCATGAACTGCTCGTGCGAGACGTCTGTTATGTTGTAGCCTATGAAGGGGGACAGTGGCGCTCCGATGCGGTGAGACTCTGGCACGGGTGTCCCGTAAATATCCGGATCCACCGGATACGTCTTGTCAAAGTTCGGCTTACGTAGTAGTTCGTCCAAACAGTGGTCGACGAAGCAGTGATGCAGCCAGAAGGCTGGGTCATTGGGGGAACAGCTTAGCCTGACCATCTGTCCGCCCATAAAGAGATGAACCATCGAATGATTCCTTTCGAAGTAGCTCATGTCGTACGGTGTCATGAAGTCCTTATATGACGCCGGAGTGTCGATAAACGTCTGTCTCATATCGTTCCCATAGAGCAGATAACCCGTGTCTGGTTCGACTCCTCTCTGTAGTCTGTCGTCGTTATCGATGTTGCAAGTCTCTGGATGGACCTTCCATCCGGCACCGAGACCTGTTGTAACGTATCCGTTGTTCGTTCCTATCAGTTCACCCGACCAAATCACGGAGTGGCTCGGTTCCGGAAGACGGAAATCCAATCGCGAATCTAAATACGGAAGCATCACTCCTGGTCTGTGTTTCTGAAGGGCTCGCTCAAATCTGTGCTTTGGGAAACAACCAAACGTATAGAGCATTGTACAGATTACCCTACCATTAGAATTGCAAATTAAGATCAACGCCTGAGGACCAAGGCTGTCAACGGGTACCCGGGTACCCGCTCGAGGCTGACTACCTGGGTAATGAAATCGGTTTTTGGGTACCCGAAATTCCGTAAACATGCACGATTTTACCTGAACATATGCCAAAAATATTCCGTTGGTCATATTGGCTGACTGTCCGGACAATGAAATCGATTCTCGGGTAACGACATTCCGAAAAAAGGGGAAATTCCCTACATTTCCTAACAAAATAGCGTACACAAACGCACAAATACACAATGGCCATACATGTATGTGTGTTGCCTATAATAACATGCTCTTGTATACCATTGCCTGCTGTCCTTGGGACTGTATTTCTGCACCTTAGGGCTGACCTTGGATTCGACTGGATTTGGATTTACTTCTCCGCGCCGTCGGTCGATGCTTTGTTCGTCATCATGGCGGCGCAATAAAAGTACTTTTGTTTATAGTTGTAATGCCTTAAAAACCAGTGTATCGATCAATATTATCACAATAGGCCTCAATTAAATATGGGTTGAACTTATTGTTATTATCGTACAGCTAGTGAGATGTCGTGTGTTATCAGCAGTTATTCGGCAGCCAGAGCAAAGCAGGGAGATTGATGTGAAATTATACATGAGATAGGTTAATGCAATTGAATTGACTATTTTTATTTACAGTGGCATTAGGCCTACATACCCTTGGAGAAAGATTCTGTGCCACAGCGGGAATGCGCAGCCGTAATGTGCGCTCTGAGCCTGGGTTATTTCATGTTTAGATACGATGAGATCGTACTCTGAAATGGCTAAACTGCCGGAGACGGCCGGCGTCGTCTTCATTAGGTTTAGTGCCTCCCTGAACTGCTTTCGTTCACTTCTTGACATCGATCTGATCTCCATACGACCGTCCAACAGTTCAGCGTCACTTCTGGGCCTGACGTCATCCAGTGCATTGTTAAGGGAAGGGTCGTAAACGGTCTGAAGAAACTGATTAGACTTCCGATAGTTCTTATCTACAGGAAATCTAGTTTCATTCCAGGATTTTCTCATCATTTCTTGGAAGTCCGTGTAGCTGGTTGTTTCGAAAACCACCGCTTTAAGAATCACCGCAGAACTAACCATGACCAAAACGATTGACCTGACGGCCGAACAGGTTCGAAATGTCATTATTAAAACAGATAATTGCTAGCAATCAAGGAAAACGTCCTAGAGGTGCTCAATATCGCAGTAGCATTCCACTATGACGCCCGAAAAGAAATAGATTGTCACGACAGCATGTCAAGCGTGTAACTGTCAATTTCAAATATTGCATATCCTACACACGAAACTAAAGAATGCATTCTTGAATTGCGACCGACATCTGTTATAATACGAAGGAGATGTTCGTACTAATTGGTCGTGTAATTCGTTTGAGTGCATCTTCGATTACGTATCACAAATTTAATGCTTGGCCATCGTTTATTGCGGACAACGCGTTTATACAACTTTTAATTAAACCGATCATGGTTTGAGATATTAATTATTGTCAAAGGTTCGTCGTGCAAAGTGTTTAGCTGACGTCGCGAGTCGATTATAACGTTAGTAAAATTCGATCAATTCAAACGCTTGTGTGCTTAGGAAAGCAGCCTGCTACTTCTTTCAAAGAACCAGATGTTGGACAGCCTAATTGAAACAGCGAAATAGCAGAAATTAATTCAAGAGAAAAGGCAGAAGTGGGCCTGTATTTAGCAACACCTTCTACTTATAGCAAGGGTGTGATCTTGTCAATGGTAATTACTTGGGATAAATGAATCAAGTTGTGTAAAGTGCAGTCGGATCCACTGATTAAATCTTGATGTTCATACGAAAGCATAGGGCAGAGCCAATGCTAATGCAAACTGGGTTAACCTTTTAGTGTGTTAGTGATTCAGACGTCTCAATTTGACAAAGCAAAGCCGTCGAAACTAATGTGCAATATCATTGCTTTTGGATTCCTAAATAGGCCTACGTAACAGATTGTTTCAAGTTTAAATAATTCGAATTTCTGTTCAGCTGTGCAGGCTAAGTTTTGGTTTTTATTTTTGTATCTAGAAATTGAGTCAGTTTATTTCATTTTACTGCTTAGACCTTTGTCAGCCAGTATTGAGGGCCCGGTGCAGTCGCTCGATCCCTTCGTTCTACTGAGACTCTGAGAGGGGTTTAATTCTTGCGGTTTCATTTGCCGTATAGCAGCTATGCAAAACCGCGCATTCTCTGTGGTAGGCCCTAGGGTCTGGAATGACCATTCTCTAATACGTCTGTTCCTTATATCTTATAGTGATATGTGTTATGTTATGGTCATCTCACAACTTACCTTTAATGTCCGGGCTGGAGATGGGAGCGCTTTGAGCAGTTACCTTGAATTAGCGTATATAAATTTTTGAATAAATGATTGAATTATTGACTATAAAGCTAATATTTGTGAATGATCGCGTTATCTTGTGTGATGTTGTGAATATTGCAAGGGCATAATATGGATACACGGAGGGAAGATTTGGCAATACGATTTAAACTCTGGGCCAATAAGTCGGGAACTCTGCGCGACTGTCATTCCAACGTTGTCCAGCGATTATAATCGCATTACAACATTGAACGTTAAGCACTGGCGCTCGCGAAGACAAATCGAAAGCGCATGTCGGACGCCAACATAAGTCGTAGTCAATTCATCCACCTTTTCCAGACGAACGAGAGGCTAATTGGTCAAGTGAAATTTAGTCTGCTAAAGCCTTCAAGGAAACTGGCGAATGGCGAATCGTCTGTGCTAAGTGCAATGTAGGCCTATGCAAATGTCACCCTAGAAGATAAGCAGTATCGTGTGATCTTCAGCTTTGATCTACAAGTTGATCATGATTGTACAGAATGTTTTTGAATGCAGCTGTCGAATATTACATGCTAGACCTGTGTTGTACGTGTTTCTGTTTAAACTATGTGAGATACCTGAACTGCCAAGATTCTCATGAAGACGTGTGTTGATGGGACCCAGTAGGCCTAGTCAAATAATGGTGCGATGTTTGAGTTATTGATTGCTATCGCCTTACAGGTGTATATATATATATTAATAAGTAACTTATAGTAGGCCTATTGTCATTACAGTGGATAACTTTGCTGCGAAACGTTGACGCACAGAAGTAAGCTTACCAAAATAAGACATTGTCGAGACCGTCTGTAAATTAAGAGCTAGCTTGGTCATCAGATAGTACAGCAGTAACAGCACAGCACACTATCCTGAAAACAGACAGAGACTGGCAACGTGCTGCTGCCAATCTTCGCCATGCAGTCAACCAGTTGGATTAACTGCACGCCCAGAGACCACCACGAGGAGGTGTTGGCAAAGGTCTCCGTAGTCCATTCATTGCAGCTCTCAGGCAGTAGAAAGTCATCACAAGTTTGGCATCACCCACAAATAGGCCAATTTTAGCAATTTTCAATTTGAGTTATTTGCTTTTACTTGGATTGAAATGCAAGGCAAACATTGGCGCTGGGGCAAAACGCGAAAAGACGCAAATCAGAGACATGATTGCGCATAGAAATACTATAGCCAGAGAAGGTTCGGAAACGAAGTCCGTGAGAGTAAAACTGAGTGAGAGAAAACGGAGAGCGAGAGAACAAACACTGCAGCGATAGCGAAAGAGTGAAAAAGAGACAGTTTGAAGATTGAGAAAAAACAACAAGACAGGGTTAGCGATTGGGTGTAAGAGATAGAGAGAGAAATAGATGATAGGCCTAGGCCTAAATGGAGATTGATTTATAGATAAACATGGCAGATACAGAAAGAAAGACTGCATAGACAGATAGATAGACAGATAGATATTTAGATAGACAGACAGATAGATAGATAGATTAATAGAGAGAATCATAGATGATAAATGGAGATAGATAAATATTAGACAGATCTATAGAGATAGATAGATAAGGCAGAGAAATAGATGAATTGATAACTACATAAATTGATGCACATATAGATAACTGAATTGATCAATAGGTAGGCCTACATACACAGATAGATATCTAGATAAATAAGACTGAGAAAGAAATATTAGATAAATTGATAGATGCACGAATAAACAGATCTATATATCAATTGATAGATAAGGAGGCACATACAATAACAGATAGACAAGAGTATCGAGAAAATTATTATTAGAGAGGCCTACTCAGAGAGAAATTGGTTAATATACAGTGCGATGAAGAAAATATACCGTTAGGTTGAGAAAATGTACGACACACATGAGACTGAAAGTAAGATCGAAACTGAAATAATATGGACGCAGCAGAGGCAGTATATACTTATGAGCGAGAAGTACGCTTAAAGTGAGTGAGAGATTGAGAGCATAATGTAGGCTATAACTATTGTTTAGAGTATCTGCTTATACCCCTCTGATTGTAACGTCTAATAATGGAGATGGTTTCAGTATGGCATGTTGGCATTGATATACTGAAAACGACACGATTCTGTTTGATAACCTAGTAGGCCCTAAAGTCATTTGATGATCACAAGCAGACAAATGAAGCTGCACCCTGTACCAATAAAGCACAAAATAAGAGTATCATGAACACGTTCCTTTTCGAATGTTTAGAACGCACCAGGCATATATGGCAAGCCTACTTGGATTTCAGAGATGCGCCAGTTTGTCCGTATTACTTAGTTTTGTCTTTGACAATTTACCCATAATTTTATAGGCCTATTTAACGGTGAGATTGTAGGCCTAACCCCAAAACTTGACGTTGACACGGGTAAAACCGGTATACTCATGCCCGTGATCACTATACCCGACCTGACCCCTAAACTACGCACACGCACACCACTTAGGCTACTTGTACCCGTGGGTACGGTCGGGTATATCCGTGGGTCGGATATACCCGTAGACACCTATATAGCGTTTATCTAGACAGTATAATTCGTCACAAATGTAGCAGGATGCATAAGGATTGTTTATGCAACTTAATCGTGAAGAACGCATAGTGATCTGGAAAAAACACCCAATAAACATAGCTAGTTGCTAATTTTTCATTTATATCTTTATTTCATTTACTCCTACCATTTTATTTATGTTTAAACATAATAATTTCAAATTTAAAGTTTATTTTATTTTAACCACAATTAATCAAGTTTCTTTTTAGACCTACTTGCAACACTCTCTTAAATTTATACGAAAAAAAGAAAAATACAATTATTGGCAACTCGAACCGGTCGTAAGAAACTATGAGTCGGCAATCGGCTGCAACTCAAGTGATGTAATAAGATGTTGCATTTACGACAACTACGCCTTGCTTTCAGTCGCATACACCACAGCGACGTTGCCTTCCAATCGACTCCAATAAGTGGTTTACTGTATCAGCGCGAATGGCTGATGGCTCTCGATCTTCAATGGCTTGTGCTCGACCAAGAGGATCGCCAATAACTGGACATTTAGGCCTACTCCTGTACCGGTTGTAGTACACAGTACATAATGTTGCGACGAGGGTCCAGCTGGTCCAGCGGACTGCTTGTGGTTGCAGTAGTGTGTCGGTACAGGATCCAAGCATTTTGCGGAGCAACATCCTGCAGATAACAGATCCTACCACCATTTTCTAGATCTATTATTATTATTATTATTATTATTATTATTATTATTATTATTATTATTATTATTACAGCAGTTTTATATAGCGCCTCTTCAAGGCCTTCTACTCAGAAGCGCTCCCAGCCCAACCACGGTCAAACAGGACAGTCCTATAAGGCCAGAGAAAAACAGACCAGATTGGCAGATTAATTAGGCGTGAGATCTAATAGATATTCGGTATGTGCTGAATGTTGATGCTTTGGTCCATATCCTATCGAATCTGCCCGTGTGTTTATTATAACAATCAACAGCGTATGACTAGGTGATGTCAGCAAACTTTCTTTCTATTGACCACCTCATAGCTGTGGGTCTACCTAATGGCTCGACGCCATGACAATTTGAAGCCGATGTCACCACACTAGCTGTTGTCATTCCAGCGCGCCTCTATTATTCCCGATGCTGCATGCAACATGTAGCTAAATGTACCCCGATCTGTTTTTTCATCCTGTCCACAGACAACACGGGACAGTATATTTGTCATGAGCTGGATGCAGACTGTTTACAAGTTTTATGACGACAGAGCCACCAAATCCAAGCTGGCTGTCTCGGTCACTCCAGCTCCTTGATATACAGTAGGTGCATCTGAAGGCAGTATCCAAGTGGTGTGGTTATGTTCCATACCTTGAGGCCAAATCTGCTTGGCGAATGAATTGTTTGGAAAATTGTCTTCTATATTATGACCATTGACTCGTCAGTCGACAGATGTGCATGGGACCGTGGAAATTCTGCTAGGAACCGTTGACTCATAGCATCAAATAGCATGCTGGCGCAACACATGGCGTAACATAACCCTTACCTTGAAGCCAATTCGTACATTAATTCATACATTCATACATTCATACCGTACATTAGTGACATATCCACAGAGAGACAGGTAGACAGGCAGAGACAGAATTTATGCAAGCAAGAAGACATACATATATACACTGTACACACGCATAGGATTACACTTATTGCACCACGGACATTGACTTCCCCTGGACAACCCCTTGCACAACCATCCTGATTTTACGCAGCGCTCTTGAATAACCTGATGGCCATCTTGGCTTTCGAGTGGAACTTTAAGAGTTAGAAGATTGTACTTGATCACATTCGCTATAGGCCTAGTGTTGCAGAGGCGGCGAGAGTCGCCTATTATTGTTGAGAATTTGACATGGTCACCTGTGCCTTGCGTCCTCAAACTTAATTAGGATTGTTTATTCTGATTAATTATAAACAATCAATATCCATCAATCAACCCTACCAAAACTGTTGCATATAGTCTAGCTATAGAGACGAAATAGGACAGGTGTATACTCAAATTTTGGATAATAATGTGTCTTCAATTAAAAATAAAGGCAATGTTTATGACTTTTTTAAACTAATGATTTTTCGAAAATTTCCACAAAAATTATCTATCACGAAGACCAAACAACAAACTATCTGATGACTGAATTAGCACGCAGTAAAGTAAAATATGGTTTACTTAGCTGAGTTTTTAATTGTTATGACAGATCGATCTGTTTCAAAGTGTTAATTTTAGAATTGGTGCTCGAAATTAATGTCTCCGTGTAAACGCACACAAGCGCTTAGACAATGACGCCACTGGCCGATAGCAGCGTCATTGATCGACTGCTCAAAGCTAGCCCGCCTACTCGTCGATCAGACGCGTTTTGAGTTCGCTGACGTTGAATATTCTGGAGCGGTAAGCCTTCTTTTGCAGCACACTCCATTTGGTCGACTGGGTTAAGCGGATCCGGTGACTTCGGCGGCCACAGTGTAGGACGGATGAAGTCGGGCGTCTCTCGACCCAGTAAAAAGACGGTGTCGCGTGCTTGATGCGACGGTGCGCCATGCTGTCGAAAGACAAAAACCTCGCCCTGGGATATCCGACGTAGGCTGGCTTCTGGGTTCTATGTCTGGCTTCTGAGCAAGAAGGTTGTCGCGATAGTACGCCCCATTCACTTTGACACCCGGCTCGATGAAATGGAGTTCAGTGCAGCCAAGCTTCGAGACGCCGACCGACACGTTTACGTAGGTCTCTACCATCGTTTTTAGCTTAAAACGCTAGGGTAAAGGTTTCTATTATGGGCATACCCCTAATATAGGCACCCCCAGAAAAGTATCTATGTAATGGTTTTCGCATTGCCATCTGTCGAACTCCAATAGAACTACAGCGTCAGGTATCATTTACCTGAAATTCAAGATTGCATGGTCGATGTCTGAATTTTAAGATTAATTATCGTATAATTTATAAATTTCCGTGACAAAATTAAAAAAATCGGCGATTTTGTTTCCTCGATTATTTCGAGCGTATCTAATGGACGACTTTGAGGTAAGTTTTTCTGTTTTGGAAATTGTTTTGTTATAACGTTGATGGGCAGTGATAAATGATTCGGATACTACATGTTTATATAGCGGACTTTGAAGAGTGCTACCGGTGTTGGCTTAATATGGGCATGCTGCTGCTGCTGCCTTAATATGGGCACGTGCCCATGTTAAGGCAGCAGGTGACAATATTAAGTCTATTGCTAATTATTTATACAAATCAGCATATTGTAAAAATAAATACGTTTAACAGAATGAAAATAGATGATCTAAGCCTAAACCTAACTGTTTAGCAGCGGTCTAGTGGCTTTTGAATCTAATCATCTGCGTTCGACAGATCGCTTAAATTGTCAATTATAACATGCCTACACACAATATGAATTTTGCACAGAAGTATGTAACAAGAAAGTCTAGTTATAATATATCTTGAACAAATAAGTCTTAAGGTTGATTTTGAAGAGCAATAATTTTTAAGTCGGGCAGTTTATTCCATTCAGGCATGGTTTCAAAATATTCTAAGTGATCGTGTGACAACAAAGTCAGCTTCAGATGAAGATCATAGGCCACAAGTTGAAAGAATTTTTTACATGTGATGAAACAGAAAGCAGATGAATTTGTGTGCTCTCATTACATTAGTAGACAGATTTTGACATGTAGGCTCTATTGTTAGCTTGTAACGCAAAGCCATTTAATTTCATTAAAGGTGGGATGACACGATCATGAGGTGTTTTTTAAAGTTTTTGTTAAAATTTTTGCTACTTTATAGAGGATCTACTTTAATATTCTGTCAGACATGTTGTTTTCAAAATTTCAGAATGTTAAGAAGAGAGAGACCAGTGGAGTGAGCATTCACTGAAATGGACAGTACCAGCTGTTCTTCAGAGTGGAATGAGCAAAAAGCAGCGAAGCGATATGGTATTCCACGAGAAATTTTGCAAAGACATGTAAAAAAGGCAGAAAAAGGTGAAGGAGTTTGGAAAGCGCTTAGTCATCCCACACTTTTAACACCAGAACAGCTGATCTCATTTTGGATATGGAGTCAAGACTGTATGGTTTACGCAGCTTGAAGTGCCAATCCATTCACTTTTCTTGCGCAGAAGGATTTGGAATTTTAGACGATAATAACTTTACTTGTCGACCTAGTGTAAAATAGAGTTTCAGATCATTCAGGTGTTAAACGGCAACTGTTTAATAGCTTATAGGCTAATTCCAGAGTTATTTGGAGTAGCATCTCAGTATTTGGACATACATTGACACTTGGAACTTTATATGGGGACCGGTGCCCATCATTAGGACTCCAGTACCTATTATTGGCACTTTGATGCCCTGTATATTTTCCATATTTTTCAAGTAAATGTTGATATTTTATTGTTACTTTATTATATATCTAGTGACAAATGTGTTGATATTGGTTTTACATACATTGTTTTAGTTACTCCTAAGTATGATTATGAATTATACGATAAAATCCTTAAGGTGCCCATATTTGGATACTTTACCCTATATCTATAAATTGGTTCATCAATCTGTGTTTGACAAGGTTGTGCGATGATATGAGTCAGAGGTGAGGAGGAAAATTTATTTATAGCGTAAAATATAAGCTATTTCGCCATCTACCTACTACAGTTTATTTTGAGACACGGTGGAGAGTCAACTCGAGAAAACCACTATCATTTTTAGAGTTAAGAACCCAGAAATACCAATAATTTGTTGAAATTCGTTTAAACTTGTGTTTTATTGCCGTAGTTTAGCATGGAGCACATTCGAGTGAGCCTAGAGAACCGAAATGTTAAATTTCAGATGAACACACATAGGCCTACGTTCGAGGGCTATATTCGGTGTAAATTCTGACAGCAAAAGCCATTATCCAAGCAGCATTGTGGAGCGCACGCCTAAACTGCAACTAAAATAAATACATAATATGACCCAAACAAATTTGAAGTTGGGAAAACAAACAATGATGATTGTTTGGGATGTGATGGTTCAACTCACCAGATGGCACCATTAAGAACGTTTATAGTTTTTCCATCAGAAGTTGAAGTATCACTCCCAATTTAGTTCTCTGCCGGAAGTGTTAATTCGATTGGAGTGCGTTTGGATTGAGCGACGTTGGTATAAATAACATCCAAAATAAATATTGCATGTTTTGCGATAGAGTATAGGTTTGCTTTTAGTCTCTAAAGTACAGGTAAATCAGGTGGACTTAAAGTTATTGCTCAATACAAATTAAAGGTATCGTATTTGTTCTCGCTGAGGGATGTGATTTGATTATCGCTCAATCGACGCCGCTTTGTGTAATAGTTTTTGTGATGTATGTAGCACATGAGTTGTCAGCCAGTAAGTGTCGGCCTCAACTTTACTACGTTTGTACACTTGTATTCATTCTTGATTCAATATTCGTGTCTAAGTAACTTTAAATATTCCAGAGTCAAACTTTATAATGATAATTTACTAAATTCTGATCCAATGAAGTTTAATGTATTCACGAATAATGTATTCCCCTACAGTAAACTATATTACCGCCCCAGAATGCGCTAAAATATAGTGCTTATTTTGGCTTATTTACATTTTCGGGGACTCCAACTTACGCATATTTTAGGCGTGACTTGTATGGAGACGACTGCGCAACCTTTGGGCCATGCGCACTCTAAAAAACCTATAATTTCTTATACTTATGCGTCGCGAGGGTCAATTATGGTCAGGTTAAGCATCGTGCGGATCGGTTAGGGTCAGTTTAGGCGTTGTGAGGTCGTTTAGTGTTTGGGTTAGTGTCGTTTTTAGACATGTACGAAGCTTACTTACTCCTTTGTGCCAATCATGTGCCAGAAATTTGTTTTTCTGACCGATGGCAGCAGACCAAAAGATCAAAACGCAAAGTTAGCAAGTAAAAACTACGTCTTTATTTTACAAAACAATTCAGAACAAATCTACAATAGTTTATGAGAATGTTGTTGAATGTCTAATTTAAAGAATAAGTTTTTGAAATTGTGACGAGCATTTCTGGAAAGGTTTCATGCATCCAAATGAGCTACTTCACATGAACTCAACAATGAATCTTGCAAACAGTTCACAACTTGTGCAGAACTGATCTTAAAGCAGAAAGTGCTTCAGATGATGGCCTGTGGTTGGTTTGCAGCTCAGTTGTATGCCAATGGAATTAACTGGCTCAGCGTTAATTTGCTTTGCTCGAAAAAGAACCCATCTGTTACGCTGATGGCGACCTGGTAATCACAGAAATTTCAGCATTTGCTATTAATGATGGCCTTGTAGTTTGCGAGGATGAATGTCTGTTACATCGTGCACACAAACAGAATATTTCACTAATTTAAGCTTTGTGCACCAGTCCAACGAATTGCCATTCCTGCATAGTTGATCCGAATCAACAATCACTAATCATTGATTTAAATTAAGGATTTTGTTGCATGACTATTAATTTTTGTTAGAATGCTGTACTTTTAAATGACTTTAAATGTACTTTTAACTTTTCAATTCACCAGTGTGGATATGCGGTTGGTTAAATAAACAATATACTTACTAACTTACTTAATGGTTGGTTTCTAAAATTGACTTTTCTGCTTGCAGGTCTCTGAATATGGATGCTGATCTGTATGACGAATTTGGCAACTATGTTGGTCCGGAGATTGATTCCGACGACGATGACGTTGATCGTGATGAACATGATGAAGATGATGACGAACGGATGGCTGGAGATGATGTATTTACTACGTTTAATTTTAAATAATTAAGCTGAGTCATTGACTTTTGAATGGCCAGTAATTGCTACTTCTGTCGAGGCTTTTTAAAAAAGAGTAAAAGTTATTGTTTTTGCTGTAACATCTTGATGGATTATTAAGATTAGTGCAATCTGTGAAAATTGTTTGTATGTTGTTGCTAGTATGATTGTTTGACCTTTGCTGATGGCAGTCCTAAGGACTTTGAACCAATAGTTTTATTACTATCTATAAACTTAGAATTATATTAATATCTTTGACATTAGGTAAGATTTTATTTTCTCTACTTCTATTGTTTTATTACAGTGTCAATTTTATAGATATTTAATTTGATATGTAATTGGCTTGATATAATTGACCATGTACAACAAAATGAATTGATTCACCTGAGCTCTAGAATTAATTTTCTTTTGTTTTTCTTTTCATTTATCCTACTCATCTGTAGGATGATGACTTGGATATGGAAAGAGATGATGCAGATGACGGTGACATGCAGGTGGTTCTTCATGAAGATAAAAAATACTATCCAACAGCAGAAGAGGTCTATGGACCAGAAGTAGAGGTATGACTTAATAAACACTGCATTTATGAGCAGGCCTTTTTTAATTTTCTTGTTCTGTTATCATGATTTGCAAGGCTTAACTATATTTTAATGTATGAAGTAGTAAGTGGACATGTATTCAAAATGTTAATGAATCAATGAAACTGATCTAGCACCTCTCCAATAAATCTACTCTGAGGCGCTCTCTACGCTGGCGTACATGATGTTAAATCAACGGGTGTTAGAACCATTAGCAGGACAATGCACAGTAAGCTAGAAGAGTCGCCAATGGTTGGACCACGCACAAGTCAACGAATTCCCATCATTAGCTGATAGATGTTCAGAGTCTCTGTAAATATGGCACTGAACGTGTTTTTTGATTTGCTCTTGTGAAAGGAATTGTTAAACATTATAGTTTCATGAAACTGGATCTTAAAATCATCTTTGTATTATGATATACAATTATGCACTTCATGAAGTTTATGTTGTATAAACTGTGGATGCCCCAAGTGAATATTCTTCTGTTTGTGAGAATTTTTCTATCTTAAGTTTAAAACTTTTTTCTTTGTTTTTTTTCCATTGTTACTGTTGTCATTGAAATTATGAAAATTGTCATAATTAAAGAAATTTACCATGACCAGGTCATCAGAACAGTTTATGATGAGAGAGTTGAATATTTGTAAATGCTGTATATACTTGCGAATAAGTCGCATAATTTTGGACATTTTTCATAATGCGAAGTTGGGGGTACGACTTATACTTGGACCACACTAAATGTCTTGTGTTCAATGTCACATGTTAGTAGATCAGATTCCTCTAGCGAACGTACAAATTTTCCCGGAACAAAAGCTAGCAAATATACAGTTTATAAAAATGTTGTATCATCATAGCTCTTGTATTATGTTTTATTTAAAGTTACTATTTGATGAAACTACATTTTGTACACAAATTCTTGCAAAAGCGGCATTTTGTTTACTGGCGAAACTAACTTTGTTCTTGCTACTTTACTCCCATCTTTTAAACATGAGGCAAGCTATGTAAATTATTATAGCGCAATAATACCAACTATAGCGCAACATTACCATTAGGCCTGAAATTCCTACAGGTAAATTTCAAGCTGAAAGAAGTTACATTTGCAAGGACAATATACATAATCAGTTATTTCTGTTGGCTGCGTTGAACTTCATGGATTATATTGCAGGTATAATATTTCAAGTATAGCGCTGTATAAAACAGCAATGTTGACTCTAGGCATTTATGCTCTAGGTAGTCTTCCTCTAATTTACAATAATATTTATCTCCAATTTATTGACAAAATGCAAAACGTACAAAGTCCACATAAAAAATTAATTTTTTTAATATACAGAAATTAATACTTTATTTATCAAACAATAATTCAAAGGATGTTTTTAGGTGGGTCAAAAGATTTATTCAAGCGTTACAACTAGGCGCATAGGTGCGAAATTCAAACACGTGTCGTGTGTCAGACGAAGGCCGAAAAGCTGCTACAACTTATATACGGAGCAATGCAATTTCTCCCTTTCTTAGCCCAAAATTTAGGGGGTGACTTTTACACGACGGCGACTTATTCACGAGTATTTACGGTATATATGTTTGGTGTTTGTAGACAGTCGTGCAGGAAGAGGACACACAGGCGCTAACTGAGCCAATCATTGCACCAATTAAGAGAAAGAAGTTTGCACTTGGAGAGCAGAACCTCCCTGAAACAGCTTACAGCATGGAGTAAGTACTGAGTTGATAGATATCTTGATATAGTGCTATATCAAGCTCCATTGATTGATTGATTGATTGATTGATTGATTGATTGATTGATTGACAGTACAATGAAGAACCAACTAAAATCTATGATGCCTTGAAGTTTGGTGTGTTAACTTGCTTAATTTTTCCTGATTAATGTGTCAACACTGTAAAGAAATTGTCACAATTGTTTTTTTTAAATTTAGCTTATCTCAGACAGTCACTGTGGCTAATGTCTTAAGTAATTTTCTATGGCTAACGACTGAAGCTGTGGCATTGCTTAGCAACCCTCAATCTTAAACATTACTTCATTTAGTGCCTTCGTGAGGTTTTTACTAGGTGCTTTATAAATGGCCATATGCATATTGACATAAAGACCTATTGAGTGCATATTTTGAGCATTTCTAGTCTGTTATTGACTAAAATTTCATTCTGAATACTGCTTAATTAAAGACGTATTTAGTACATTTTTGAACATTTCTAATTATTAATTGAGCAGCTAAACTTCATTCTGTATACTGGCTAATCACTGATCGATTTAGCGTATATCTTGAACATTACTAATTCCACTCATGTTTTGTTTTCAGGTTCCTGGCTGACATCATGGACAATCCCAATCTAATACGAAATGTAGCGCTTGCTGGTCACTTGCATCATGGAAAGGTAAACTACACTTTGTTCACTATGACATAACGGGAATGAAGTTGTAGCAGAACCTTTACATAGTGCCACTCGTGATCAAAGGTGCTCACGACTCAAGACATATGTAAGCGGAGAAGAGGAAAGCCTTCAGACGCATCCGGAAGGCAATAGAGCAAGAGAGAGCAGATCCTCCTGGAGAGAGGGAGGGTGTTCCAGCTGGTGGGACCAATGTAGACGAAGCTCTTGGATTGGGCCGTGGCAGAGAGCAAGCGGCAAACCACCAGAAGTCCACGGGCTAATGAAGAGTTCAGAAGGCCAAGAGGTAGGTGGGGGCTGACCCGAGGAGACAGTTCCGCACTAGTTTAATAGCAACAGCATCCACAGAACTAAAGGACAGTTTCATCTAATGTTTACTTTTCAGATTTTAGGCCTACTCTTGTTGTAAAGTAATTAAAAGTAAACATAATTACCACTGAGAATGGCTTTGACTTTCTGATGTAAACAGGCTGTGTAATGTTGTGGCTTTCACTTTATGGATGTGACCAAGTTGTGTAATGCTGAGGATATCTTATCGTATACTGTGCACAGTGTCATATGCGAGTAACGAGTGATTTGAGCACATCCTAAACTACAACAACTTTCACTGATGGAACGACATGGGCAAACAGTTAACCTGTTTCTACTCATTAAATAAATTAAGTGGTAAGGACCAGAAGTAAATTGGTGTAAATAAGCATCAATAGATTTTTGTGATAATATAGCCTGATAAAGAATTACAGTGCATTTTGTAATATATGTGTTAACAAAAGCTTGTCTGTTAAACGTTTATCTAGACGTCCTTTGTTGACTGTCTGGTGGAACAGACACATCCGGATCTGGCAGCTAAAGAAGGTCGTGATGTGAGCTGCTTCACTGAATGTCTATAAGTTCTTGTGATATCATTCATTTAAATATTTTTATTCAATTATTCATATTAAACTTAAATGAATGCTTATTATAATTCTATTTAGATTAAAATCGATAATAATTTAATATATCTGATATTATCCTTGCACACATGCTTGAATATATGCACACAATTATTGTTACTTATGTGCATTTTTTGATATAATCTTTTGTGACTGCACTGTATTCTGACATCTCTAAAGGTATGTCAACATACAACATCAAGAGTAAATTCATCAGTTGTGCTCTTGACCCAAATCAGTTATTTCACTGTCAAATAATACAAGCTTCATTGGTATCATATTCATCTGGAATAAAATATTACTTCTTGTTGCTGTATTTGATCTCCTTGAAGGTTCAGGACCAGCACTTTGGTTTTGATAAGTAATTAATTAATTATGTTGCTAGCAAATTTTTCTGAGATTTCTTGAATAATTCTGTTGTTTGTTTTTATTTCTACAGTTGAGATATACAGATCTATTGTTTACCGAGCAACAGGTGGGATATTCTCTAATTGTTCTCAGATTTTAAATCATTTTCTTATCATAGTTTATGCTCTATGTATTCGAAATAACTACATTTCCTTCTTAGACTGTTTTTTGTGGAAGTTATTTGTTAGTAGGGAATTAGTTTGTAGTTTTTTCTAGCATTATTATTATTATAATTATTTCTGTTTTTATTAGATGCCACTATTTAACGACAAGCATCAAGTGATAGTGCTAAGCTGTTGTGTTTGATGGATTGACCACCATAAGCTGATGGCTGTTTGACAATTGCTATTGACAATTGCATAGTGTGTCATTAATTTACACAGAGTTATTGATGGCTGCATTTCTATTTCAGTCATCAATAAGGAAGTCAAGAAAAGAAATTTATAGAAATGATTTATAGTTGAGCTGTCTTGTATAGTGATTCTTGTTTGCAGTATTGTGGTTCTAGTTGTTAGTGGTTGTTATCTTGGTTGTTTTGCAGAGGGGAGTGAGCATCAAGTCTACTCCAATCACTCTAGTTTTACCTGATGTACGCAATAAATCATATTTGCTAAATATCTTCGACACACCAGGTAAATTTCTCAGATGTACTCTAGTGAAACAACTTACAACATTGTAAACCTTGAAGCAACTTACAGCATTGTAAACCGATTGCACAAGATAAATTACTTGTTTTAGGAAATTCCAACAAATCTAGAGTTGACTATGCACCATTCTTGTTCTTCTCATATTTACAGCAGGGGTTCATATATTTTGGACTGGTTTGTCACACCGAAAAACTGGTTTATTGGTTTGCGCATCCATCGCTTATCCTGAGAAACTTGATTTACTGGTTTTGCCGTCCATGACGTCTTGGAGCTTAGAGTTAACGTAAGACTGCACTGCGAATTAGAGGCAAAAGGATTATGTATGTTTTCAGTTGTTCTATGTGCCTTTTGAGAACCACTTAGAGGAACAGAGCTCTGTAATTGATCGTATAAGCCGCATGGTACCTTGCTAACTGATGAATCAGTTTCTATTATCGTTTACAAGTATACTTATTGTCTCATACCACATAGTGAGGAGCTGTGGCAATACTGCTTTCTATACTGGGAATGTATGCTTAGCTTCTAGAAGTTAATACATCATTACTTTTTTTGTGACTGGATTCTTCAAATCTCTCTCAAATCGCATACCTGACTTTACAAAACCAGTGGAAACGCCATGAATGGCAATTTTTATGCATGTACATTTTTTTGCTTGTCAACGGTTATTGGAATAGTGGCTCTAAATATATCTAATCATACACCGGGAAAGTTGTTTTGTTCATGGTGATGTTATAAAACTAAAGATGAATTATTTGTTATGTGTTGCAGGTCATGTGAACTTCTCAGATGAAGCGACTGCCGCATTTCGTTTGTGTGATGGTGTTGTCATCTTCATAGATGCAGCTGAAGGGGTTTGTCTCATTGATTTTATATTGCAAATAATAATAATAAGGTTTCATTCATTCAATTTAAACCAACATACCGCCCTGTGATTACGTGAAATGGTAGGATCAGACGGCAGTAAACTTTACATTAGTCGAATTTTAACTGTATGGCAGTCTGCAAGGTGACCATCTGTCTAACTGATGCTCGCATTACCATTGACCCTAACGGATGGAAGGCTGAGTCTTATTTAGGGGACTTGTCTTTATGCCAGCATGTTATAATTCAGCCATCTCTCCTGATGTTGAAAGCAGTCAGTTATAAATGTTTGATGATTCTAATAACATAAGATTCAAACCCAGCTTACAGTTTATCTGTAAAATATTGGTAACAATTGATTCTAATAACATAAGATTCAAACCCAGCTTACAGTTTATCTACACTGAGCATTGAGTTCTGAGTTGTGATATTTTATTTTAGTCGTCTTGTAGGTGATAATCGTATTGTTACCAATATTTTGTTGTGGCAATAAGCATCTTAGTAGGATTGACTACTTACTTAGTCCATCCTATGCAAAAAGCATCTTTGTATGATCATCTTCTTACTTAGTCCTTCCTATGCCTAATGCTTCTTTGTAGGATTGACTACTTAGTACTTAGTCCTTCCTGTGGAAAAAGCATCTTTGTAGGATTGACTACTTACTTTGTACTTAGTCCATCCTATGCAAAAAGCATCTTTGTATGAGCATCTTCTTACTTAGTCCTTCCTAGGCAAAATGCTTCTTTGTAGGATGGACTACTTAGTACTTAGTCCTTCCTGTGAAAAAAGCATCTTTGTATGATCATCTTCTTGCTTAGTCCTTCCTATGCAGTAGGTCTTCGCATTGGGCAACATGTCTCCTCCATTCATCTCTGTTCAAAACCAGTCTCTTGGCCTCATCACACGACATCTCCAGACACTTGAGGTCATCTCTTATTGTCTCACTTTATTTGCTCCTCAACCTTCCTCTCCTTTGCTCTTCCACGCTCCAAGACCGGATTGACTACATTGTAGGAACATTGAAACTTGACTTCATATTGACAATTGTGATCAAGAGTGAATGTTGTTATGGAAATGGTTTGAAGAATTAAATTTATATATATATATACACATGTATATAATTTAAATATATATATAATTTAAATATATATATAATTTATATATATATACATTTATATAATTTATATATATATATATATTCCCATTGGATCGATTTTAACTTTCTTCTATGTTTGCTCTTTCTATGTTAGGTTATGTTGAACACAGAACGTTTACTGAAGCATGCGGTTCAGGAAAAGCTTGCGATTACACTGTGCATCAATAAAATTGATCGGCTGATACTCGAGTTGAAGCTGCCACCTAGTGATGCTTACTTCAAACTCCGACATATTGTTGATGAAGTGAATGGTTTGCTTAGGTAATTATAAAATTGACAGGCTCATCATAATCTATAATAGTGACTGCATTCGTGAACACGATGTCATCGGGCGGCATGTCTGATGATGATCATGATCATCTTGTGATAAAGATCTTATGATACAGTGTGTAGTAGTACTTAACAGTATAATATTATAAATATTTAATACTATATTTCGGTTTTTTTAAAGCTTTTTACCCAGTATGGCATGTTGAAATTAGCACTGTGGGTCATAAAACCTTTTTTGTTTAGATACATGGCACGTTAAGAAGTCTACACTGTAAGATTATGATGTTCATTGTTTAAATGCAATTCTTTTTAGGAACATGTCAAAGTTACTGAGTATTGATTTTCTGGGAGATAATCTTCCATTTTAATTTTGCTTTGCTGTAGACATCTTATCTGAATTTCATTATGATGTATAACACTTATCATTCTGTCCAGTTTATCAGATCTGAAGACTTCTTGTGATCATTGTATACAGTGATCGACTGATCATAGTGCTATATAAAATAATGATAATTGTCTTGTATACGTAAAGTGGAGCCAAAGTCCATGGTTATAATAGTCTGGAATGATTCTGTCGATATTTGAGATGCCTGAAGTCACCAGAAGGTGGTTTCTGGTGGATTACCAATAATCATTCATTACGAAAATTTATGTAGCGCCTCTTCAAGGATACTAAGGAGAGCAATATGGAAAGTTGCTGTCTATAAATCCTCATGATATCTAAATCTTATTGTGTTGTAATGTGCACAACATACCTATTCGATTCTTTACCTGACTTTAAGACTTATTATTGCCATTGCTTTATCATAACCCCTGAATAATCTGATGATCTCTACAAATTCTATTCTATTCACCCAATCTGTCAAAGACATGCTGACTGCTTGATTGAACATGACCTCACATGTTTAGTGCTAATCAAAATTATACCCCGAGAGTTGGGTGAACTTTGTCTTCGTGAAACCAATGACCAATTAGAACTTGAAAAGGGTATCTCATATCCTTTGTATCTCTGAGTTTGTGTGAAAGATATTGAAAGTTTGCTATTTGCAGTGTTCTAGAGTACATCTGCTGCAGCCTGTAGGAATCTTTTGTAGACTGCTTTGATATTTCTATGCAAGATGTATAATAGATGCTATAATAGATGATGCTGAGTGGAATTATTTGCATTTGCACATTACAGCATGTATGCCGAAGATCAGGAGGATTTGATTGTGTCGCCTCTGCTTGGAAATGTCTGCTTTGCCAGTTCCTATTACCGCTTTTCATTCACTCTGCTGTCGTTTGCTAAGATCTACACAGATTCGTTTGGTGAGTTTTTTTCATGTGTGTGTGTTTGTTTCTAGTGCTTCACATAGGCACCAAGCTATCTTAATGAGCTGAACAATTGTTTTTAAGCTCAGTTTTAAAATGTTTGATAAACATTGATAATGGTGGCAGCAGACCTGAGTAGCAGAAGATTTCCAGCATGAAATGGTATGAGCTGCAAAGCACAGTTATCAGTTACTGTTCAGAGACATTTTTCAGAGTCATCTGCTACTAGTTTCCAAACGGAAATGATTAGTCTAGTCTTACTTCTATTTACTTTCATGCTTCAATCATGATAAAACAAATTGGTTTTAGGTTTGTGGGTAGGTTTGGTAATGATTTACATTGCAGCATGGTATTTGTTCACTTCTGTGTGTAATATGCTATCAGAAAGTGACATTAATTCCACCTAATAACGATTAGCTGTCTTCTTTTAAGGTGGACTTAATGAAGTTGAATTTGCAAGACGTCTCTGGGGCGATATCTACTTCAACAGTACCACGTATGTACCGTGTATACTCGACTTTTAAGTCGAGAAATTTAAGACTATTTCAGGACGGCAAAATAGGTCTTCCGACTTATACTCAAGAGGCAAAATATTTGGAAATTTTTGGACCGAATATTCAACGTTGAACAGCAGATATCAAAAGATATATCTTGATTTATGATGGCCACATGCATTAATATTGATCTGTCCATGGTAAAATATATATTTCACGGCAAAATCCGCCGAACTTCTCCGCCGAAAAACAACAGATATCAGGGCATACCTCTTGATTTATGATGACTGCATGCATTAATATTGATCTGCCCATAGTAAAATATATATTTCGTGGAGAAATTAGCCGAACTTCTACACCGAAAGACAGCAGATATCAAGCTATATGTCTCGATTTATCACTCGTTTTCGATTTTATGTGTTCGACTTTAGCTATATTCGAGCCGTCTATTTTGGACGCTATTTTTGTCCAAAAATTGCACTTTGACTTATACTTGAATCGACTTGTAGTCGAGTATATACGATAGTTACTTTTAGATTTATTTTGTCTGTCCTGTAGACAGTTGTTTGTAATGTTTTTGGGTTTTATGCTGTCCTGGTTAGCATCAGCCATCTTGTCCTTGTTTCTGTGAATTCCTTTAAATTGTGCTTGCTGCTTCTCAAACATGTTATAAGTCAGTCTGAAATGATTTTTCTTTTGTTAAGTAAGCACTCTGCCTCTTTCATGCTGTTTGCTCTGCCATCTGCATTGTCTTTCAGTTTTTGTATAATTTGTGGTGAGCTGTGAACATTGGCAGCAAAATTTACTTTAAAAAATTCCTTTTGAACTAACAAATGTAATGGAGCATGCCAGTCTTCCAAAAGCATTTGACAACCATTTAGTTTGATTATTGTTTTGTGTTATTTAGTTCTAAGAAGTTTCATACTAAGAAAGTCTGCAAAATTATTGGTTTTAGCTACAATTATAACTTTGTTGACTGTGATTTTTTATGCTGCTGCATTATTGTCTGACTCAATTCACTGTTGATTATTGTTTTGTGCGATGGTTCTATTTTGTTTTTCTTACAATAGGCGAAAATTTACTAAGCGAGCTCCGAGCAGCACCTCACAGCGCTCATTTGTGGAATTCATCCTTGAACCGCTGTACAAAATATTTGCGCAGGTTCGTTATTCTCAGCGTATTTTTGAGTCTTTAAGAAACCAGATTTATATTAATTAGGAATAGAAAATTGGTTGAAGATTTACAGAACTTATTGGGAATTTATTGGTCGTAATTTGTATGTAAGCTAGTGGCCTATATGCATTATAAAAAATGTAGATATTAACTTTAATGTCAATGAGTTTCATTCAGGTGTGTGCTTCATTCAGGTGTATGTATATATGCTTATATGTTGATACTGCTGTGATAATGTGATGTTTAATTCAAACAGACGAAATGGTTCTTTACGTGTTGTTCCTGGTTCTGTTGAGATTTTCTTGAATGCCTGACTGGTACTCGCACTGAAGTAGAAATATAACTATAGATGTAATGCTTTCATGGCAGATGGTGGGTGATGTTGATGAATCTCTGGGACAAGTCTGCGATGAGCTGAACATTCATCTTACAAAAGAAGAGAGCAGAATGAACATCAGACCACTTCTCAGGCTCGTTCTTAGCCGCTTCTTTGGCGCGTTTACAGGTATTCACTGCTTCTCTTACACGTCAAGGTTTTATGCGATTTTGTCTTATTTGGAGCCTCTTTTGTTTTATTTGCACATTATTGAATCTTGCTTATGTTTTAATTACACAATCTTCTTTAGTTTTCTGCCTTTTTTGGCAGGTTTGTATGTACAATGTTGCCACTTCTATCTGTTCTGGTACTCCTCTTTCATCTTCTTGTAGTTACTAGTCACCTCCTTTCATCATTCAGTCCAAAATCATTTTTCTCTTTCTTCCTCTTGTTTTCTCTCCCTTCGTTTTTCCTTGATGATGTTTCATAGTGGGAAGTCGATTCTTAGAATGTGTCCAATCCATCTGCTTTGTAGTTCTCTTATTGTCTTCGTCATTGATCTTTGCTTCGTCATTTGTCCTGTGTTCTGTCCAACTAACTTTTTCCATTCTGTGCCAAATCCACATTTCCAATGCTTCAAATCTTTTCTTGTCTTCTTCTCTTACTGTCCATTTCTCTGATCCATAAAGGACCACACTCCATATAATCGTTTTAATCATTTTGGCAGATTCATTACACAATAAAGAGATGAATGTATAATTAGCTTGCGTAGTTACATGAATCTTATTCTTTAATTGTATGTCTGTGATTTCTCTACTGGCGATGCTGTAAGCTTCATTCTGGTTGAGTTATGACTGATGATTCTTTGAGTTCACTATATACTGCAGTACCCTTTATCAGAAAGATCCTTGCAGACTTTGTCCTGTATTTTACATGAAGCTGAAAATTGATTTATTGATTTAATTTGTTTTGTAAACTCGTGTTAGGGTTTACGACAATGTGCGTGAGTCACATAAAGTCACCGTTGGAGAATGCGAGAAGAAAGGTTGAGCTGATATACACTGGACCTCTTGATACAGAGCTTGCTGAATCCATGTTTGACTGTGACCCAGATGTAAGTCAACTCTGAAACTCATTTTCTTATGGCCATGACTTCATGCTTGGTGCACTAACATTAACTGGTATTAGTACCCTGGCTAAAGATATGAAACTTTAGAAACAACACAAATTTAATTAACAGAAAAATTTATTGCGTAGAGTGATGAAACTACGTATAGTATATAACTATTGACAACAAGAATCATCTACATCCGCATTGTGTGCAGAAGACTTTGTAAGAATTAAAGCAAAATTAAGTTACTAGCACTATTTCTTTGGAATCCTGGTGGCTCATACGTTTCACCTTATTTTCATTAGTGAGGGGCATTCAATTTGTGCTAGTGTTGGGCGTCCACAGTTAAGAAATGGATATCAAGTGTGTCACTATCGTTACTTCGTGTTGGGACTTCCGTAAATATTATTGGTAAATAAAATATTTGTAGTCTGAATCATGCATTTGGATTTTATAATAACTAGTCTCTTCAAAATATTACGAATTTTCTAGTTTATTCTAGTTGTTTGATAGTAAGCAGTGACTTTCAAAACATGGAAAAAAATTTGACAGTATATACTTTTCAGTGTCACAGACTGGGCTGACTGAATATACTGATCCTTTCAGATGAGGTTGTTAAAACATGCTATGCCAATATCTTGTTAGCTAAGTGATTGCTGTGTTTGTTTTAAGATGGCTGTTGGGGTCAAGCTGTATGTAAACTCTGTTTGGTTGCCCTGTTTAATCAGGATTCTTTGGCTATGTTTGGGTTATTTGCATTATTTTCAACATCCATATACATGTATGTACTTCTAAAACCTTTATAGTTTCTTGAAAATCGTATGTGCTGAGATTTTATTCACCAAGTTTTATATTCAATATAGTGATGAAATTGAATTTCATTTCAGTTTTAAAGAAATGGGAAGTGAATATAATAGTTACCACAGTCAGAAATCAGGACTAGAGCTGCCATTTTGTCTGTTTTGTGTTTGTTTTCTTTGAATTTGAAGTGTCTTGTTTCTTATTTGTTTGCATATGTATGTGTTTTAATTTTCAAGTGTATGTGTAAATGTTTGAATGTTTGTTAGGGTCCTCTGATGATTAACACAAGCAAGCTGTATCCAACTTCAGATGCCACCACTTTCCATGTGTTTGGAAGGGTCATAAGTGGTACCCTTCATGCGAACCAGGATGTACGTATCCTTGGAGAGAACTACACCCTCCAGGATGAAGAAGATTCGAGACAGGGCCAAGTTGGACGCTTGTGGGTGTCAGAAGCAAGGTCAGCGGCTTTCGTTAAGTCATGAGAAACAACAGTTAAGCAGATTTTACAGATGAAAAGCTGTCACTTTTTAATGATAACTATTGAAATTTGATATCGCCCTTCTTCCAACATCTTTTACTCAGAAGTGCACACTCCTCGACGACGCAATTGCAGTTGTACTGCAGAGCAATTGTATGCGAAGGACTTGCTCAAGGTCTGTATACTGTGACTGATACCTCAGACGAGAGTCGAACCCGCTCACTCAGATTGTTACGGGCCGACCACTCTAACCAATGAGCCACCATGACGCATGACTATCGGTTTATGCTTTGGTGTATGTGTGTTTGATGGCAACTGTTGATCTGACAGATAAAGTTTAATTTCTTTAAAGATGACTACCCATTGGATAGGAGTGGGTTGTCACCCAAATATTGACAGATGCACAGTAACACACAGAGGAGAGGGGATTCTGCCCAATTTCGACATTGCATCTACATTTGGTACATGTAGTTTTTTTTAATACTGCCTCTGCCTTACCTTAACCACTAACTTCAGTCATATTGTCATCGGTTCGTACTCTGTTGGGACTAATTAGCGTTCTTTTGCTGTATTTTCTCTAAACACCATTGAGTTATTGTATGTTTTTCTCTAAACATGATTGAGTGATTGTTTATTTTCTCTTAGGGTGATTGATTAGTTGTGTATTTTTCTCTAAGAGATAAAATTGTTGTGTTGTCATATTTCTTTCTCTAAGGGTGAGTTACCTCTACATAATACTTAAAGACTTTATGAATTGATTTTTCTATTCTTTATTTTTTGGATTTCTTTATATGCATCTTCCTTAATAGGAATGTGTTTATTTTCAACTAACTCTCTTGCATGTAAATGCGTCTTCTTGAACTTCTTGTAGTGTAACTGTGTTGTTGTGGTCTTATCATTTGATAGATTGTGCCTGTATGATGTTTTCAAAGAGTGAGTTGTCATATAGCCATTTTACATGCCCATCAATTTTGTGTCTGGTTTTGAGTTTATTCCTTCAGTTTGAATGTGTTTTCTGCATTGGTTTCGTAAATGTGTGTCTGTGGATCCTGTTGCAGATATAGCATTGAAGTGAGTCGTGTTCCGGCCGGTAACTGGGTGTTGATTGAAGGGGTTGATCAGCCGATAGTGAAAACCTCAACGATTACAGAGCCAACAGGAAATGAAGAGGTATCTTGGTTATTATTGCACTCTTGTGAATATAACCTAAGAATATAATGTATCATTGACTTTGGGTATTAAGAATAGTTGACTGATGAACGTGACATTATGTGAATAGATTGGCTTAGTTCCATGTGAAATTATTGCCCTGCACATACTACTGCAAATTGCTTTGCTCATGTCATCATCTCTCGTTGTAAGCTATTTCCATACTAGACTTCACTGAAAACACTTTATACACTGTCGATGTTGAACTCAACAGAAATGTGATTTTCCTCACACGCCGTTTACAGGCTAAAAGAGATTTTAGATGACAAGAACACTGCACTGCGAAATGCTTATTTTATATAGCACATTCATATACATATATGCTATGATAGCAGTTGTGATATATTCATATTTGTTTGGAAAAGGTATTTGGCTTAAATACAAATTAACTGTTTGGAGCACTATTCTTCCCAAAGTGAAGGAAATATAAATATTCTGTACAGCTCTAGTTTTAAAAAATACTTGACTTTATATTGTTCAGTAAAATCAAGAAATCAATGAGTCATTTCTAGCTGTAATGTAATCACTGGTGAAATTGCGTTGTAGATATATAGTGCCGCATTAGTTGTCATTGTCTGATAATTTCTATTGCATTGTGTGATGGTGGAATAAAAACATTTTTAGTAGCTTTTATTCTTTGTTCTGTTACACTTTTGCATTTTTTACATCCATTCTGTATTGCTATTATCTGTGTTCTAGGCACATATCTTTCGTCCTTTCAAATTCAACACAAGCTCTGTGCTGAAGATTGCGGTGGAGCCGGTCAATCCTTCCGAATTGCCTAAGATGTTGGATGGACTTCGCAAAATCAACAAGAGCTATCCCCTTGTGACAACTAAGGTTTCGTACCAACCTTCATGACAATGATTGGTTTTTTTCCGCATACAGTATTCTATGGTTGTCTGCAGTCTGTAAGAACCTTTTCTACATCCTATGATGTTTCTAAGGAAATGGTGTTTACAATCAGATTGTCTGAGGCTTCTCTACAATTTTATTTTTAGTTGCAAAATGTACTTTATTTATCTTGATTTCAGTAGATATCTTCCATTATTCTATTTCAAAGAGAGGATTAAAATTTGGCTTCTTGTTTTCGACTCCCAAAAGTGCTCCTCTGCTGTTGAATTTTTGTGACTGGGTATAGAACAAGGATTTATAGTATTCTAACATTGCTTGTGACATCTAGTGAGTTTTTGTAACTGAAATATCTGGTAGACTCTTTTATTTCTTACGACTTGTAGGTGGAAGAGTCTGGGGAACATGTTATTCTAGGAACTGGTGAACTCTACCTCGATTGCGTCATGCATGACTTGCGCAAAATGTACTCGGAAATAGGTAAGCTCCACCTCCATTTCTTTCCTCCGAGAAACTACTTTAATATGGCTATCATAGTGCTACACTAATAAATATAATAATGATGAAATTTCTAGTTTAATAAGCTAGGAGTAACACATTTGCTGCTGGCCAATGTTGGACTTCATTCATTTAAGATTTCAAACATTTGCTTAGGAAAATATTGCATATAGTATTGTTGTAAAATTTGTATATGTCACATGGCTAGTATCGTAATCATAAACCTCAATTTTCTACTCTAAGGCTAACACCAGTACTGACATATGAAGTTTCATCGGCATAGTTGTGACAATGCTTAGTGATGATGACATATTGAGAGGTCAGATTAGTTCCTGTTTAAATGTCTCAAGACATTTAAACGAATATGTGCTGTGTTCATTTGTACTTAGATGCTTACTGCTCGAAGTGGATCGTTGGTACAGCAATCTATTTCTGTTAATTTATTAATTTGGTCTTTTTTCGTCTTTAGATATCAAGGTTGCTGACCCCGTGGTGAGTTTCTGCGAGACAGTTGTGGAGACTTCATCACTTAAATGTTTTGCAGAGACACCAAACAAGAAGTGAGTTCACTGGGTCTGAGTTTGGTTTGAGTTTGTGATGCATTTGCTCAATATAGGGGTGAAACTGTTGCAATAAATTGATCCAGGTGAAAAGTGAACTCGAAGGTTGTACCACAGGTTTTGCAGTCCAGCACATTAATCACTAGACTATACAACACCCAGACAAACATAAGTTGAATGTCGTGTGATTATTGGCGTTGCAGTGATGCTGGTCTTATCTTTTATCAATCGTGAAATGTGTAATGAATCTAGATATTATTCTTTTGAATTTTTAACACTGAGATATTGCCAAATGTTTGCATCTTTATACTGTATTGGAATTATTGTTGTTCATTTGCCACCCTTCATTAAAAGTGCAGTTATTTTGGTGCTTACTGAAGAAATTTGTTTGTATTAGATTTAGTCTCCTGCCATAGAGATGAAAGGACTGGCTCTGGCTTACCAGTCTTAACCCTTTAACAACCAGCACGTAGTAAAACATAAGGCATAATCAAAAATGCTGGTCGTTAAAGGGTTAAAGTGTGTGTTCAATGCATGTAGGAACAAGATAACTATGATTGCTGAGCCTCTTGAGAAGGGATTGGCTGAGGACATCGAGAACGAGGTCGTGCAGATCACTTGGCCAAGGAAGCGTCTGGGAGAGTTCTTCCAGACCAAGTATGATTGGGATCTTCTGGCCGCTCGTTCCATTTGGGCGTTTGGTCCAGACACGACAGGACCCAACATTCTAGTAGATGATACGCTTCCATCGGAGGTCAGTCTTGACCTCATGGCCTATCATCTTACTCGTATTTTCCACTTTTAATTATTGTGCGCTTCACTGACCTTTGTGACTGATTGACCTATGATGTGTAGCTGTAAGACGTATGACCTGATAATTTGTTTATGGTGGCAGACTAAAGCTGTTGTTGGAAGTCCTGTTCAGTTTGAGAATTCCATTCTGACACTCTCACACACACCCACACACAAACACACACACACACATGTATATACTTAAAACCTGAAGTACTCAAAATTCGTCAATGGTCAAGATCTCATGGAGCGAGTCTGGATAAGGGATGCAATACCCGATTGCATTAAAGGAGATGAGTGGGGTATGTTGCTTTACACACATACACACACACACATGTATGTATATACTTAAAACCTGAGGTACTCTAAATTCGTAAATGGTCAAGATCTCGTGTAGCGAGTCTGGAGATATGGGGTGCAATCCCCGATTTCATTAAAAGAGATGAGTGGGGTATGTTGCTTTCCTGCCTAAAGCCTACTGAGTCAGTGATCATTGTGTTCCACAGCCTTTGGAAGATACATTCTTATCTCTCAGTCATGTTTGAGCCTCTATTGTGTGCTGGCTGATGCGCCGGATCATAAACTTTGCACTGTTCAACCATAAACTTCTCTAGAAACCTTTGTATATCCCACCTTTGATTTTACTTTTTTACAGTTTTAGGTGGTCATATTAAAGTAGTTGTTGTGATCAAACAAGTCATGCCAAGGTCATTGGTCATTGTTATGTCATTGTTTTAGGTGGACAAGAGCCTTTTGTCCTCTGTCAAGGACAGCATTGTCCAGGGATTCCAGTGGGGAACCAGAGAAGGACCTTTGTGTGAAGAACGTATGTCACTTACCATATTAAGTCTTTAGATTTATGGTTCTGTTCATGTCTTTTAACGATTTACAGGCTTTTACACTAGGGTTAAATAGGAAGTCGCCAGCTGGGTCATTCCAGCTCAACTCAACCAATTTTAAGGAAGGTTCCCACCCGACCATTCCCGAATTGGCTGAAATTTTTACAACATGTTCTATCAGAAAATGCAATAAAAAAGACATTTTAGTGGGCCTTTTTGGGAATATTTTTTCTCTTTCACCCCCCATGTCAGGTTTGGTCAACTCTGACAGCAAATATAAACCAGATATGAGCCACTGATCAAGCTCAAACTTTTCAAAGTACTTGCAAGCCACATAGACATTATACAAATAAAATATGAATGCATTATGCCTGGTATATAGGGAGATATTGATCACTGATTATTGAAAAATGTAGATATAAAGTGAATATGAAGGCAACTTTGACATTTTTTTCAGCTGAAATTATAAGACACACAATAAAAATAATTCTATTTATGTAATCTATGTAAGAAACTGTACAGATAAAAATAATTTCATCTGATTTGGTCCAATCGTTCTAGAGATATCAAATCTCAAAAAGTGGACCTCGCGAAGTTTCACGAAACGTCTTCGGAGGGTGGGGTCACGGAAAATACAATATCTTGAAAAGTATTTGAAATTATGCACTAAGATTTTAGATTTCTCCATCCAATATATGTAGCAACATGTTGTAAAAATTTCAGCCAATTCGGAGATGGTCGGGTGGGAGGCATTGGTTGAGTTGAGCTGGAATGACCCAGCTTTAATTTTTTTTTTATCAGGCAGACTACAGGTCCTTTTGGCTGTAGGTAAAACTTTGTGTTCCTGATTGTCTCTAAATCGTGTGAACCTGTTAAGTTAAAATATGAATTTTTTTTTTGGTTGTTAATTGAGTTTTGTGTTTAATTCCTTACTATATGTTTTAGTTATCTTGTCGTATTTGTTTTTTTTCTGTGCTTTAGCAATAAGAAATGTGAAGTTTAAGATCCTGGATGCACTGATTGCTCAGGAGCCAATTCATCGAGGTGGAGGTCAGATCATTCCAACCGCTAGAAGAGTGGCCTATTCTGCGTTTCTTATGGTGAGCATTGTTTTCCAAGTAAGACATACAGAACATGCAGTTGTAATTGTGTTAGTGGTGGCACGATTCGGTATATATAATGTTTAACATGTTTTTGCCTGTATTAGCTGAATCTGGCAAAAATTTTGGTTGCAGTCAAAGTAGCACATGCCAACTTACTTTTAATCAGAAAATGTTTACAAGGACTTGTGGCACATAATAGGAAGTTTTGTCCAATATTGAGGATTTTGTTATGCCATTCAAATCTTTTAAATCTGCCTTAGTGGCTGCTCTGACTCCACTGCAACTGGACTCTGGTCTTTAATGGACCTCAATCTGTGGACAACACCTCAGACGTGATGCAGTGCTCATGAATAAGCTTGGGCCCTGTGGTTTGCTTTACAGTAGTGCTTTATGAATTTGGTGTTCACAATTATGATTAATCATTTTAATCTCAGAACTGAATTTGTTTTATCGCGCAGAGCCTTGCTACTTCTCATAACTCAACAGGTGGTTAGTTACTGATAATCCGTTTGTTCATTGTGTTAGGCGACTCCTCGTCTGATGGAGCCATACTTCTTTGTGGAAGTCCAGGCTCCAGCTGATTGTGTCTCAGCTGTCTACACTGTACTTGCTCGCCGAAGGTGAATTACTTTGTGGATGCCTATATAAATATTGAGTGCCTGTTAACACCCTTTTTTGTATGATGATTGTATTGATTTAAAAAATTGGGGCTGTGGATTTTTACAATTAATTATTAATAAAAAAATATAGTTGATTAATTTTGACTTTTTCGATCAATTTGTTTACTTACTTTATATATAAATATATATATCTTTAAAAACATTCAGTTAAGATTATATACACTTTGCTAACATATCAATTTAAGCATTTGGAGTGATTGAAGTTTCGCTGTAGAAAGAAAGTTGTCACTGTTAGTCTACACTTCATAAGTTTTTCATGCTCTTGCGTATTAAGACAATATGTAAATCAATGGTTGCATTGGCTGCAGCTCTTATAGATTGTTTTGGTTGTGATTATTGATATGCTACGAATCATTCATCAGGAAGAGTGGGGTCAATTTACCTTTCTTTTTAACTGAATTCTTGATTTTTTTTCTCCTAATATGGTTGAAAGTGAATTAGAAGATGAAAATGTGTGGAAAACCATTTGACTTTCTCTTGACTTACTTTGTGATGCTTCCTGCATGACTCTTGACATGTGCTGTTGTAGGTGTAAAAAGCATGTTTTTTTAGGTTTCTGTATGATTAGCAGAGTTGCAAAGCTCTTCTTAGCTTACAGCTACATACGTGTCTTATTGCTGTGGTGCTTAACCTGAAGTAATTCTGTTTTCAGAGGTCATGTTACCCAAGATGCACCAGTTCCTGGTTCCCCGTTGTACACGATTAAAGCGTTTATGCCGGCTATCGACTCATTTGGCTTTGAGACGGATTTGAGAACACACACACAGGGCCAGGCATTCTGTCTGTCTGTCTTCCATCACTGGCAGGTAGGCTCAGAAAGTGTTCTAGTATTTTGCCAGACATATCTATAAAAAGTACTAATGCACCATAGGAGCTGCTTGTTAGTAAGTAAAGTAAGTAAGTATATTCTTTATTTAGCCAACTGCATATCTGTACTTTGGTGTACAATGAATTTAAAGATATAAAATTCTTATCGCAAAAGGTTTTTGAAGTCGGTGCTTATTACCATATGTTATTCAGGTGACAGATTCCCAACCAAAAGATAGGATGCTTCACTACGCTGGGTAGCTTGTACTACTCTCAATTCATTGCGGTAGTTCTTGGTTTCTGGTTTCATTTGACACAGTTAGTACATCCTATGAGATGGTTATTGCCTCAGTGTGGCACGATGGCTTATTTTGTAGAGCACTTGTCCTGTAGCACAGAGATCCGTACACAGTAAAAGGTCCCTACACAGTAACTGCCTCTGACAAGGCTTGAACCATAGACCCCTTGATAATAGCTCTCTATTATAGGCGGGGTTCTCGCTTGAACCCATACTGTGTTCGAGCCTTGTCCGAGGCAGTTACTGTGTAGGGACGTTGAGCAAGTCTTCTCCACACAAATGCCTTGTGTCATCAATGTTCAGTCGTATGGTCGTGTTCACTTCTGAGCGTAGGAAGGAGGGCATTATCACATAAAGTGTGATACTAGTTGTTAGTGCTATATAAATTGAAGATATAAATGCTGTGCAACGGTATACCTTAAATTATTTACGGTATGCTATAAATATGATTTTCATCTTTGCTGTTTGTTTTAAATGTGTTTGAGAACAGTTGTGAAACTTTGACCACTTGTTTGACCACTTGTGCTGTCAATTGTTTGAGGAAGCTCTAGTCAATCATGGCTGTAAAAGAATGCTTAATAGGATTTAAGATTTAGTTCTTTTGGAGTAGGTTTTCATCTTCCAAGTTAATTTCTGTGTTTTGTCAACCGGAAACATGAGACAATTGACTTAAATACAATATTATAGTCATTGAATACCTCAATGGCTACAGTAGTTGTAGGGTGTAGTTAAACTTTGCAACCATCACTGTTTTTGATGTTATGTCTCCACAGATTGTTCCAGGTGATCCCCTTGACAAGAGTATCATCATTCGTCCTCTGGAGCCTCAACCCCCCACGCATCTGGCTCGCGAGTTTATGATCAAAACACGCAGGCGAAAGGTATTCCACATCGTGCTTGCTAATTGTCTTAGAGAAAAAGTTTCCAATGAAATTAAGAGATTTTGAGCTTATTTATAGCTTTTTTTTATTAAAGTAGCTGTTATAAACAAGCAATTTAGCATGAGGTAATGGCTATGCATACTAGAGCTGTATGATTATAGAGATATCGGCAGTATCAGATATCGGCAAGATAATCAGCACCGATATTTTAAATTTTTATTTTATTTTATAATATTATTTTTAGTCTATAAAAGCAAAATGATGACAGCAACATCACTGGGTCTGTGAAGGAATGGCTTCTTCTTGACCAGTGGTGAGACCACCCAGTGTGCCAGTATAGACTGTGAGAACATGTCAACATAGGTGTTGTGCAGAGTGAGTCATAGTGCCTGCTTATAGGCAAAGGAGCGGCTGGCCAATTCAACAGAGAAATCGATGAATGTACATCGTGGAGGCATGCCTAATGAAGACGTGGGTGGCTATGAATTGGCCAGCCGTTCCTTGGCCTTTAATTACCCTGGGCACAGTTCAACGGCGGGTGGTGTGTCTAATCTGTATTGCCTGCCTAGGATTAGTCCCCAACTACATGCATAAGTGTTTTGCTTGTATCACAACAATAGGCAGTAGCAGTAGGTCTATCTTTTGGAACCGGACATCTTGGGAAACACAATGAAATAATCGGCTAATGAATAATCGGCATAATCGACAAAAAGTGATATCGGTACAGCTCCAATGCATACCCAAATTGTTAACACATTTGTTAAAGAGAAAAAGCCAATGTATGAATGTCATGACAATTAACAGTTGTAGCCATATGAATTTTAAATAAATGTAATGTAATCGAATATTTTTAGTGCCGCTCAAATCAGCAGCGCTCTCTGTGGGCATCTCTGCTTAGGTTAGGGAACAGTAAGAATCTATGAATCAATGCAATTTATATAGCGCTCTTCAAGATAACTATTCAGAGGCACTCCCAACCCAGTTCCGGTCTAAGTGGAAGTTTATCAAATGAGCCAGACAGGTCACGCAGGAGGTCAGTCTTGAGGCATCTCGGAAACTGGTACGGTGTAAGTGCCAGTAATTCCAGGAAGACAATTCTAGGCTGAAGGCAAACATAGGCAAAGCTCCTGGACCGGGCCATAGCAGAGCGCATATGCTGAACAACCAGAAAGCTGTGACTGGAAGATCGTAAGGAGGCCCTTGCAGGTAAAGAGGTTGGGGCCACCCCAACTTGGCAGTTGCACACAAGGAAAAAGTCTGTATATGCTGTTGATGGGGATATTGAAGAGGGAGCCTATGTAAGTGAGTCCTGAATATAACCTGATTTTATGGCAAACTTTGGAAGGCCAATTATGAGACGAGCAGCAGCATTAAGAATGACTGAAGTTTGGGAAAGTTGAAGGAAGGAAGACCCCAAATCCACCTGAGTGCCGATCATTGCTTGGACTGAAGTAGTGAGAGCATGAAGTGAGAGGGAATTGTGAATGGAACGAAGTTGATGCAGATGGGCATCTTGGGCAGATGAGACCTCTTCTAAATGCTCAAACATTTGGGCAGCCGAACTATGTGACAGACAATCATTTGATGGTAAGGTCTCTTTCTGCTAGACTTGTCATTCCCTGGATGGGATGGACTCTTCTGTTCATGGGTTAACTGTGGCAATTATGATTGTACCTCGAGGCCATAGCCCTGAACAGTTTCTATGAACATTTGAAAACAGGTGTGTTGTAATTGTAATGTAATTGAACATTTATAAAGCACCCCTTCAAGATACTTGCTCAGAAGCGCTGGCCTATATCTGATATTAAATATAATGCACAAGTTAGCAAGACAGTACACAGTAAGCTAAAAGTGTGGAGCCAACCAATGAATTTCCATCTACAGCCGACAAATGACATACATGTTTTGAGTCTCTGGTCTCTCCTATCCTATGGCCGCCCTTCAGCAGAGACGTGAACACTCGGCAACGTGCATCATTCTCATTATGCTAGTAAACAATGGTTGGTTTTTAAATATGCATAATCGATTAATTTTGGTTAATTAAAACCATGATTTTAATTTTCTTATTGCTGTTGATAGGGTTTGAGCGAGGACGTCAGCATCAACAAGTTTTTCGACGATCCCATGTTGTTGGAGTTGGCTAAACAGGATGTGGGTCTTACTTATGGAATGTAGATCAACTACAGGCACTGGGATGTCTGCGCTCTGCCACACTGACAGTCTACTTGGGAGCATTGCTTGCAATGTGCACAGAGGTCAACATGCACTGAAGCCAACCAATGGCTCAAGAACTGCTAAGCAAACGTGAGAAAATGTAGTTAAAGCTAACTAATTTTACTCAAACAGACAGTGAAATGACTTGTTTGGAAAAAAATTTCATATATTTCTGTTCTTTTTCGTCAAAACTGGTCACCGACTTGTTGTTCAAGTATCTAAATAATGCACTCAATCTAAAAAAATTGTAACAGACCAATAATAAAACTAGAACACTGATCTGAAATTGTGAATGATTGACACACATTTGTACAAATCAAACCAGGCGTTTGTTGGTCCAAGTAGATCGTCACTTTATTTCCATCCCAGCGTGGTTACATCGTGTGGGTCGAGTTAAGCCAGGTATCTGTGACATTGTTAATTTTCACTCCCTTCAGGCTCTGTGACACAGAAACGATCTGCAAAAACTAAACCAAGTTTTTATTCTGCACTGTGAAGTGTAACACACGTATGTATCAATTTGTGAACATCTATTCGATTTGAAATTGCCATTGGTTGAAGGCTTTGTGGTCTGGTGGAACATCACAGCTTTGCGCCATCATGATCTGTCGGTTGCGACCAGCACCACCAGGATCAGTGACGTGAGTGGCACAGAAGTTGGACCAAACGTTTCGTAATTCCATCCCTTTGTAGGTCCACAGCTGCTGTCGATCGTCCTTTCGACAGTTCTGCAGCATGATGTAGGCCGTGTTTTCCGTGGTCAGGCATTTGTCCTGTAGCTTGAGATAACCACCTGTTGTCAGCTCAAACATTTCATTTTCACCTCTGCTCTGTTGGACTTCATTGCAGTCAATGAGATCTATTTTAGAGTCGTTTGCCCTGCGAGCTGCGCATCGTCCGCTCATGACTGCCATGGTGCCGAATTTGACGGCATTAGGAGTGGGAATGAGTGACTCCTTTGCAACGCTTTGCATGTACCAGGAGATGTCTCTGCACTCTTTCAGGGATGTTATGTATCTCAATCTCGTTGTTATGTGTGCCTCCTCTGTGTCGGGTATCACCGTTGGTAGACCAGCGAGACGCAGAGCTACTTCTTTTAAGTTACCGTACCAGAGACCAGCTATTCTTTGGCAGTTCTTTTGGCTGTACGGCTTGGCCTGGTCGTCGAGATTCATTATGCCGACACGAGAACACGTCACCGTTTCTATCATTCCGCCACAAAGCCACGCCCGCAAGGAGAGTTCCAAAATATCACCACCACCCTCTTCAAAGTTTCCGTCAAAAGATCCGATTGAATCGAGAAAGGATTTCCGCAAGGCAAATGCACTTCCGCGCATTGCTGGAGAAGGGTAATAGTGAGTGAATTTCTTCGAGTCTTTTGGCACCTCCTTTGATGACCGCATCTTGATTCCAAAGTTCCAAGCTGGCATCGCCAAGAGGTCGTCTTGAGTGAGCTGATACTCGAGCGTGACCGGACTGTGAATTCTGTCGTAGTGTGGCAGTGCGATCACGTTATGATCTTTGATTAATAGATCTATAAGTGGCTCCAACCATCCTCGGTTGCAGATCACATTCGCCTCAAGAAATACGACGATGTCCGACTTGACCTCTCTCATGGCAGCAATCCTTGCTTTCAATGTACCTTGCTGGGTTGTAAACTGTACCAGCCGTGCTTTTGGAACAGTCTTCAGGTACTTCTCAACATCCTGTCTGATATAGTCCAGTGTTGATCCGTCATCGATGACTATGATCTCCTCCAGAAGTTGGTCGTAGTTCTGGTTGAGTATACTCTGAATAGTGTTCTTGAGATCATAAAACTGGTAATCATTGAAGTCTATTACAAGGCTTGCCTTTTCCTTCAAATTATAAATGAGCTTTTGACAGTGTTTCGCACGTAGGTCTTTGATCATCTTGATTCGAGTGTCAATCAGTTGTGATGTGTCCGGGGCAGGATGTCTTTTATGACCATATTTGTCCATTTCAGCGAGATTGAGGTGCTCAGGAGCGATGTTGAGAGAGGATGGAGCTGTAAATCTGTGATGTTGCTGAACAAATGCATACATTAGGGCAAGCAGAACAAAGAGAAGAACGCCATCAAACAGCAAACTACCTCGTAGCATCATGAACCTCATTCTTTTTAGTCCTGTTATAAACGACACTTGGCTGTCGGCTTTGCAGATATGCTACTGTAATTAGAAGGATCTTGATGTGTGCAATGTCTCACAAGAACCAGTCTCTTGTCAATGCCATCTAAATACAAAACAAATACAAACTTTAATAATTTATTAAGAACACTGAATTTACTCAAATCTATCAACCCATTTAAAAACCCAGAAATCATTATTTAGACAAATGCTTAAGAGAAAACACCATTTTCAAAGGAATCTATTTAAAATTGTAAAGTCTAGACTAAGCAAAATCAAAAACTGAAACCTTAAGAATAAATTTAATGATTAACTGATTCTGGATTCAGCATTGCTGAAAAGACTGATGCAGTGCATTATTCTGATGCAACTTCCCTGCTGGAACTCTATGGTTTCCCTGAATGCAATCTGATTTCCTATAATTTATGGTAAATGTATTAGATGATGCATATCACATCTTTTTGTTCTCTGTGTTGGCTTCCTTATGCGAGTGTAACCGATTATGAAGTGCTTTCAAATCATCTGCCATTTTATCATCCATGAGCACAACCTACAATTTTGTCAAAGGGCACTCCTTTATTAGGGGTCGTCCATAAAGGACGTCTTCAAAAAAGCCTACTTTTTTCATCCCTCCCCCTCTGTCTGCATTTGTCCACATTCCACAGATTCCCTCCCTTGCGGACGACCGCATCGCACGTGTATCCGCGACGCCATTTCAACTGCTGATAATTATTTTACTGCATCGCTTTTTAATAGACGTTTATTGACAAAGAATGTGATTCGATAAAGCTACATTAAAAAACTTTAATTTAATAAACACTTATTTGCATGTAAACTTGATATATCATTCTTTCAAATGTGAAGTATAACCTAGAGCTACTAATAAATAACTAAGATTGTGACATAACTACCATTAGACGTGATTTTGGCAATAGTTTAGCATGGTCGAATGCGGACGTCCGCATAGTCGATGACACCCTCCTCCCCATGTCCGCATTAAATTTTATCCGCTTTTCCCATGACCCCTTCTCCCCCTTGTTTGTGAATGACCCCTTATGGCTCTGAATGGTTGCCCAGTTTCAACATGCACTCCAATCGTATTATATGCATTGTGATTTAAATAATTCAACAACAGTTTATTATAGGCCTAAGCCATCTGTCCCAGCCTTTGTGGGGCAGGGTTTTGATTTGAATCAGAGGGTCACATGTACTCTCACAACGTTTTGATGTTACCTGCCGTAAATACGGCAACAGTTGGGCCACCGTTGTACGGGTGCCTTACGAGAGGATGATGACAGTAAACGGCAGTCTAATAAACAGTAAGATAAGCAGATGAAGGTTGGACGTAGTTAGACTTGGCAGAGGAACGTAGTCACTTTACATATGCATATGCCGCATCCAATATACGGATTCTGTGCATTCGAGGACCCTTACTAGCGCCAGTTCATATGAGAATAAGAAATTAAGCAATGCGCTTGCTCATGTGTGACAAAATATAAAGTGTTTAGACGCAAAATTGCAAAATTTTCATCTATTCTGCAGAATTATCTAAATGAGATTACTCTAACGACGCTTAGTCTCACGATTGCCTCTATAGTTACTAGACTGACTAGTTGCTATATAACTTACTAGACGGACTATTTATACCAGACCGGTTCCGTTTGGGGCGCAATTCAAGTGACAAGAATTTCCATGACCCAGCAAACCTATAAGATGAGTTTGTACCCACCAGACTTCTTCAGGTGGTCTTCGGCAGAGCACCTCGTTTTGTATTAGAGGCATTTAAGTTGAACTTCGTTGACATAAGCAAACTGTTTTACAATTGCGTAACTTTAACTACAACGCTTACAACATTAATACTCTGGTACTGTGAAGAAATGGTCTTTTTATACTCCAATTTATGTGTAGGCCGAGTAGACGTTTCAACAGAAACTTCTCGATCTGTTAGGTTATTGCACTGACCCTCCTTGCTAAGCGCGTGCGCGAACTGTCAAGCGAAGAGCTATATTTGATCGAAGCGCTGCCTACGCCAGTGCCAAGCACGTTGAACAGCGACCAACCATCCGTGACGCTTATTGCCCAGACAAGACTTTGCCTAAATGTCTCCTCATGCGTGACGATGCTAGTTCAACTGCAGGTAGGTGTCAATCCTATCTCTGCCACAGTATATTATATCAACCAAGTTAGGCGGGCTGCTAGTTTTCCGCTAGTCCTGACTCCTAAACCTGAACAAAGAGGAGGGCATCGCTAGTCTTCTCCGTTGCACATACTACATAGTGTCGTTAAACTGAAACGACTTACGTGCAGTATAGATCTCGACCTATAGTTCGGTCGGAAGAAACAAATGTAGTCCTAGGGCATAAGCTTACCATTTTCAAGACGTTCAAACTGTCCATCCTTAACTCTATGCCACTGAACTTGGTGGTGCAAGTCGCAATTAAGCCTGGATGGAAGCCGAACAGAGCTGCAAACATTTTGGTTATTTTTTTTTCTTTTACAAAAAACAAAAGTTCATAAAAATGGCAATTTTTGGTTTTTTGTTTTTTTAAATATTTTTATTAAATTTACTAATAGTTTATTACTATTGTATTACTAATTGTGTGTCATTCAGTCCGAAATCAATCTAAATTAATTATTAGAATGAGTTGAAGCTCTTTTTCATGCTGTATTTGATCTTTTTTATAACAAAACTGTTGTGACAAATTCCAAAGGAAAACTAAAAACAAAAAACAAATAAACCCAAAAAACAAAAAAACAACTTTTGAATTTAAAAAGGCTTGGTTTTTGCACCTCTGCATGAAGCCGACGCTACTAATCTTTTTTACTACAGCACAGTATAACGGAAACTATATGTCTACTGACCACCGAGTTTTATGACTAAGTACGCCATAATGATAGCTTTATCTCGGTGTACACACTCATTTTAAAATAAAAGTAGGGCCTAACTGCATGCAAATCAATAGCAAATGGCTATATATGTATATATATATGCATCTTCCCGACATGAGAGAGAGACCAGGATAAACATGGATATCCCACCAGCTACGGCTGCGCCGGAAAGACTTAAGCCGCTGACAGAAGACACGCAAATTATTGCGATGCAGCAAGCGTATATGCTGCGTAGCTCAAATCCATTCAAGAAGGCGCTGCAGCCCAAATAATACGTGAGAAGTTAATGCCCTGCTTTCCTGGTCACAAATGCATTTAACACCCATCTAGCTGGACAACCTCGCCGGTCAATCAACCAATAAACTTTTGTTAATTCAAATAAGCTTACAATTGTTCAGAACAAATTAAAAGTATTCGACTGATATAGGCTGCATTACTGGGTCATTAGCGTCGTAAGTGAGGGAAGGGAATCAATAGGCCTTTCCCCACTTACGACATTAATGCCCCAGTAATGTAGTCTTTATAGTAGTCTGGGTACTGGGAATGAAATTAGTTATCTGTGTGAGGGAGGGAAACCCATGGAGCGAGCAGAGTATTAAGACGGATCGGAGGGTACAGCGGATAAAGAAATTATATTGGTTGGAGGCAGATTAATCGAGGCATCCAGACAGAGGGTCCGAAGGCAAATGCCTCCAATTTAAGGTAGGTGGGGTATTTTTTGAGTCTTAGGGGAATATCTTGCCTTCCTGACACTTGGGACCAGAGGTATGCCTCCATCACTCAGAGGGGATTGACGACTCTGATTGGAGGAAATGGTGTTGAACAATTCTATCCGTCTCTATCGCTGTCCCTTGCACGAATGGTGCATGGTGTATTGCTCTTCATGCGCTTCATCAGCGGCTCACCCGGTCATGCTCTGCCACCTTTGTATCGCCCCACCAAGGAAGTGATGCGTGCACGAGGTGTGCTATGGTTGAAGGTTGCGCAACATCATGCTATGCGGCTGTTCTAACTATGGCATACATGGTGGGTTCACTTGGCTGTAATATGTGACTAATAACAACTAACAGTTCGCTAGATGGCGATGGCGACGCAGCACGATCAACATGGCCCATAATGAAGCATGATAACTGTGGGGTTTTGACAGTTTTGCAACACCTAAGCATAGGAAATTAGGACAAAAGCAAGTACAAAACGCTTTTCAGCCATCAATAAACGCAACAATTGTTGGAAAATTGATATGTCTTATTATATCCATGTTCATCATATGTACAAGCAGACAGGATACTTGAAAGATTGATCTATTAACCACAGTTGAATAATGCACAAAATTAATATGATCATAAACAGTTACCACATGTATTCAACAGAGAATTCTAATCAATAGCTGAAGTCAATTCTTGCCCACCGCTCTCCTGGCAAAGACTATTGCAACTAGCTTCCTAATGGTATCAATGAGGCCTGCTGAACAGTGCTCATATAGATCTTTGGCTAAAGATATAACTAATACAGTCAAATAGGAACATGTGCAGTGGCGCGTTTACCTATAGGCGCACTAGGCGCGCGTCTAGGGCCCCCAAATCTCAGGGGGCTCCCAAATGATGACAAAATTAAATACAAAATAACGTCTCAGTGGCCGCCAAATGAATGAAAACATTTCATACAAAATAACGTCTTAGGGGCCAAACATGAATGGAAAAAATTCATACAAAATAACCTCAGGGACCTCCGAATAAATGAAAACTTTTCATACAAAATAGCATGTCACACGTTTGAAATATGTTAAATATAATAATTTATATTATCTATATCTTACACCGTGGTTCTAACTAAGTTCATGTGAATTATTTGCGCAAAGACGTGCATACGTACATTTCAATAAGTCAATTTAGCGCCTACCATGTTTTGAACTTAAATGTAATCCTCGAGATGGTCTCGAGACCGGAAAACTGCGGTCTTGGTCTTGATCTCGGACCATAGGTCTTCGTCTCGGTCTTGGTCTCGAATGCGTCGGTCTTGGTCTTATAGGAACGGTCTTGGGATTGGTCTCAGTCTTAAATTAGCGTTCTTGGTCATTGGCCGTATCAGAGCAACTTTTCGAGATGTGCCGGTCTTTTCGATTATATATAGACACCGGATGCTTAGGTCCTACGCGATTGTTATCGATTTATGATTTTCACATAACCTATAGTTACTAGTCGTGTATTGTGTGAAATTATCAAGCCGAAGCCAAGGGCTGAACCCGCAAAAGTTCAGAATAGTCAGTAAAACTGTTTTCTGTTTAAAAGATTTTAAAGAAATCATTTAAAGGATTAGCATTCTTCAGCAATAAAATTAATTTGTAAGCGTTTTATTTTGTTATAGCGTCTTAATTGTTTGAAAAAAATAGAGTATCGGTCTTGGTCTCGGAACATCGGTCTTGGTCTTGGTTTCGGACCACTCGGTCTCGGTCATGGATTTGGTCTTGGACCTCTGGTTCTTGGTCTCGGTCCTGAGTTTTTGGTCTCGTGCCCAACACTGCAAGTGACCACCAGTCCTCTCCCACGCTGTTTGGGCAGAGATTTGAACTGAAGCCCTCTTGGCTGACACGCCAGCATGCTTACCACTACGCCATCGCACCCGCCACAAATGACAACATCTATAATGCGTATGAAACAACTTACCTTGTGGATATATGATTAGGCCTACTAAGAGATTACACTGTCTGCACTGATGATAGGCCTACACGCTGGCGGGTATCTCCGCAATATAATGTAATCGTAATCATTGTAATAGGCAAGCAGACAGACAGACTGATACTCAGACACACACACATGTTTATCAGCATCGTCGTCGTCATCATCACGGTCATAGTCATCTTCATTGGCGGCGTCTTCACCATCATCAGCATCGTTATCCTTACTATTATCATCATTGTGATTATTATTAAGAGTATTGTTATTATGTAGTTGTTATCATTCGGCTCTATTATCATAATTATTAGGTTCATTATTATCATTATTATTATTATTATTATTATTATTTTTATTATTATTACTATTATCATTATCATCATCATCATACTATTTCATCAGGGTCTTCAATGTAAATTAATGGTGATGTCGTACGGAGTAGCCCTGCTCGTTGGACTCATGAGCAGCGAAAGTTTCCTTGAAAGCAACTGCGTCATAGCGATGAATAGTCATCGAGATGCGCTGGTAGAGGAAAGTCGTCTCACTCTGCTCCCCAATGTCGGCGCTCAGTTTGTGTCCCAATTCTGAAAGGAAGCTTTGGCCTTCGGAATTGATGGGGCCAAAGGTTTCGAATGCCACCGGTATGAAGACGTACGTGGAGGCTAGCAGCTAGCTCGGCGTATTTCTGAGTTTTGAGGTACGCCGCCCTCTCGGTCGCTGCACCCGCTCTTTGTGATGTTTCTAGAAGATACGACGTGGTCATTGTATCTGACACTGTCGCGCCCATATAAAACACCGCCCCGCCCGCCATGGTATATGAGAGAGATGGTCTGGTCTTTTTCCGTCAGATCGGGTCAAGCCAACCGGCTCTTTGACAGTGGGGATCTCTGCACGGATTAGACTCCTACAAATAAGGTCGTTCAGGGCCGCGTGGCTGGGTCATGAGAGACCGTGATATCCATTTCCCTCGACTAGGGCACCGCATGGGCAGCAATGAGGTAAACAGACGGGTAGCCCAAGTATGTAACCCACCGCCAGAGAGATCGGCCACTCCGAGCTCGATCAAAGGGCCGTCCCATGAATCTTGGTTGTTTGTGAGCTCATGCTTCTTCTGGCTCCAGTATTGCGCTGGTTTCTTCGCAGAATTCTTGTGTGGAGTATATCAGTGGCTGCGGCCGAAGCCAAGAAGGTTGGAAGTGCCAGCGAAACCACTGATCGGATGCCCAATCCTCCTCTTTTGATGAGCAGGGTGGCTTGAAGCCATGCCTCGTCGGTGAGAACAAGAGGGTATGTAATAGTCAGGTGGCACTCAGCGAGTATCGGAGCAGGATGAGGACGTCATGTGTGGCGATGGACGTTAGTTGTTCCATCGTGCGCATTAGCTCCACTGTGCGCGCATTCAAAGTGTTCGTCAAGGCCATATCCGTTGACATTAGTGCGCCTAAGAGTTTGGCCTCTGAAAGGTTAGTCCATCTGAACTGTCTTAATGGTTCGAAGTCTCTCTGGATATCAGCAGAAGTCGAAATGATCTCGCATTTTTTTCGATTTAGGAAAAGGCCGAGTTTTTCGCATTCGGTTTCGAGTCTGTTTATATCTTCCGCAACCTCTTCCGCCCTGCCACATATTGTTAGGTCGTCCAGAAAACCTACTGTGAGCGTCGATTTCATTTGGATGAAGATGGATTGTAGAGGCAGACAGAAGAGTAAGGGACGCAAAGGGTCGCCTTGTTGGGGCCCCACTTGGGACAAGACACAGTATCGACCGTATTTAAGATGTGAGTGTTCCAAGTAAGCTAGATTGCAAAGAGGTGCCAGTTCAGGAAGAATGTTATATAGTGCTGTCAACATTTCAAGTCTGTATAGGCTGTTGAATGCGTTGGAGAAATCTATTTTGGCTATGACTGTTTCGTTGTCTAAACTGTTCAAAAATCTTCTTGTTTCGTGTACTGCTGTCTCACATCCTCATGGTACGCCAATTCCCACTTGTCTGGGGAGAGGTATTTCAGCAACTTTAGGCCCGTATAAGAGCTGGCACATTTGGCTGTCAGTCTGCGCCAATAGGAACCAATGACAATGGGTCTCAGACCTCCAGTGCTTTTCCTAAGGGCGAAGAGAGTTCCGCCGAAAATGGTTGCTCGAATCCCAGAAGGGCATTCTCCTGCGAGAAGCAAGTTTACCAGCGCCGTATTGGTGGTTAGCAGAGATGGGCCTGAGTCTGGTTGGCTAATTAACTCTAGAATTTGGTCATCTGAAGCGGGGCGACATCCGGTGGCCCGGGCACTGGCTCCTGGTTCTGAGGTGGGGCGGATGTTTTGTTTTGAGCTCCTTCTATGTGGTCTCGTTAATTGGGATTGGCTTGTCGTCTGAGCTCAGAATCTTAGCTGCTGCTCGGATATTCCCATCTTCCAATTTAGAGGCCACGGCTGAGGCTCTCGCTTGTTCCACTTGTTTTTCCTTCTTTCCTTCTCTGTTCTGCTCCCTCTTGTCCAATAAAGAGCCAGTCAATGTCCTTGGAGCTTCTGGCCAGGAAATCGTTAGATCTTTGTTTGATTTTTATGGTCATGTTATGGCGTCTGCCTACTCTTGTGAGCTTGGCTAATGTCAGTGCACCAAAGGCGAAAAGCTGCCGCCATTGGGGCAGGGAGCGTGGTTCGGAGAATCCGTCCTATAATTGTGGTTAACAAGGCGCTCAAACCTGGTCTGGCTGCTTTGGGTATGTGTTTCATCAGGCTGGCAGTCAAGCATGGATGAGGAATGGAATCGACTACATTTATCTCATTTGTACCCAGAGATGTTGCTGGCAGTTGTGTCCTTGTATCGGGAGGGTCCTCTGTCAGGACATGGAGACCAATTAGTGGTTTGTGACAACCTGGACACGGGTTGTTTCTGGGCCCATGTCTGTGCACGAGGCCATTCTTGTTTGGCAGTTTCCATTCGTTGTGGCATGCTCCGCAAATCCCCTTTTGTGTGGGCCTTGGTTTGTTTGTTGTATGGAGAAGCCATTCAACTGCGTGATATGGTCTTCCGACTCGGAGCGGGTCGTGACATGTATTTGTTGTTAAGATACATGGATAACAGAAGGGGAAGGGAATAATGAAGATACATGAAGTGGCTTGAATGGAACCAGATGTAAACAAATTCGGTTTCAAATGTCAAAAAATGAACGTCTCTACTGCGTTGCTATGGCAATACGTATTATGACGTTGTGGGATGTTATAACTGTTTAACGGTGAATATTATAGTGCCCTGAAACGTTGGATCAATGCCGACAAGTTCTGGAAGAGAAGGCTTGACTCTCGTGTGTATTTCTTCTCTAACTCAGAATATTTTGTGTGTTTCCTTGTGGCTGCTATCTCCGCCGCTCCTCCGGCTGTGGCAGCTGTCTCGGGGAAATAAGAAGCGGCCACTGTGCCCACCACCGTCGCGTCCCAAAGTAAGACCCGCCACCCCTCCACGGTATCAGGGTCTGCCCGTCCGGTCTCTTTCCATCTAATCTAGACAGACATGACGGTTCCTTGACCGCTGGTATACCGGCTCTGTTGAGGCTGCGATGGATAAGGTCGTTGATATTACAGTGTCTTGCTTGACGGCCAAAATCCAAAGAACAGGACAGGCCATGTCCGCCTCTGGCAGAGACGAAGGCGACGCATGCGCAGGTGTGCGGCTCGCAGATGACCACCCCTAATGGTTAGCCGATCGCCACCCTCATGGTATCGTCTTCCAGTCTCAGATTGCGAAAAACCAGCGGGAGAGCGTATAGCCATATCGAGGCGTGCGGTGACTGCAAGGCCCTTAGTCTTGCCTGGTCGTAGGGATCCTTTAGCTTTTCTTCTGGTGCAGACAGAACCGCGTTTAACAGCGGTCTGTCAAAGTGGGCTTGTTTATGGTCTGGCGTCGTCGTGGCAGAGGCTTCTGTGAGTATAAGCCAGGTGGACATCGCCGAGTCGCATGCCGAGTCCGATTTAACCGGTACTGATTATAGAATGAGGGACTGGATCTGGAGAGTACCTGCAGCTGAAGCCAAAAAAGCGGGAAGTGCAATCCCCAGTCCTCCCATCCTGATCGGGAGAGTGGCCTGACCCCATTGGTCATCGGTCATCAAAATGTTGAGAATTCGCTCGATCCCTCCTCGCAGAAGATCGTCCTAAGCCCATAGACGCGGGTGGTCGTGGCAAGGGGTGCATCTCCATAAATACATGAGTTTAGGCGAGCCGATCGAATGTCTAAGGATCAGTAGAGCGTCTTGATTAGCGATTAGTTGCAATCTGTCGAGCGCAATTCCAAGGTCGGACACACAAGTGTCGAGGGCAGAAAGCAGGGCATCCGTCGACGAGAGCGGAGCCCCAAGGAGCACGGTCGATAATGTATTGACTGTCTGAGGAAGCTTTGACTAACGTCGTTGATATGCGCGTCGGAAGATATGAGTTCACATTTGTTGCGGTTGAGTGCGAGGCCTAGTCGCAGACATCCCTCTTCAATCGAGTTAACATCCGCCTCCACCACCTTAGGATCTCCGCCCAAGGTGAGGTCGTCGAGGTATCCAAAGGCCAATGGTGAAAGCAGGTGATTCAGAATCGGCTGTAGCGGTAAGCAGAAAAGTAGAGGTCCCAAGAGATCTCCCTGTTGCGAACCTTCTTGCGATTGTATCGTGAATCTCCCGAATTTCAGAGATGTCGCCTCGGCGTAGGCAAGATGGCAGTATGCAGATAAATCAGGAATTAGTTCGTGCACTGATGCGAGCATGGTGTCTCGGTGCAAGCTATTGAAAGCGTTCGAGATGTCAAGGTTCACCATTATTGAACCCGTGTCCATGCTGGTCAGGAATCGTCTGGCGGCGTGGGTTGCCGCCTCACACCCTCCGGGAACGAAAACCCCCAGTTGTTTAGGGGTTAGGTACGGCGTAACACGAGGGACGGCGTATGTGCTGGCGCATTTAGATGCGAGTCGACGTCACACGTATCCAATGGCTATTGGCCTTAGACCACCACAGCTTTTACGGAGGGCGAAAAGAGTTCCTCCGAATAAGATGGACCGAATCTCTTGAGGGCAGATGCCGGCCAGTAGTAGTATGATAAGTATCAGTTCCGTCACGTGTTGAGGGCGCAGCCCAACAGGACCGCCCGACGACCCCATCGGGAAAGAGCGCATCATTGTGCGAATCTCCAGCCCTGTGACCTGAAAGGGTGCGCTTGAGGTCGATCGAAGAATGGCTGGGCGGTCTCGCGGCGGGGCAGGATGTTTTTGGCACAGAAATTCCAGTGTCTCTTCATTAATCTGCGCTGGGGTGTCGCCAGAACAAAGTATGCGAGCTGCCGTAATAATGTTTGCGTCTTCCAGTTTTGCGGCTACCGCCGCCGCCAGCGCCCGTCTTCTAGTCGAGCCTGTAGGCCTCTGTCCTTCGCGGGTGTCCACGTCTGGTTGGAAGATAGTATCGACCAAAGTCAGCCATCCGTCATGAAAATCTGCAATGCGCTTCTTGACGATGGACGTAAGATTGCGGCGTCCGCCGCCCCTCAAAGGAGTTTCCAAAGTTCCCGCACCAAAGGCGAGAAGGCACCGCCATCCTGCGAGGTTCGCAGGGTCTGCCAAAATGAACTCCACAATGTCGGTTAGAAGGCGGTCCAGCTCCTGATCTAGCTCCCTTGGGAAAATGCCTGAGAAGACCTCGTGAGAGGCAAGGGTGTCACATTGACCTGACTGATCACTTATCCTCCTTCCCAGCTGTCTGTGTCCTCCCTCGACTCTCACTGTATCTGGCAACAATAAGCAAGATTGAAGAATGTGTTCACAAATGAAAATGATATTCTACCAACTATGACTATTCTTATTGAAGCATGACCATGCTCATTGAAATTTAGTTTGCTAAAGCCTTCAAGGAAACTGGCGAATGGCGAATCGTCTGTGCTAAGTGCAATGTAGGCCTATGCAAATGTCACCCTAGAAGATAAGCAGTATCATGTGATCTTCAGCTTTGATCTACAAGTTGATCATGATTTGTACAGAATGTTTTTGAATACAGCTGTCGAATATTACATGCTAGACCTATGTTGTACGTGTTTCTGTTTAAACTATGTGAGATACCTGAACTGCCAAGATTCTCATGAAGACGTGTGTTGATGGGACCCAGTAGGCCTAATCAAATAATGGTGCGATGTTTGAGTTATTGATTGCTATCGCCTTACAGGTATATATATATATATATATATATATATATATATATATATTAATTAGTAACTTACTAGTAGGCCTATTGTCATCACAGTGGATAACTGCTACAAAACGTTGACGCATAGAAGTAAGCTTACCAAAATAAGATATTGTCGCCACCGTCTGTAAATTAAGAGCTAGCTTGGTCATCAGATAGTACAGCAGTAACAGCACAGCACACTATCCTGAAACAGACAGAGAATGGCAACGTGCTGCTGCCAATCTTCGCCAGGCAGTCAACCAGTTGGATTAACTGCACGCCCAGAGACCACCACGAGGAGGTGTTTGCAAAGGTCTTCGTAGGCCATTCATTGCAGCTCTCAGGCAGTAGAAAGTCATCACGAGTTTGGCATCACCCACAAATTTTAGAAATTTTCAATTTGAGTTATTTGCTTTTACTTGAATTGAAATGCAAGGCAAACATTGGCGCTGGTGCAAAACGCGAAAAGACGCAAATCAGAGACATGATTGCGCATAGAAGTACTATAGCCAGAGAAGGTTCGGAAACGACATAGGCCTACTACACAAGCATAGTCCTATAAGTCAATGAGTAATCGAAAGCGAAGTCCGTGAGAGTAAAACTGATTGCGAAAGTGGGAAAAAGAGACAGTTAGATTGAAGATTGAGAAAAAACAAAACGACAGAGTTAACGATTGGGTGTAACAGATAGTGAGAGAAATAGATGATAGGCTTAGGCCTAAATGGAGATTGATTGATAGATAAATAGACATAGCAGATACAGAAAGAAAGACTGCATAGACAGATAGATAGACTGATAGATACTTAGATAGACAGACAGATAGATAGATAGATTAATAGAGAGAGTTATAGATGATAAATGGAGATAGATAAATATTAGACAGATCTATAGAGATAGATAGATAAGGCAGAGCAAGAGAGAAATTACAGATAGAGTAATAGATGAATTGATAACTAGATAAATTGATGCACATATAGATAACTGAATTGATCAATAGGTAGGCCAACATACACAGATAGATATCTAGATAGATAAGACTGAGTTAGAAATATTAGATATATTGATAGATGCATGAATAAACAGATCTATACATCAATTGATAGATAAGGAGGCACATAGGATGACAGATAGACAAGTGTATCGAGAAAATTATTATTAGATAGGCCTACGCAGAGAGAAAGTGGTTAATATACAGTGCGATGAAGAAAATATGCCGTTAGGTTGAGAAAAAGTACGACAAACATGAGACTGAAAGTAAGATCGAAACTGAAATAATTTGGACGCAGCAGAGGCAGTATATACTTATGAGCGAGAAGTACGGTTAAAGTGAGTGAGAGATTGAGAGCATAATGTAGGCTATATTGTTTCGACTTTAGAGTATCTGCTTACATTCCTCTGATTTTAACGTCTAAATCGTTCAATCACAGACAACTACGTCAGTTTAACGAGTACTACGTCAAAATTGGAAATAATGAACTGCCTGAGAGACTTGTAATGAGTGGACTACCCAAATGTAAGGTACTTAATATTATGTAAAGCCAGGGTCCTACAGAGAAAATGTGACGATTTGGGCCATCACATTTTCTTAAGGGAACAGTTGGAAGTAGTTCTTTGCTGACCTCAGGTCTAATGTGAATACAAAACTGTCTTCAAACACCTTAATCTTCTCATATCAGACTGAACGCAACATAATCATTCAATGAACTGGTGTCCTGAATTTGGCTTTCCAGCGGCGCTTTAAAAGTTTTGAGAAGTTAACGATTGCGATTAGAGTTATTGGTAGCAGCATAATATTTATACAGTACGTCATTTTTCTTTCGTCTGTACATTTAGATGGAACTTATTCGTGTTGAAATGTTTACTTGTGGTCGTTGTGGAGGCAATCAATTATCAGTACTTAATCAAAGGAGAATACAGGGACTGATCTAAAACTAACGTATACCGAAACTGACCAAAGTAAGTGAAGAATAACACAAAAAAGAAAATGAGAAAGGAGATCTAGAGTAAAAACTCAGAGTAGGATAGTGAAATGGAAGTGAAAAATACAGAATGCACAGTACAGAATGAACGGAAATAGGAAGTAATGAAACAGTCTGATGATGATGATTAAGAATGGTTCTTTAGGCCTCAGACAGGTCCATTATTTGGCTTATATTCCACCTACGTTTTACAAGAGTCAGGTAATTTCCCACTGCCTTCCTTCCTCACAGACAATTCTGGGCAATCAACTTGTAACTTGTCCAGTGACCAGGGTCACAACGGAGTGGGCTTGAGGTAGATTCGAACCTGCGACCCTCCACTAACACGGCATAGAACATTCATCTAACCTAGTATAAGGCAATTAATTCTGTAGCTTAGAATTCTTAATTCTTAATTCTTAACTTAACTCAGTACTGTAGTCCTTCCTGTGTAGGTCTTCATATCGAGCAACGCATCTCCTCCTCCACTCGTCTCTTATGTCCATGTCCAGGTCCTTCTCGTTTTCGTCCCATGACATCTCCACTCTCCAGGCATCTCAGGTCGTCTGTGACTGTTACCAGTCACTTCCAAAAGACAAACAATAATGCAAAATGTCATAACGTTAAGAAATGGAGTGAACTAGATAACAGAGAGAAAAAGATGTAGAGTAGGACAGATTGAAAGAGAGCAAACAGTAACTGTATACATGTATCATTTAACTGAGCTGCAATATGCCAAAATACGGATGGGCAATGTGTAAGAATCTATCAACTCATGGGTTCCAGTGGATGGGTAACGATGAGCTAAACGATTGGATATCGTCACCATGTATATTAGAAGTCGATTTGGAATATCCTAGAGAATTTCACGATCTTCACAACGACTATCCTCTTGCTCGAGAGTGTTAAAGCTAAAGAATCGGATGTGTCAAAACTCATTCCAAACCTGTGTAATAAAGTAAAGTATATACTCCATTACGAAACTTTAAAGCAGTATGAAAGTTTGGGTTTGAAGATAATGAAAATTCATCGCGGAATTAAATTAGAAGAAAGTGCTTGACTGAAAAAGTATATAGATCTAAATACTAATCTGAGGACCAGAGCCACCAACGATTTCGAAAAAGACTTTTTAAAACTAGTGAACAATAGTGAGTTTGGCAAGACGTGTGAGAATATTGAGAATCGTGTAGACATAAAATTGGTGTGTAGTGAGAAGGATGCTATTAAGCTAGCAGCGAGAACGAGTTACGACACTCGATCTATTTTTGATGAAAACCTAATCACCATTCACATGAAACGGACGAAGCTATGTTACAACAAGCCTACACTCCGGTATGTGTATTTTAGACTTGAGTAAAACTATAATGTACGATTTTCATTTTAATTACATCAAGAAAAAGTTTGAAGGTAGAGCAAAGTTACCTTTTTACAGATACGGATTCTTTAGCCTATGAAATTAAGACCGAAGACTTCTACGCCGATATAGCCCCCGACATTAGAAGTAGGTTCGACACTAGCGACTATCCTAAAGACCATCCCTCTGGTATAGAAACTGGCATCAACAAAAAGGTCATTGGCATGTTCAAAGATGAAGCAGCTGGTAAACAGATCGAAGAGTTTGTAGGTTTAAGATCGAAACTGTATTCGTACAAGATGGCCAGAGTAGACCACAAGAAATGTAAAGGTATCAGGAAGAATGTCGTTAAGAAATCAATCACTCACGAAGATTACAAAGACTGCTTATTCACCAAGAGAGAACAATTGAGAAAGACGAATGTCATTCGATCGCATCTTCACGATGTCTACAGCGAGGAAATAAACAAGGTAGCCCTCTCAGCGGAAGATGATAAACGAGTGATTCAGCAAGATGGAATCCACACTTTAGCACATGGACATTATTCTCCAATATAAAATGAGTGTTAAACAAATCGATGTCGAAGGCGTAACGCTACCTAATATTGCTTTGTCGAACGTTGATCTAATCGAAGCGGCGAGGAAACTAAATATAAATAATTTCACAGGAGTCTTTCTAAAAGACGAGTTTCCGAAGAGGCCGAGAGCGAACGTATCCGTCGACTTCTTGTTTGTAGCGTATCCTTTTAAATATTTTATTGCTATATCACCTAATTCCAAAAGTCTAATATCTGAAACGGGATCATCCTCGAACACTTCTATCGATGAATATTGTGGGAATTGAATCGCTTTCAACGATGTCGATATCGATGCTGGCAATACTCGAAGCGCGGTAGTTGTCGCCATAGAGTTCTCTTTTGTAGTACCTAATTCTTTGGATATTCCAGACTGCGAGTCGATGATTGGTTTGTACGCTTTTGTTAATTCTCGCTGAAGCCCAATGTCCCCTATTTTCTCGGATAACGAGTCTTGTCTAATGTTTAGCTTCGTCTTGAGAAAGTTCTCAACGATAAAATCACGTTTGGTTGGGTCTTTGATTTTTAGAAACGCCATTTTTAACTTGGTAACATAAAATTTAAACGTAAAAACATAATATTTAAACGTAAAAACATAATATTTAACGTAAAACATAAAACGTAAAACGTAAATTTACGTTCACTTTATATTCAATTCGTTTTGCCTAAGGAACGATTGTTTTGTCGCTTCATCTATGCAGGTTTTGGTTTTACTTCTAACTTCTTCCTTCATCTCGTTAAATTTCTCGAATTCACTTAGAACAACAGAATATTCCGAGTCTGAGATATTATTATCACCTAGGGCTTTTGAAACAAGGTCGCTGATCGAAATGAGTTTCCCGTCCGCTATAGTCTTGATCTTTGCATGTTTTTCTTGCCGCAACGATAGAAGTCGGCGGACTTGGACAGATATCAAAAACAATGCTCCGGCTCCTGCAGATAACAATACCACAATTGTCGCGGCTCGTGCAGCTACGATGGTACTTAGAAAAGTTACGCCTAATGCGGCGAGTCCTGAAGATTTAAGGGTTTACAAACCTCCCAACGCTTCGACTACTTTAACACTCTTTTGAAATTTTTACAAATTATTTCTCTCTTTTCACGTTCTGGTAAGATTTCCTGTTGAATTTCAGATATTTTCTGAAGGCGATAAGTGTCTGCTTTATTCAATTCCATTTTATAATATCGAAGAATATTCTTAAAATGGAATTTAAGTTTTATTCGTTGACGCGGTAATCGACATAACATAACGAATCTCCTTCGTTTATGGTGACAGTTCCAAGATCTCTAAAATTCCTTATATCGAGTAAAATTTCTTCCACGATTCCTGTAACGGTATCGCTTAGCAGGCGGCAACCCGCTTCTATCAATTCCGGATGGAGCGAAACTTTACACGCTCCTTTCGTCATTCGGACACCTAAACCTAACGGTAAAACAACCGTCTCATGAGAATGAATAGTTATCGCTTCTTGATAAAAAACTCCCATCTTAAACCACCCATTTGTCTTTGCGGTCTATACTTGACATCCCACATACCTTCACACGCCTTCCGCGTGACGGATCTAGGTTGTGTTCTCGTAGAATTTTAAATTTTGGGTTTCGTCCACCCCATTTTGTGAATTGGTCGTGACATTTTATATACTATATTATTTTTTTAAAGTAACAATCCGAGAAGTGGAATGTTCCTGAACGGTGAATCTGGTCCAAGGATAAGCCCTTCACCATTTACGAATCCAGAACCTGTTTTCAGATACAGAGCTTCTCCTACACCGTTTAATCCAGAACCTTGCCATGGCTTCAGGTAAAGACCCTCGCCTTGTTGCACTATCTTATAGTTTTTACCTCGACTATTGAGATATATAGCACCACCCAATCCGCTTATTTTATCAATAACCTTTGATCCAGTAGCAGCACCTATTCCTGTTAATGCACCCGTTGCTAAGCTCGGTAACACGCTCGATAGCAGAAATTTACCCGCAATTGCCAGAAACGGTAAAATGGCGCCGATAAAGCCATCTTCGACTTTGGCATTATGGATTAGCTGCGTTTACTCATTTTTATAGTCGCACCTGTTCCATCCTGATACGCTTTGGTTAACTTATTGACCTGTCCTTGGGTAAGAGCTAACACGTGGTGTCCATTTAAATCGTTGTTCTTTAATCCAATGCTAACGCCGGTTCCTGCCTGTAGCGATCTTTTGATTTTGTCTTTTTGTCCTTCTGAAATATTAACTTTAACATTCGTGTATCGACTCATTTTATATAAGACTATAACAATTTTTAAGCCTCTCTTATGTGAAATCGTATCGATAATTCCTCACTTCGTAGACTAATTAGCTGACCATTTTGATCGGTGAGGTACGTTTCTATTATTGAAATCGTGGATAGAGTGATTGGAAGATATATCAAATTCCTAGGCGTTTCGATAATCTTGTACCCAGACCCTACATTTGGGAAAAAGGAATAAATAATGTATTCAGTCGTTCCGTTGTTATAGGATTCTCCGATAATATCGCTCGTTACCCTCAGATTACTAACACTCATTATGTCCACTATATTCTCAGATTCCTGGTAACCCGCTGAATAACGCCGCCTGTTGAAACCGAGTGCTTTTCCGATAGAGTTCAACGCCCAAAAATCGACCATGTAATTATCCGCTAGATGTACAACAGTCTTTAACGTACTGCTGTTTACTTCTATTTTAATATTGTATTCTTCGTTAAGCATATCATAATGCTCGTTTTCTTTCATGATTCTCTGGACGTATTCGTCAATATCGGTAATTTCATAGCAGCCTTCGGGAATGGTTATAGTAACCCACATACCTCCACCATTCGGCGAATACGAAAAGTTGTTGTTAGTCTCATCGATGTTTGGGAATGAAAAATATGTTTCCAGATTGACAAGAGCCATTTCGTACTTTTTATCTTTATCGAACTGAATCAACGGATTGAATCGAGTCCTTATTCGCGAACTCTTATCACTGAATAATATGTAAAACGATGACTTTGGCTCTGTGTAACGAGCGAACCTTTCGGTGTTGTCTGCAATCTTTTGTAGAAGCGATTCCATTTTTATAATATAAAAGATTTTTTTATAATGAGACGTAGAATTCATCGAAACCGCATCTATACTTGCCGTAATTCATATTACTAGTCTGATCTATCACTACAAATCCATGAGGTTGCTCCCAGGCTGTTTTACATAGTTTCTTAAACTCAGCCTTTGGCATGTCTGTACTTACGTGATCGTGGTAAATGTGATTAATATTTTTCTGGTCTCGAGGGAACACGCAGATAAAGTTTGCATTCTTTATGATCGTCTGTCTAGGTAGTTTGAAATAATTTTGAGCGAGGTAGAAGCAGTCAACGTTACTATGCCTTCCTCGGATGTAGTAGGTCTCACATTTATTTTGCTTTTCTAACTGTAAATAATCGAAAATCATCAGGTTCTTCTTTTCACGATTTAAGTCTCTCGGATCTGGCACGTCATCCGATGATTCAAAGAACTTACAGCAGATATCAGATTTTTTATACAAGTGTTTAGCCTTTGCCTCAACTACTAAGGCCGGCGGAATATTTAGTCTCATGGTCTCGTCTTGGCAATTGAATAGCCCGATGATGGATTCTTTCGGTATTTTTTCCTCAAATGCTTGCTTGAGTATTTTATACTCTGGTTGAAAGAGAGATCTTCAGAATACTTGCAGATTGTCGTAGTCTAGCCATCCAGGTCTTAGAAGTAGGTTCAACAATAAAGTCGTCTTACCGCATCCGGACTTTCCTACGATTAACCATCTTATACTTCTAGGTAAAACAGGGTTATTGAATCTCTTAGATAATACATCGTTCCACGATAAATCTTTGACTTCCATTTTAAATATATCTAATTGTATTTAAAAAGGATGTATTGCGTAAAGTGTAAAACTCGTACTGAAACTAAAAGTATTCAAAATGTTACAACGAACAATGGAAGGTCAATGCTTAGAGGCACATGTGATATATGTGGAAAGACAAAGACACAATTCGTGAAGTCTTCGAAGGTGGTGATTTAGTTGGATCTTTAAATTCGGTTAACAGCGGTATTAAGCTGCCGTGGGCTAAATATCCAGGTGAGATGCACTTGCCGGGACATTAGTTTACAGGTCCTGATACTAGACTTGATATGAGGCTGAATTCCGATGGAACTCCTAAGGATTGGTCGAAGCCCGTCAATAGAGTCGACGACACTGCATATCATCATGATTTGGCGTACGATCAGCACGCGGATACAGCTTCTAGGAATGTCGCTGATAGAGTGATGATTAATGAATTGAATAATGTTCCTAATCCTAGCTTACGAGAGCGTATAGAAAGAAGTCTTGTCAAACCTATATTATCTACCAAAGCTAGTCTCGGGTTAGACTTAAAAAAGCCTAAAATTACAATGGACTGATGAACTAGCTGAGGAGTTGCATAAACCCGTAGTAAGACGTTTTAGGAAGAGGAAGGTGTACGTTGGTGGAATAGATGAATATGGGCTGCTGATTTAGTCGATATGCAGAGTTTCCCTAAAGATAACGATGGCGTGAAATACTTACTAACCGTAATAGATGTGTTTTCCAAGTACGGTTGGACTGTACCATTAAATGATAAGAGTGGAAAATCTATGGCTAGTGGCTTCGTGAAAGGTTTGGGTGGATAAAGGTAAAGAATTTTATAATAAAGACGTTAAGAAATTAGTCGAGTTGTATTCTACGGAGAAAGAAGAAAAGTTGTGCGTTGTTGAACGTTGGAATAGAACAATGCGTGAAAAAATGTTTAAGTATTTTACAGCTAATTCAACTAGACGATATATCGATGTGTTGGATGAAATGGTTGGTAATTATAATGAAACTAGGCATTCTACCATTAAAATGACACCCTCTAATGCTAGTTTGAAAATGAATGAAAAGGTAGTTTGGATGAACTTATACGGTGATGAGATCTCTGAACCTATTATACGCAGGTTTTCGATCGGTGATAAAGTTAGAATAACGAAGAAGAAGAACATCTTTGAAAAAGGTTTTACACCGAGATGGACGGAACAGATCTTCACAATTTCAAAGATTCAATACACGGATCCACCAACTTATAAGATCACTGATTATAATGGTGAGGAAATACAGGACTCATTTTACGAACAGGAGTTACAGAAGACTACTCAAGAAATATTGAGAATAGAAAAAGTTATCAGGAAACGGAGAAACAAGTCGCTGGTGAAATGGTTGGGTCATCCTGAGTCATTTAATTTCTGGGTTGATAATGAAGACTTGGTGGCCAAGTGATGACTCATCATCGAAACTATTGGAAATTCCCATGACTTTTGACCTAATGGTGGACGTTTTGACCAGGAGCTTTGGTTTGTGCATGAATTGTGGCTCATTTTTCAATTTTATGGTGGCCTATTTGGTTGGTATTAGAACCATGATGTAAGTTGCTGTGATTTTTGGTGATTTTGTAACCTAATAATAGGTTAATAATACGTTTTATAACCTATTAAGTGGTGAATTGACCATAATATTGGTCAATTGTCCTAGTTTATTCAATTTCCTACTACTGATGTCAAAAGCTTTTGTAAAAAATCTGGTTCAGCCAGACCTCAGACAAATTTTTGGGCACAAGGAGAGAAAATAGGGTCAGTAGATCAAAGAAGAGACAGAATTGAGCTATAGCTTTAAGCAAACTTAAGACAATTAGAAGAGAAATAACAAAGAGACAGGCAGACAAGACAGAAGTTGCTGTGTGTCTCATTATCTTAATTGACATCCCGCTACTTAGCATCTTCCAAACGACCTGACGATTTTGTCAGCAACCAATCGTCTGTCCATCGCCAATTAAGTGGCCATGCCCATCTCTATCAACTCCGGATAAACCTTCATAGAAAGTAGAAACTGAAACTAACCCAGCTGTTTGTAGGACAGTCGGTCAACCGAATCATTGCAGTTGATCCTGACTGGAATTGAAATCCTTCGCATGAAGAGCATCACACGACCAGCGGTTGACGGCATCACGTACAAGCCTCGATGGAAACATTGTAAAGAATGTAATGTATTTAAATTAGGTCAAGTATAGCAACTTATTTTTGCTAACTTGGAGCTACCATCGTCTGACACTCTGAAGCTCAAATTGCCTGTCTTGTTATGGCTGCTTGTATGAAAATACTTGGGTTATGGCTAGAATAAAACTACCTCGGAGGAACAGTCATGGCTTCATAGAATCCATTGCCGTAAGTTTTCTAGCACGAGGTCTTCAAAAGTCGTGACCAGCGACAGAAGATTACAAAATAGACTAAAACAAACTAAAGGATCCAATGACCCGGGATCTCAAAAATGGTCAGGATTTCTAACCTAACCTCTGTAATGCAGGTAAAATGAAAATTGACCTGTTGAATATCGACATATTAATGATATTATCACACTGGACAGCGCACGCAGTTAACTTATTATCAATAGCCCATTACGCACTAAAAATATGTTCAATTCAATCTTCTCTTCAATCTACAATTAATGTTCGAACATCTAAGTAGGCCTAGCTAGCTACTCGAAACAAGAGAAGACAAGAACACGTCCATGTAGAAATAAGATAAGAGAAAGAGAGAAAACAATAGGCCTTCACAGCAGAACACAGATTAACTAAGGAGAGAGAGTTAAATTTGCTAATTTTAACATTTAGTAAAATACCAAAAATAATTTTGAGGCCCAGTAGGCCTAGTTATAAAGTGTCATCGACAGGTCTAAATGGCAAACAACATAATAGCATCAAAATTTGTAGCTTAAGATCGATAATTCGATCTCCAAACTGAAAACATTCCATAAGAAATCGTTGTTTTGAAATTGGTAAGCCTACTTGCTACCTCTCAACGAAAATTCAATCGAAACAGAAGTTGGCGATGCAGATTTGCGAAAATTTCGCAAAAATCCGGAATTCGACCGTCTTCTTCGAGATCTACGCCGCAACTAAAGGTCAATTGATACACTGACGCAACCATGACGACATTTCGTTTGTCCAGCATAGATAATATGTTCATCTATATTATAAACAAGTAAGTACATTAAGCATATTCTTTAATAACGATACTAATAATTTTCGATTAAATTAAAACCGCTCTATGATAACATAAATAGGCGCCTATTATACGTTATGCACTTATTTAACCAACAATGCTGCTTAGTGAAAGAAGGACATGTCCACGTTGCAGATATACAATGATCTCACTCGCAGGGCGGTACCGAGCTCTAATTGCGCCCTGTGCCTATCGGGTCCGATTCAGTGGCGGCATCGGTCGTCCGTTCTTGGTCAGTCGTGATTTGCACGGGATTCGTATTTGTTGCGACGGTCACTAAGCCAAAAGGTGCCAAAGGGAATCCTGAAGATAGAGGCGGCTTATTCGAACCCGGACATGGATTGGCTCTGGGCCCATGTTGGTGGACCATGCCGTCCTTGTTATATAGTTGGCGAACTGACTGACATACATTGCATGTCCCTTATGCCTTCTTCTGTCTCAGTTCAAATGTCCCTGTCAGAGTCGGTGAATCCATTCTCTTAGTGGTGTGTTAAACTGTGATTTTGATTCATTTGAGAATTTGGGAAACAGTGATATTGTTTTAATCTTCTGGTTTGATTTCTACTGATTCAATTCAGTTTGTTTACAGTTGCGCCGCCATTCAAAAGAATAAATGTTGCCATTGACGACTGTGACGCAGTTGGTCTTTAAACATGGCACACGACCATCGGCGTAATTATTCAAAAGTGCGGCCAATGTTGGTGTTGAAAATATAGAAAGACCAATATTGTTATCGACTTAGCTGATCAGCTGCAGTTGATAAAATCCATCTGGTCACGAGACGTTATTCCGTTAGAAGATATAAAAATCCAACGCTGACGATAACGCGATCCGTAGTATTTTTATTATAAAAAATTTGTCACCTACAGCGGCAGCTGACGCGATCACATGATAATAATAGTTATTATTATTATTATTATTATTATTATTATTATTATTATTATTATATTTGTTTCACATTATGCTGTTATCGCCCATGATGAGCTAAGTGAGTGTTGGCAATGTCCCGAAGAGGCATGCGGCGTTCCCACGCTGAAGAACAACCGAGATACGTTGGAACAGAAATGACGGATCGTGGGTTGCAGCACTCGTTCGACTACCCAACTCTGAGATGAACTGCAGTCCTTCACTGCTCCAAGCGCCGCCGGATTCCAAGGAGAGGGCTACGAAGTCGTGGGTGTTGGTTATGGTGGAATACTTGGCCCTCTTCGTCTTAGCTGCGCGTTCGGCTGCTTCGCCAGCTCTGATAGATGTGTCGACAAGATGTGACTTGGCGTAGGTGTCGGGCACTGTCACATCCCATGCCAGACATCGACCACGTGTCCAAGGAATGAGCGTGACGCCGTCCGGTCGCTTTCCATCTTCTCTTACCAAGCCGAGAGGTTCCTTTTGCGCTGAAATCTTCGCCCTGCCAAGAGCTCTCCAGATGACATCGTTCAACATGCTATATCGTTGATGTTTTCCGCTGCCTCTTCTACAAATTAGTCCATGGAGCCCTTTTGCGTCGACGCTCTCTTGACATTGGTGACACAAATGTGGCTCGCAGAGCGTCGTTCCTAGCCTCAACCCGGCTGCCAGTCGTACATCTTCGTTTGAGAGGCGCAGGCCTAGGGCAGTCACAGGGGGCGCTAGCATCCAGTCTCCAGAATGAGGTGCTCGTGAGGCCAGCAGGCGAGCACGGTCGCATGGATTGTTATTGGAATCCAGCAGACCTTTCCATGCCTTGTCTGTGAATCGGAGGTCCCATTCTTTCTGGCGATGACTCGCTGTTCCTGTTGGTGGTTCTGCATCTATCAGGGTCTTCCAAGCGTTGAGTGCTGAACTCGCATGTTCATATGGTTCCTCAGCAGACTCTGTTGGTAGGATGCATGCCTGGAGTTCGCTTGTACTAGCAGCAGAAGCCAGAAAGGCAGAAAGTGCCAGCGTAGATGCACAACGAACTCCCAGACCACCATCTCTCACCGGCAAAGAAGCCTGGAGCCAGCGGTCATTGTCAAGGTCCACATTTAAAATGGTTGACAGCCCTTCTCTCAGCAGTTGATCAAACCGAGCCAAGCCCGGGCAATCAGCGCAGACGGCTGTGCGCAGACTGTACAAGAGCTTCGGTACACTTAGACTGTTTCTCAGCAGAACCAGAGCGTCATGTGTATAAAGCAAGGACAATCTTCCGATTGCCCTCTCGATTGTCGAGATTGTCGATATGTATAATAATAATATTATTATTATTATACATACAGGCTAATTAGTATGTTCTTAATCGTGTTCAATATTTTTTAGGCATTGAGGTGAAACCTGGTTGGGACCCGACACCGGGCGTTCACGTGTCAGCAGCAGTTGGGGCGAACGCCCTAGGAAAACCTTGACTTCCTTCCCGTCTTCTTCTGGTACCCCGGAAGGCGGAGCTCCGAGGTTTTCCCCGTCTAATTAATCGTACGCGGAGTAGGACCTGCCCGGTTTGGCGCAGGCTTTCGAGACTGCTACGAATTTGAAAGTGACTAGGCTAGAGACGAAATCAATCGTTGTTCGACAATATACTTATTATCTAAATCAGCATCGAATACAACGGATCAGTATAATTCAGTTACGACCCTCTGTGTGCTCTAGCTGTGCTGTCTCTAGCTCTGTCTGCCTGTGGCTCTTTGCGCTCCCTTATATAGCCCCAGAGGCCTCTCATAAGGAGCGAAATTGCTTCCATAGGAAGCGAAAATGCTCCCACAGAGAGCAAGAATGCTCCCACAGCGGAATGAAAAGCTCAATCAACAGAAACGGGGAGCAGAAACGCTATCCCTCCCTCGGCAGTCCCGAGGCTCAAATAAGTGTCATTCAGTCTCCAGTCTGCAAGTCACCCCTTGTTCCAATCTGAGGTGCCCAGAATAGCCATGGAATTTCCAACTTGGAGGGCGACGGAGACGCTAAAGTTGATCTCACGCTGGTCACCTGTTGCTGCTCCTCAGTTCACCAACAACTCCAGTGACTCGCATGCCAGGATCTCGCGGTTATTATTATTATTGTTTTACTGACAGGTATAAAAGAGTGTGCAGCTAAGCCGAAGATTAGGCGTTCTCTAGCTCAGTTAGACCTACATAGTCACGACAGAAGATCAGCCGGTAACCTCCTTAGTTAAAATGTAACATACACTAAATATAATATATTAACTATATTCATCGGCGTCTTCCATGTAAATTAATGGTGATGTCGTCCGGAGTAGCCCTGCTCGTTGCGACTCCTGCGCAGCGAAAGTTCTCTTGAAAGCAACTGCATTGTATAGCGTTGAATAGTCATCGAGATGCGCTGGTAGAGGAAAGTCGTCTCCCTCTGCTCCTCAGTGATGGTGCTGTTTGTGTCCCAGTTCTGGAAGGAGGCTTTGGCCTTCGGAATTGATGGGGCCAAAGGTTTCGAATGCCACCGGTGTCAAGACGTACCTGGTGGCTAGCTCGGAGTGTTTATGAGTTTTGAGGTTTGCCGCCCTCTCGGTCGCTGCGCCCGCTCTTTGTGATGTTTCTGGCAGATACGATGTGGCCATTGTATCAGACACTGGCGCGTTCCATATCAAACACCACCTCGCCCCCCCCCCCACCATGGTATCCGAGCGAGTCCGTCTGGTCTTTTCCCGTCAAATCGGGTCAAGCCCACCGGCTCTTTGACAGTGGGGATCCCTGCACTGATTAGACTCGTATACAATACAAATAAGGTCGTTCAGGGCCGCGTGTCTGGGCCAGCGTCCCAGGCCCAGGCGACATGAGAGACTGATATCCGTTTCCCTCGACCAGGGCACCGCATGGGCAGCAACGAGGTAAACAGATGGGTAGCCCTAGTCTGTAACCCACTGCTACCCTCAGGGACTCATCGTCAAGTCTCAGCCAGCAGTTGGTAATCGGTAGGGCTAAGAGCCAGTCGCCTGCGTGTGGTGCTGCCACTGCTCTAAGACGTGCCTGATTCTGGGAATCAGGCAGTCTGGTGGAGAGATCGGCCACTCCGAGCTCGATCAAAGGGCCGTCCCATGCATCTTGATTGTTTGTGAGCCGAGGCTGCAATCACCTTGTCCAAGTTGCAATCTACTCATCAAACACGCAATACAAGTTGTCATTTGTGGCTTCTCTGAGATCATCAAAATGCCTCAACAACTTAAGCTAATTAAGAATTGACACATTCATTCACAATTCTTGAGTTCTGTTTGAAGCTGTATTTGATTATAAACTTAAACAACCTACACCAGTTTTATTGACCAAAGTGAGGAACTTTGTTGTAGCTTATCAAATGACAATTTCAGTTGACTAATTAGACATTTCTTAATGAAATTCACCATTGTGCAAAATTTATATGCATGCCCCACACACACACACACACAGATATATATATATATATATACATACATGTGATGAAACAATCTGTATAATACTGTATATTAGCTCATTAAGACATTAAAATGATTTCTTGCTAAAGATTCAGCAAGCATAATAAAGTATTAATACTATCAATAAGGATAATCAAAAATGTTTCATGCTTCACAAAACTTTATGTGCAAAGAAATCGATCTGCAGGGCACAAGAGTTTGAGACCACTGGCTGTTGTGTTTGTCCATGCCAGAAATAACCTTAGTAAGGAGTATTTCACTAGAATTCATTCTAATTTATTGACCACCAAGCGAATTTTACATTTCACACAACATTCGGCATTTTTTATTTTCACATCACCCTGAAATTGAAATTCCAAATATTATGTCTAAGTTCTGTGGAAAATGTTTTATTTATAATGACATTAAGAAAAAAATGAAACCAAGCCAAGGTAATAACTAAGAGATAATAACTGCAAGATATCAAACAGGGTTTGCAGAAATTCCACATAAAAAAGAATTGGCCACAGAAGCAAATTACTGACATACAGTATGTAAACTCTCTAACAAGCAGGTAGGTCTCTTCCATCATACTCTCTTATTGGAAGGACAAAATGCAGAAGAATCTTTTGGCTGAAATGCAGCCACTAAAAACATTAAATTATCCAGTTTACATGATTATAGTATAACAATTAGAGACCCCAATTAGAAACTCCAGTGAAAAACCTCATTGCACCACCTGACCTCATCAATCATAAAGTCCTTGAAACAACAGAGAGAAAATAAACATAAAGAATTTTTATAAGATTACAAACAGTTTAAATCTTGGCACTCCTTGCCCAAAGCAATCATTTAGTCGCAACTAGCCACACTATAAAAAATAAAAACACATGATCTTTGCTAATGATCAAGATCGAATGACCATCAGCTCTCATAAAAACTCCATCTATTGATTATCACTTCCAAAAACCCTCAAAATGATTATCAGTTTCAAAACCTACAAAATGATTATCACCTCCCTCAAAAAACATTCTCATACAATTCACATCCCAAGATCTGATACGACAATTTTTAAAGTAATTATTCGTCCTATCATCAGTTGAATGGAGTTCAGACAATACAGAAATCCAGAACCATAAAGAAACCTTTTAACAAAGCTGAAACTCCAATTAGATTAGCCATCTGTAGCGTCTCAGCAGTCAATCAAAACACATTTAATTTATGCGAATTAAGTAACAGGGTGCATCAGTCATTAAGCAAACAATGCTGCTTGTAAATAATTTTTCAAACAGATGCAACTCTTCAAAATAACGTTATTGAAATTTAAGTTTATGCGGCAGCCGCGCAGAAGCAATAGACAGTTACAAGTCTCGATTTTCATTCATGGCACCAAAAGAAAACTCCTGACAAAGCCTTTTCGAGCAGCCCATATATTTGCAGGATGCACTGTCTAGCCAACGACTGTTTCACTTATTTGCTGCTGTTGGAGGCACTGTTCACAACCTGGGAACATTTGCACGACAACTTAAGACTCAAGTCCAGCAGACTCAGCGCATGCTCTCTTGAAATCTCCTTGTTCAACAGAAGGCTGCACAGTTCTTTGTACGCTTCATATTCGAGTTGTTCGCAGCGCACGGCTCGTTCCTCTGCCTTCTGAACCAAACTCGATTCTTCCAGTTCAACATTGGACGTTTTACTCAGCTGTTCTTGATGGACTTCCGTATTACCTCTAGCATTCACAGTCTCGGACGATGCGTTTTCAAGTGGTTGGGTCGCTGGCGTGATACAAGAAATCAGGTCTTTATCAGTGGCAGGGATGGATTCAGCTCTACCTGCATCACCTTCCAAAAGTGCGCTGTTGACCAGCTTCGAATTGCTTGAACTACTTTCTGCAAAGTCACTGCCTCTCACAACATCACTATCATCTAGACTTGGTGGACCATCAACTTTGTTCCAGAGACCTGCACAAGAAGGTCACACAATCATAATTACTCTTTGTTTCATAATTGTTTGGAAGAGTCAGTATTATTCCAGTTGGAATGCAATGGAACTTCATCAATCATAAATACTTGATATAGCTCCCCTTCTAGATATCTACACAGAGGCGCTCACGGCATAAGACTCTGCTGAAAAGGACAGTTTTAAGAGAAGAGTAAAATTAACATTAGGAGTTCTTAGGTAGGAGACTGAGCTCCATGGAAAGTCCATTCCAGATGGTAGGTCCCACGACCCAGAAAGCCTGATTCTGCATTATGGAAATGCGTGCAAATGGATCAGGTCGCCATGAAATGCAGAGTGAAGTGGTCGTCGACCCCTACTGGCAGTGATAGGGAGACATAGCTCCTGCAAATAAGCAGGCGAAGTACTGCCAAGGCAGTGCCAAACAAAGGCAGATACCCTAAATAAGATGTGCTTGGGTAGAGGCAACCAGTGCAGGATATCCCGCATGTACTCGGATACCTGACCTGCTCTGGGCATCCAACCAATCAATCGCACAGCCACACGCAAAACCCGCTCCAAATGCCCAATCCGAATCTGCGTGAGGTCAGCATATATTGAGGAGCAATAGTCATTCACAGACAATAGCCATTCATACACAACTTTAATGATACAACATCACAACCCCATCTTTAAAAGCTTCCTATAATTCTATGCTTCACAAGATACAAAGATTTAATGCTAAAGTTTTTTAGTGCAAAGCATAATCTTCCTTTCAGCTGACATTGGCAGCAAAGATTTCAAGTGAAAAATTGACTCAGAATGTGAAGCTGTTAGAAATATGCAGACCGAGGAATTGTTCCTAATTGAGCATTCTGAGTGTTTTTTTATCTGTCAGGAAAACAGATCAGTCAATAAGTTGATACTATTAAGTGGAATGCAGGGGCGACTCCTTATTCCACAAAACATGACACAACGCTGGACATGATCATGGTGACGTGGTCAACTTCATTCAGTTTCACTGGTTGGGGAGGCAGACACCCTAAATTGATTTTGATCACTGAAGGGTGAAATAAAATCTTCTGCTAGCATAGGAAAACTTGCAAGCTTCTAGAATGACAATTCTGAATTAAGAACTTGGAATTTTGAGTTGACATAGCTAAATATGTCAAATGACAAATGTCAAGCATCAAGGAAAAGGTTGGCACCTCTTTCAACAAAATGTACATGCAGTTGTATCTTGTCAAAAGTGAGAGCTTATGCCAAAATGGTTTTTGTCAAAAGTGAGAGCTTATGCCAAAATGGTTTGACACCCTTGATCTAAGAATACAAAACAGATGCTATGCTAGCAGTAGATTTCATGAGCATTCAACCCTTGAATGACAAGAGCAATACCTTTCCCAAGCATTTTAGTACATGCTCATCATAAAAGTTCTAGTTTGCCATATGCAATTACACTATAGAGATAAAAATCACCAACACATACTCTCCATGCATTCCACCTCACTAAGAGCTACTCTCCATTTCTCCATTTAGAAATGCCGCAAAACCAGCAAATAACTTACTTGCAAGGCCACCTTCTGGTTCAGTTGCAGGAGCATCAAGCTTATTTTTCTTATTAGTAGATTCATCTGTCACAACTATAACAATAAAACCAGTTTTAGAACTATCTGAATGTTAGTTTGATCAAAACAAACAAGTTATATCTACTAATCAATGTCTCAAAAGTCCAAACAAACAGCAAAGGTAATGTAAAGTAAAAGCAAATTGGTTACACTTCAATGTTAGTAGTATTTCTGGAGCCTTTGATATTCATTGTTGTATACGTGCACTTTTCAGATGTTTTTATACTGCACTCTGCAAAAGCCTATATACATACCAACATACATGCATATTATAAATTGTCATGATGTTAAGTAATAATAATAATTTGAAGTTGGTATATAACATTTGGCATTCCTAAGTATGATGCACTTGCACGAGTTCCTTCACTGCTTTTCAAGTTCACCTACACAACTTCACATGTGCCCCTCTGATGTGCCCATGGCATGGAACACCTCTGCCCTCTCATTTGCCCCATGTGCAGAACATCACTGCCTCACATGTGCCCTCTGATTTGCCCCTTGTGCAGAGCCTCTACCTCACATGTGCCCTTTGATGTGTCCCTTCTGCAGAAGACCTCTGCCTCACATGTGCCCTGTACCGTGTCCTTTACGTTGAAAATCTCTATCTGCCTGTTGAGTTTTGACCCTACCCTGCACAGACATCTTGAACTGGGCCTCAGCAATTCTCAGACTGAGAATTGGTTATACAGTGCTTCAGATAATAAATGCTCTTAATTATGCAGTGCTGTTTAGTTTTGGCGCACCATTGGTTGATAGCACCAGACCTTGGCACAATATAATTGCCAAATTGATACATGTTTTGATAGGACTTTAACCCTTTAACGACCAGCATTATTGATTTCACATACATTTTACTATGTGCTGGTCCTTAACTGAACAAAGAGATACAGATACAGTTTGGCTACTATTTCATAGTCAGATGTATCTGTTGAGCATCCTCATATTAAATTTCTTACCGGTCAGAGACATTTTGTTCGATCGAGCAAACGCTTGGAGCGATTCTTTGAGGTTATCGACCTTTGGCTGAACAATCGGCAGATTATGGACCTCAAGTTCTGACAAGGAACTCAGGTTGCCAATGGTTCTGATGTTCTTTGCATGCAGAAGTTGCCTTAGGCCAATCATCCTTCAGACAAAGATAACCAAATCTTCCATTTGACACACTATTTTTGAGATAATCCTTCATATCTCTAAAATAATACTAAATCAAATATCTTTGTTTATTTAGATTTAAACTGACAAGAACTCAGAATTATTATAAATATAATTTGAACAGATGATCACAAAGCTACTACATAAGTTGAATTTAACTATTTATCACAATGCGAGTTGTACATCATGTCATACATCTAATTTAACAAATGCGTCTACCTAGCGAATGGAGGACTATTCAACCATACGGGGTTGCGGGAATCGATCATGCACCCTGCTGCTTGGCACTCCAAGTGTGCATCCATTACTCTATGGCGTAAGAATATGAATTTCATAGTAATAATTAGCAGCTTCTTGAGTACTGATGTCTATTGTACAAGGCATCAGTCAAACAAGCTAACGCTCATGTTAAAAATACTCTAATATCACATCGCAAAACAACGCTTTCATCTATTGCAAATGCATTCAAGTCTTTACTTCAACTTCAGCTCTCACAATATTCTTGTTTGATAGAACTTTGACAAATTGTCTCTTCAACAAACCAAGGTTATTAACTTTCTCAAGTTAATGACAAGCTGATCGCACCTATTGGAAAAGCCCCACTTCACGCAATCAATCAGATAAATAAATACTGGCCTCTGTTCAAGGCACAACATCCTCAGTTCACAATGCTCAACCTCTCACTGCCATGTGAAACCTGCACGTTTAGATATTAACTGATTCAATTACCTTCTCCCATATAATTGAACTTGATCTGTGAACCTTACATATTTATTAGGAGGTTTTATTTGCAGCCCCTTCAAGACCATCTGCTAGGGAGCAATTATCTACAGTATATGTTAAATACCTGTGATATTGACAACAGAAGCCAATCTATTAATCATTATATGCAAGTAATTAATCACATTATATAATTACTAGTCTATTTCTATCATGTTAAAATGCAACATTACAATATAACATCACCCATCAACCTACAAGATAACAGTGTCTCGTTCATAAGGACATCGTTACAAAAATTTAAATGTGCAGAACAATTAAATATCAATTTAAGTTTCACAATAAACCATCTTACCAGGTCGTCGTCGTAAGTTTCGGAAGGATCTGATCGACAGGAGCAGTACAGCTGATCAACTCAGGAAAGACTGGCTCTGAACAGTTGAGTTGAGACTCTGGAGTCATCGTCAGGACTTGAGGGTTGTCATGTGGCTCACAGTCCATCGAATACAACTCCTGTAGTATGATATCCGGTTTTGCTAGATTATTCGTTTCGCTAGATTCGCCTGCCGAACTCTGAAATACAAAGGATTTCCAATGCTTCTGATTGATTGATTTCCGAGATGTCTCATATCAAGCACATTCATTCCAGAGAAATGTTTTTGCATCCAAACAAAATTCAATGTGAGTTGTTCTAACTTAAGTTATGTAATTGACGTGCATAAGCATTAATACTATTCGATGAGCATGATTAATAGCACTATTGGAAGTGCATGAATAATAATTTTATTGAAAGTGCATTTATAATAATACTATTGGCAGAGAAAGAATAAAATACTATATTAGTATAATTGGAAATGCATAGAACAACGACGTCTATATATGGAAAGATTCCTCTATTAAATTTACTACAACGGCAGATGTCAATAGCACTAAGATACTTGTTGAAGCAAAACAGTCAACCTTTTGCAAATTCTGACTTTTAGATGAGATCAGTTCAGAGGAGACAGAACTGAGTGGAGTGTTGGTCATTTCCAGCTGTCGGTTGATCTGTTTTCCCAGGGCAGGAGGACTGTCCTTGGCCACCGGCATCTGCAGTCGACGCTGCTGATAGCGATTCGGTATTTCGATCGTGTCAACCTTGTCAGAGAAGCAGACGCGTCTGTGCTGCTCACACATACACCACAAATGACAGAAAATTACTAGAGATAAGAGAAGGACATATGCATGACACTAATTCACTGTATGTCCACAGCAGCCAGTGAATTAAGACTGTACTGGTGGTGAGATATTTGGACATAAACTGAGAAAAGAAGCAAGCTGCATGGAGAAAGAACTGATCCAGGGCAAATGGATGAGGAGCAAAACACAAATGGCATGGATGGACAATATTCAAACACAGACTGGAATGAGAGTGGAGCAGCTCACAAGAGAGGCGGAAGACAGACGTGAATGGAGAAAGGCAGTTCATGACGCGGCTAACCCTTGCTACGAGGATGGCTGAAGACAAGACAGGTGGTGGTGGGGAGGCACGAGAATTTATAAAAGTCTCCTCTTCCGCACAGCATTAAAAATAACTGCAATGTAACCGCAGATGATGATACAAAAACAGGCCATACGGATCACACGAAGAGTTAGCAGCTTAAAATAGTTCAGTTTACATAATAGCCAATAAACCTTTTCCTAGTCTTTGAGGCCCATCTCTCAGCAGCTCTGCTGACAGTCTTTCATTCTGACACATAATTTCGTGCATAAAGGATTAAAGGTGCTCTATGTAATATTCCCAGAATGTTTAATCATCATCAAATTATTTTTATTACACAATATTGAATTGAAAAATGTCATGCAATCAACAATAGTATCATTAGGGTCTAACTCAGTATCATCAATACAATAATACTTTGTATTTGTCATTGCATTGTTGTCTAAAAAATTTATTGCTGTAACCTAAAAGCAAGGCTCAAATGAATGGTTTAGAAATTGGATTTTAGAGTATTACACTTATTTACAAGAAAATAAACCCGCTTTAGTTGCCAATAAGTAAATACAGAGAAGATGAATTAGTTGAAAGCATCAGATACTTTCAAAACTAGATGATTGCTTCTCAGAATATAAAATTCCTCTTAAAACTCGTAACTGATCAAATCCAGTATAGTTAAACATTCTCTGACCTTGTGTGGTGGAGAAGGCGAGTCCACAGACGGAGCCTCCTCTCGCAATCGTTTCTTTCTTAGAATTCCAGCACTGGGAGAAGCAGATGGTGAAAACACATGCGATGGAAGGAGAAGCGGTGAGCCTTGACTTCTTGTTTTAACAGACTCCGCAACAGACTGGAACAAGGACATCGGAGACTCTATTCCCCCTTGAGCCGTTTTCAGTTTTCCAGAGTTTGGCATGGAAAACAGTTGTTTCGATCGACTGAGCATGAGATGTCCTCTTGATAACACACGATGTGTCGATGAAGATGTTGGGGTTAATGGAATGTCCGACGCACGAGTCTTTCTTAAGGAGGCGGGTGATGCATTTGATGTTGTTGCAGGACTGATCAAATAGGCAGCAGAAGTCTTGACTACATCAGCTTTCAAAACTTGTTTTAATATATCATCAGCAGAATGTTTTGCATCAGTAGACCCTTTGTTATCTGTAACATCACCAATTGCATCTTCAGTTTCCACAGCCTCTGCATCAACACCATCGTCAGAAATCACAAGTCGGAATACATTGTCTGAAGGTGACTTCTTTGCCGACTTAGGATCGCAGATCCGAGTAAAGTAGTTTTTTGACGAAACCGTTACTTTACGTGCCGCAGGGTAATCATTTGTTACGCTCTTCTGTTTACTGCCTTCAGGTTCGATTTTCTCTGTATTGTTCTTAATTTGCCGTTCTTCCATATAATTTAGTCTCGTGGCATCACTGTTCTTTTCTTCATTTCCATCTTTTATTTCAATAAGCTTGACAGTTTCATTACATTTTTCATCCAGCTGTTCCGTCTGTTTTTCGTGTTCATGCTTTTCCACTTCTTTCCTCTCTTTATCAACTTCATTCTTCTTTCCATCCACACTTTCCATCTGATTTTCTGCCTCATCAATCCTCTCTTCATCTATTTTACGTTGTTTCGGTATGTTATCTTCTGTTTTTGTTTCAAAACTTACATCGATCTTACCTGCATTCTCAACATTCTCTACTCGATCATCATTCTCTCTAGCAATTTGCCTTTCCTGAATTTCAGGTTTTTCCACAAAAACAGCAGGACTGAACTTCCGGCCTTTCCTTTGACCTGACCTGCTGTTTTCCGACACCTGAAGACTATCTGTCTCTGATTGAACCAGTGACTGTGAACGCAACCTCAATCCTGTGGACAAAGAATTGTATGGTGATCGCTTCGGTCGGCCCCTCGAACGCAGTTTGGTCACAAGCTTCGACTGTGTCTCGCCCAGTAAGTTTAAAACAGAACTTGCATCAGCATCAACTTTTAAGTAAGCCTGTGATCTGTCTGACAAAACATTGCTATTTTTCCTCACAAGCAGTCCAAGCGGCACATCGTCTTCAGACGACGTCGAGATATTGACGACAGGTGAAATTACATCCGCGCTCAGAGGTTTGTTTTCAGACTGCAATTGTTGGGTCACTATGAGCACAGAAGGCGACAGTTCCGCAGTCAGTGATATGTGTTGCTCAAATTCTTTTGGCTGCAAACGCTGGGCTGAGGGAAGTTCTCCTAATGACGTCTGCACTTCTGGTTTCAACAGCAGCATAGAATAACTCGTTTCCAAAGGCAAATCTTGGGTTTGCGAAGACAACTCCTCAATTTCTTGAATGCCCCCCGGCGCCTGTCGCCCTGTTTCGCTCGACTGCCTCTCTTCTAACTGCGTGACATCAGCAGCCAGCTGTTCCTCGGTTGTTTGGATCCTGTGATCAACCGTTGCTTCCTTTTGTCCCTCTGAGGATTGCTTTGGAGTCCCTCCACCTGGTGGCCGCATCTTCATAAATACTGCAAGGGGCATATGGTCTTCGTCGTCAGACATTGAAGTTGTGGCTGCCCACGAATCGTCGAGAAACTCAGATGAATTGGCGCCTTCTGTACTTTCTCTGATCTCAGCGCAGCCTCTCTTCTCAGTTGACTCGGGTCCACTCAGACTGTCTTCTGTCGATTGAAGGTCGACCTGCACAGTTGGCGTACTCTTTGGTGTAAGATGATCCGGGTCTGCAAGAGACTCCACATCCGATATATGGAGGTTCATGCTGTTGGCAGAAATTTCACAGTCAACATTGTCCATACAATGCAATATGGATGAATTTGACAGTAAACTGTCGTTTATCTCCTCTGTTTCCATGGCAACATCCCCTTCTGTCTGCACATCAGTGACTGTCTCTGTTTCCATGGCAACTGTCGACAGCGTATCACATGGCGTCGTATCTTTGTTACACAGAGTTAGATCATCAGACTCTATAGCGCAGGAATCCGGCACAACAGTGACATGCGATGTCTCCAATAGGAAATCATTTGGCTGTCCCATAGTAACAGTCTCTCTGGGTCTATCTCGACTGCTATCAAGTTCTTCATGTTCATCAGAGAACAGTCGAAATTGAAACTGGTCCGACTTCATTGATTCCAAGGCATTTTCACGGCCTTTTGCCTTTTCCGGAGTCTCCATTACGCACATTTCGGATTCGACCGCATCACACACGGTTGAATCCAGCCGTTCCTCTTGCCCTGACCCACACGACGGCATCTGACTGTCCTCAACCAAAATAACGTCTTCGGCTTCACGAACGACAGAACCGTCAGCGACATCTGAACGAGAAAACTCAGTCTCCGTGTTCTCACAAATCAAGAGGTCCATGGACAGTTTATTTCTTGTGGGTTTTTCTGATATTTCCAGATTGCTTTTCTCACCTAATGTTTGTGCTGCTAACGATGAGTCACTTTCTCTGACTGCGCCACCATCGTCTACACCAACCACTTTATTAACTGTACTTTCAGATGAATCGCTGGAGTTCTGTGACAGCAAAAAGTCAGGCATACGAACAAGGCGTACACAACAATCAGGCAACGATTTCTTTGGCTGTGATCCACCAACAACCAGAGAATCTGGATTCTGATCTTTACCATCATCTGGTGACTTACTGGCAGAACGGTCACCAGTGTTAACAGGGTCTGTTATCACGATGCTTTCCTCTACCACCATTGCGACTTCACCAGTGTCCACCTACAAATTTACAGGAATAACATATAACTTGGAAAATGCATTTTTCTATTTACTCAGCTCACATCATAATTACAATTGTGCATGACCTCCTTCAAGTAAGCTACTCTATTGTTCAGAAGAGTTGAACGTCTTTCCACTTAGATACACAATGCCCTAGGTTTTGATAATGCACAACACAAAGATGGCTTCTCGTAGTGTAGAACACTGATCCAAAAACTTGGCATTGATTTACCTAACAAATGCATAAGCCTACATCTTCTTTTTGATCGTTGTGTGGTGTTTTCAGATTGGAGTGACTCTAAGGAGTCTCTTTTGAAAGTGGTGCCATATAAATTCACGACTATGATCAAAATAAAAACTATCAATTAACACCATATGATTTCACTTGTAACTAGCATATGCTTAATTCATGATTATGTGAAACCAATAACGAGCATTTAACTAACTGACAATAGTCTTGCATTTCGTCTAGTGCATCATCCAAAACAGGCCCTTCATTTGTTGGGACTGTTCTGTTACTGGATCGTGCAAAGATCAGTTGCAGCAATCTAGCTGAAAGAAATATTCTAAACCCCACAGCCAACAAACACCTAACCTACAGGACAGTGTAATGAGTTCACTTTCAAAACACTTCCACTGCTTACTCTGAGATACATCCTACGTACACTTACAGCCTTCAAACAACAATTACACAGCATACCTTCTGTTGGTCTTGACTTTCAGCCTTAGCCACAGGGGAAGTCGTATTGCTAGAGAAATATTGACAGGCAATAGTAAAATAACACAACATATTCGCTACAATTCCATATTCAACATAATATCATGGAAATCAGGCAGACACAAATCACACACAATGCAACCTAAATTACATAGAGACGGCCTTGGGACATTTGATACTGAGGATCAGAACCACGTAAAATATGGATTCGTAGGTGTTCCAAGATGAAGTCGAAATCATCTTTTAGGGACAACCTATACGTATATAGCTAACTCTCTTTTCTCGTTACATGATTCTAGTTTTCACACTTTCAAATACTTCTGAGGCACTATTGTATTGTCCTTCAGTCTAAAACACCAGAAGCAAAGCATCGACCAATGAAACTGTTCACTTTATGATAGCACACATATCTCTCTAAGCAATGCAATTTACGTCAGACTGACAGTAAGACAAACAGAATGAATCAAATTCTGACAACTTATCTTACTCTGCATTTGAATCTGACTGAAACTGGGTTAGACTGATATCCACTGAAGCATCGAGGTTGTCATACATGGCAGGTAAAATGCTGAAAACAAACAAATCACAACCATTTGCCAGTTAATAATTAAAAAATAGATAACAACTAAACAACTATTACATTCATTCATTCAGAGGATTTATATAACACCATCCAAGAGGTACTCCCAGTAGAATACTTGCCTTCATTGGACTCTCCTCTCACAACATCCCTAAGCTCCAGTCCATTCTCAATGCGGCTGCGCAACTAATTGGTGGATATCCAAAATTTGGTCACATCTCTTCCTTCATTCATGAATCCTTTCACTGGCTCCCTGCACCTCAGCACATTCATTTCAAGACCCTTGCGTTGATGCGTAACTGTCTCCTTGGGTCTGCCCCCGCCTGCCTTCTTGCTCTCTGCACTAGGGTCTACTAGGATCCACACCAGGTTTCCCTTCGTTCCTCTGCCTGCGGACTTCTGGTGGTTCCCCGTATGCGCTCTACCACGACCCAATCCAGCAGCTTCGCCTGCGTGGGTCTCACCAGCTGGAAGGGCCTCCCCTTTCCTCTTTGGAAGGAGCTGCTCTCTGTCTCTCCTGCTGCCTTCTGGAAGCACTTGAAGACTTTCCTATTTTCTCCTTAGCTTTGTGTTGAGTTGTGAGTGCCTCTAATTCAAGTGGTGCTATATAAGTGCACCATTACATTACATCACTGGTGATAAAGAAAAATCTTCAGATGCTTGTAAAAGGTGCATGCAGAGTACCTAGCTAAATGACCATGCACATCTGAAGGAAGGTTATACCCCATAGTCACTAAAAAGGCACAATGTTGCGTCTACGAAACGCATGCAAAGGGAACAACAAATTCAACTCAAGATGGAGAATGAAGATTTGTGTGGTAAGCCAAACCTGAAGTCGGGCAGCAAAGCTCCTACAAGTTAGCAGATAATTAGAACTATTTGTTTACTTGATCCAGCCAGATCCCCAGTAGCCCATCAGTGAATGAAATTGCTGAAAAGCACTGTAATAACATGTTACTGTAACGTAATGACACAAAACATGTTCCTGATCAACTGCTCTTGTCATTTAGAATCATTTACAACTTGCCTACGACCTTCCAATTTTACTTCAACATCATGGATGTCAACTGAAACAAATATACTTATTATAAAATATAGTAACATGAATACTCATTTTACAGTACTTAACGTTCCAGTCAGAGAATGTTACAAATGGTCCTACCTTCGAGACTGGAAGACTTCCTTCTGATGTTCAGTCAAGACTTTCTTTGCACTTGTGGACTTCGGAGCAATTGTCACATAGTCCTTCATTCAGGAATCAAATCATACAAAATAGATCACTCAAAAGGATGCCAAAAAAACACAAACAGGTTGCACATTTTATAAAATGTGAAATTCCACTGCATGCCTGCAACTGTTCCACAGGTTGGAGGTCACTGCTCCTTCTGACTGTCACTTCACTGTAAGTGACCATCTACTGACTGAATGAAGTCTTGGATTTGATGATAGTGGCACTATAGAAGTCATTAGATTGTTTGATGAACAAGTACTAAATCCACTTTGAAAGCAGCATTGGAAGTGATAGGCTCAAATATTCAATGACAGCACTGACAATAGGAAAGAATGGTGCCTAAGCAATTAAGGCAAAAATGCCCTCACTAGGAGGAACAACCATTGTGAAGTCAAACTGCCACAGGAAAGTGCCAACAGAGAAAAAAAATCTCCATAACAATGAATGGAGAGGTTTGAGAAAGACCAGAACTCACTTCACTTTTATCATCAAATATCGATAACTGGGCATTTTTCGAGGCTCTTCGTGTTGAAGGAGTTCGAGGAGATGCTGCAGGCTTGGAAAGATTTTGCACAGGAGTGGCAGCTTTTACACCGCTGCAAGAGTTCGCTGGTTTTCGTGGTGATATTTTAAGAACAATCGGTGGAACAGGAGGATCCATCTAAAATAAATAAATCAACCACTCAGCAGTGCAAATGCATCATAATTTTACTATTAATTACTAGTAATTAGCATTTGTAATGTAATTCACATTATACATTACATCAAGGTCAAAAGTGCCAAGTGGTTTCTTGTCTTGGAAAGCAACAATAATCAATGCAAAAGAAATATAAGTGTCATATTATATGGTAATGTCAAATTACACATAAATGGTGTAAGTAACAACAGCTTCAAAAACGAAAGGCATGAAATCTGTAATATTAATCATGATCCGTGACACAATCTTTACAATCATTCGAAGTATTATTTATATGATGCAATTTCATCTGTCACTGTGAATACTAATTCTTCACAGCATCCAGTTCTGCTTTTCACTTCCAGTCAATTCTAATATTTATACGATGTACTTTTCACACAATACTACCGTTAAAACATTATGCATACATGTAAAAGATTCACGTAACCAAAAGATTCCTTGTTCATGCTGATGACTGTTTGGCAAATATCACTAACCTGACTCAGTTCAATGTCCACTGTTGACTGAACTGCATTTTCTATAGTAGTTAGGTCATCCCAATGCCAGCCAGGCAATAAGATTGAAGAGCGATCCTTCACTGTTGACAACACAGTCCTAGTCACCAAAAGTAAATTCAAATATAATTGTTGTTTGTCTGCTTAGATCATGGCTCTTTCCAACAGGTGGCTTACTATTGTTGAGCTATTGTCAAGTTTGCATTACTTAATTAATATAGTTATGAAATCATTTGAAAGTAAAAACAAACTTAAATGACTATGCTATATACTAATTCAAAGGCTCACACTTGTGTTGTTGACATTTTAAATTCTTCTTGGCATTAGTTAAGCAAAGAAAACAACTGCTGCCAGTTGACAATACATAAGTATAATAATGATCACGGACCTAGCACATTCCCTTTATCTTCCTCTTCATTCTTCCTTGCCTTACCTAAATTCACTCCTTAAAAGCAAACTCTGAATTAAGCCGACCTGAGGTTATTCGGGTATGAGAGTGCCTTCCCACTGGAACCAAATGTTGCATTCCAAAACTTGAGAGTTTGGTTCTTGATGAAACGCCGAGAGTGACTGAAGGTTGCGGCTAAGAGAGGAGACAACAGCTCTAAGAGATCGTTGTCATAGGCAACTGCCTGGCAGGTCTGGATATAGTTCCCAATGACAGTCCACAGCTGGTCCAGCTGAAACAAAATCCACAGAAACAATACGTAATCTAATCACGCATTGTATGCATGTATGTATTTGGCTATTTATATAGCGCCTTATAAGAACCTCACATAGGTCCTCCACACACGCACACACCTGTCGCAGGCAGTCGTAACAACAGCCCGATCAGATAATTCACTATTGTAAGTAAGTGTATTGTATAATTTCTATCACATCAGTGTTAACCCACAAGACATTAACTGAAAAAGTCCCATTTATATTTGCTAAATGTACCAGGGTGCATCACTCTGATAATTTGAATAAATAAACATTGATCTGATACACAATGAAGCCATATGTGGCTGGGCCCTAGATAGTGTGAAATATTGATTCAACAGTAAAAGGAACTCTTAAAAGTTTCATAGTTTACCTTGCTTGTAGTCTTAAGTGTTAGGAGCATGGCCTGAGCGGAAAGTGGCAGTTGGTAGAGTTTGGCCAGCGGCTTTGTCAACAGTCGAAGTGTGGCAAAGAGAAAAGATGAAGGCGGTCGTTTAATGAAAAGTGCCTCCACTATCTGAATAACTGCCAGTAACGATCGTTGTGTAAGAGACTGCAAAATAACAGCAACATGAGAAGCATTATAGATGAAATTGGTCATGCACTCTTTCAACCTCACAACAATTCTAAAGGTCAAAACAATAGTTATGACTAGCAACTCTCAATGGCAGTTGCAATTACAGACCATGTCATGTCACATCGTCATCATCGCGACAGTTGACTACATGAATGGGAAAGTGATGTCCAATGCTTTCTGTCTCATACGATGTTCATTAAGCCTGTGCCTTGTAAACCAGTCCATGTCATGACATTGTCAAACCAGCAGTCTTCAGCTTCCTTCCACTATACCCAATATCACACTGTTCTCAATACTGTCTTTAGGCTGTCTCACGATGTTTACAGACCAAGTAACCGTAAACATTTGGAATTGTAAACCTATTAGTTAAAAGTTACATGCAGAAGCAATTATGACTCTTGCAGCTGATTGCAGAATCACAGCAATTGGTTAACGACATCACATCCACCAAAAACATCAAATAATAAATTAAACAGATATCACATGCCCGAAATAGAGAATGACACGATAATGGGGAAACCGGTAATACCGCAATTAGTGGTTACCATGTCACTCTCTAGTATGAACAACAGAAACACAGGTTCTATACATGTTCAACCTCTTTACACTGCAGTGCATAATTAACATAGAAAGCAATTGATAATTATTATGAGGCTTAGAAGCACTCACACAAAACAAATGCATACTTACAGTGCATGAATAAGACCCAAGACTACAGGTTATTCTTACAACTGAAACAAATACTGCTGCAGCACAATGATATGGTAGCAGGGTGATGACTGAATACACACTTAACACAGGCATGAAGAATAGAAGGACATGGGTTCGATATCCACTACCTCCAAAACTTCTTTTGGGGGTAGTGGATATCGGGAACACCCAGGGAATGGAAGACTCCAGTCTTCCATTCCCTGGGTGTAAAATATTATGTGGCATGCTAATGATAGCATCCTGATTTAAAAAGCAACCTCAAACAAGCAGCATGGTCGACAACAGTCCGCCTACTCCTGCAAAAACCCAACCCCAGACTCCTGTATACCTGAACACAACTTATAAGAAGTTACTGACCTCAGTCTGAATGTGGTGACATAAGCTGTTCAAAAGAACTTCCACCAGTTTTGTGAGTGAATGTAAGTTCCCAAGTTGTCGACTCTTTCGCTTGGAAATACTCTGGTAGTGAGAAGCTGAAATTTTCATTAACATAACGTGTTAATCAATAAATAAAATGCACAACAGATGAAACCCAATCAAAGGCAAGTACAACATATTTAAATCTCCAACAAACATCAACATAGAAACATGTGTGATTACATTATTAATTCAGAAGCCTTTACACATTTTTCTATAAATATTGTCTTTCAATTTTTTATTTTCTATGCCTCAAACATAACACACAAACACAAATGTATATTTCAATCAATCAATAAATCAATCAATATATTTTATTGTAATCAATAGAGCTGTACCGATATCACTTTTTGCCGATTATGCCGATACCGATTATTGCCGATTATTCATTTGCTGATACCCGATCATTTTGCCGATTATTTAGCCAATTATTTCATTGTGTCTCCCAAGATGTCCGGTTCCAAAATATAGACCTACTGCTACTGCCTATCGTTGTGATACAAGCAAACACTTCCATAAGCATGTAGTTGGGGACTAATCCTGAGCAGGCAATACAGATTAGACACACCGCCTGCCGTCGAACTGTGCCCAGGGTAGTTAAAAGCCAAGGAACGGCTGGCCAATTCACAGCCACCCATCTAGTCTCAGGCGACTGAAATGTTTCGGGGAGATCTGATTGGCAGCTAGTATGTATTCATTAGGCATGCCTCCACGATGTATATTCATCGGTTTCTCTGTTGGATTGGCCAGCCGTTCCTTGGCTTGAATTGGCCAGCCATTCCTTGGCCCATAAGCAGGCGCTATGACTCACTCTGCACAAGACCTATGTTGACACGTTCTCACGGTCTATACTAGCACAATGGGTGGCCTCACCACCGGTCTGAAAAAGCCACTGGCTCGACGACACAATATGGGAACGGAACGAAATGCCGTCCTTCACAGACCCATTGATGTTGCTTTCGTCATTTTGCTTCTATAGACTAAAAATAATATTAAAAATTTTTAAATAATTTTTAATACCGGCGCCGATTATCTTGCCGATGTCTGATATTGCTGATATCTCTATAATCGGCCCAATTAATCGGCCGGCCGATTAATAATTGGTACAGCTCTAGTGACCAACCAGATTAACAGCAGTAACATGAATCTTTACTTTAAAAGATATCACAAACGAAACAATTTAAAACATAAATGTCACATTTCAACACAAATCACAAAATGTAACATTTTTAAATATAACACAAATTTTAACCTTTTTATGATGAACCCTGCAATAGACAGCAATGTTTTATAACAAAAGATTTTAAGTGAGGCACAGATCTGACTATGCCTTAACAATTTTACACAAAGCAGGAAAATCTTCTTACTGGGAGAATTCAGTCCAAATGCGCTGGATCCACTGTACACTCCAGACATGTCAGCACTGGATGCAATTGTTGCAGTACATTGGCAGATAAAGTCAAACAGCACTCTGTCCTAAGAGAAGGCAAACGAAGTACACTGTAATCATTGTTCAAATGCAACATAATCATAAAATCTTGAAGTATATTGAAATACATAAATATATATGTTCAATTTTCAAACTGACAAAACCTCAGTACGATTACAAGTATACTATGAACGGATGATAAGACGTAAGTACAGGAGTCGAATTCAACTGTCGACAACCATGCAAGGCAACATTACATTATAAATCAAATAAAACCAGTGCCGCCTAGCAAAAGAAAGACTAGTCAACCTTATGGGCAGTGGGAATAAAACTTACTTCCCCTTCATCATTATTATGATTATAAATGTTATAGGTGTCCGATTCAAGATGAAGCAACTGCTGATAGTTGGTATTGGACATCAGAAATGTCAACAAATACAACATTTATTACAAACACTCAAGCGGTTCCAATATTTCGTCCTCACTCTGCAGATTCTCTGTACATACAATTGACTAAGGTCTTAAGAGAGCTATCACATGAGCTTACTTGCGGCACGGTGGCTGATCGGTTAGAGCGGCCAGCCCATAACACTCAGCGTGCGCTTAGTGAGTAGGTTAGACCCTTGTCCGAGGCGTCAGTCACTGTGTAAAGACCTTGAGCAAGTCCTTCGCACACAATTGCTCTGCAGCACAACTGCAATTGTGCTGTCGAGGCGTGCACCGTTGAGCAAACAATATTGGAAGAAGGGCGATATCAAATGTTAAGAATTTCAAATTTACTTAGTTTCATCGTCTGTTAAGGACAATCTAATGTCCTAATGATAGACACTGTGTGCCCCTGCTGGGCAAAATGTCTAACATAACATGTTCGGGCTCTGAAATAGTTTTGCATTACTTGTCTGTCCTTCTTTCCTCCAAGTAACATTTTGCACAGAAAAGTGTGAAATGTATTTACCTCCTGAGTTTTCTCCTGCAGCAATGTCAACAGTCGCTCGCAGAATTCTTCGCATGCGATATTTGGTCCAGCATTTTGAACCATCGAAGAAAGTCGAAAAAATGTCGCATAGATGTTCGTCCACAGCTTAGTCACAGAGTTAATCGTCTGCAAAAACAACAAATAACTACAAGAGTAATAAAACAAGAGATCTACCTTTGCTTCTTCACAACTGTCAATGTACACCATACAGTTTACACAGATACTGTTTGTAAACAAACAATAACATTTCCATATATATTAGGGCTGTTCCAAATAGGTGATTTTCACCATTTGGCCAAATACGAATAATTGGACCAACTATTCGGTCGAATACGAATAGTGTACAAAATGAGTCAAACGACAACATTCGCTTATCCATCACAGAGTTAACTAACTATAATTTGAATTTACTGTAATATTAACTTGTGTATACAGAGAATACTATTCACACTGCAAAACAGCAGTCCAGTAGGCAATGTGACCACCATTCGTGTTCGGTCAAAAAACTACTAATCGGCCGAATACCGAAGAACTATTTGACCCACAATCTGTCTCCAAAGCAAATATTTGGTACAGTTCGAAAAATTTATCTAACATACAATCTTGTCCAACAATTGCTTGCTTTTATTATCACCATACAAAATTTGCAACACAGAGTCAAGTGAATCAAAGGTAGCCTACTGCAAACCCAGACAATCAGCGAGCACTGCTGTGTCAATTTTAGACTAATCCACTACCAAAGCAGGTTAAATGATTCTTGTTACCCAGCAAATCAACTCAACACTGACTATTTCAATGAGGGGAGAAATTAATAATGTTAAAACACATACATATATAGTTATTCTTGGTCCTACTGAATTTCGAGAAATCCATCTGTTTTAGCAACTTTTTATTTCAACTGCACACACTTTATCAATGCCTAATAATTCATATTCGTTAAACACAATGTGGCAGTTGTGATAAGGGGCCGTCCACATATTACGTATGCAGCGAGCAGAGGGGGTTTCGAATTTCGGCCATTTTGCGGTCCGAAAATCCGATTTTTTTGCGTACGTAATATATGGATGGGCTTTAACTAAAATGGTAGTTTTTAATAATATCTCATCAAAGTGATAAACTTAAATCGATCAAATGCTTCGACTCAGTTCCGTATTATATGTAAAATTTAAATACATATATATCACACTAGGAATAATAAGAACATCATTACTCCCTCGACAGATTCACGTAATTTCGGCTTTTTCCCCATCGTAAATCATTCTGCCAAATCAGTTACAGAAGACAACTCTTTAACAATTATTGTTACCTGTGTAACACTGTTCCCAATCAAGTGCATTGGAAACATCAGCAACGTGTGCATACAAGAAAAATCATGCTCCAAGTTGTTGCCCTGATTGACCTCATTCGACTACAATTCAAATATGCCAGTTGCTTAGTCTATAAAAGATATTCAACAGAAATTAATAATATAAACCAACATGTCAGTCATGAAGTTCACTTTTCTGTTAAACTCAGTAATACTCATTTTGTTTCACTAGGTGGCACTGCAATCGTATATATGTCACAGGCAATGTGTCGAACTAGGGATTTGATAAATTGCCTAGGCAATCTGTAAAAATCTAACCCTACAATAACCCTAACCATAACCGTAAGTGGGTGATTTTACATACTGCCTGAAATTGACACATTGCCTGTAACATATATATCACCATCTTAGGACAGGCAACACATTTTCGAATTGCTTTTGAGCTGTCTAACAATGGGAAAATCAACTTCGTGATGATATACTCACATATTGGAAAATAAATTTTAAATTTGTTTTAAATTAAGACGGGCAAGTCTACAAGTGAGTAAGTGACATAATTGACATCTGAAACCATGACACGGCCTTCTCAAGAGTATATACACACTTGAAAGGAGAGTAACATAGTTGAAAGTAACAACAACATTTGTTACAGAAGCAGTGTAGAACAAGATTTCTGTATACATAAAATCCTCAAAGTTACACAGCTATCAACAAAAAAAGCTGCTTAGCGAAGGCACATACTAACCTTTAAGATGTGTTCATGCAAATGATTGGCAATGGATGACCAAACCAACAGATAGCACGCCTCATCCAGTTCAAGCTTCTTTTCCTTCTGGCCAGATTTAAGCTGTTCACGTAGAGGACTAGACAGACCATTCATGTCATCTTCCAATGGCTTAATACCATTCATGCTCAAGTCCAAGTCGTCATGTTTCACGAACGACTCCAGTACATGTTTAGTCAACATTTCGCAGGCAGAATGACAAAATGAGAGAACACCGCTTGAATTGTGAAACCCAGCCAGAATGACGTGCTCCAGTGTATTGTGGAACCTACGGAAAACAGGGAACACCTACATCCACAACCCACTCACACAAAATAAATTCAACAACGAATGTTTGACTTGGGCCTTATACTTTTTAATAAAAAATAAACTTGGTCTTGAACAGAAGAAAATGAAGTCCAGGCCTACAATGTTCTACATGTATAGGACTTCAATGATTGTTTAATCTGAGGCATAACAATTGTAATGAATTTCCAAAAGATGCTGGAGTGGCATGTTTTGCGGAAAATATACGAGGCCAAAATGAGATGGTACGGTCGAGTAAAAGAGAAGAGAGGAAGAAAGCTGCACTAAAAGAATTACGAGAGCGGATGTCAACGGACGACACAGTCGGAGATGACAGAAGAAGAGTTGGGAAGATATGATTAAAACAGACCTGAAGATTCTAAAATTGAAAAAAAGAAGACACTGGTGACATAGTCTAATGCAGAAGAAGGATCCTTGAGGCTGACCCTTCCCTTGTGAGGGATTAATTCAAGCCTGAAGAAGATATATAATCAATCAATAAATCAATTAATAAATCTAAAAGGACTTTATATGGCACACGTTCTGAGGCATCTCTGTGCCATACGCTCATAAGTTCTGTTTTATCCACACTTAAAAAAACCATTTAACCAAATTCCATGTATGCATTTCAGTGAAATGTTAATATACATTCTACAGCTAAATCTAAAGACCAACCATCAATCGATGGCACTCAGACATTGTGTTATTTATCGAAAACAACACTTCATGCATTTCCTAACATCACATCTAAGGCATTTGATGTCGTTTGCATCCAGATTAGCCACTCCATATCAACCCATACTGATCAGAGTATTTTATATGATCACAAAATCAGCATTTTTCCACAGCACTGAGGTATTAATGTGATTACTTAGTAACTTCTATGATGTCACTGTCCAACACAAGACCCAATGGACTGTTAATCTGTATATGCATGAGCTGTGCAATTGCAGACATTCTTATTACAGAAGCATACTTACTACTGACTTACTTACAAGGCATCAACCGATGGTACATCAAAACCAAGCCGCAATCAGGTCAATATCCAGAAGGTCCATCCATTAAAAAGGACAGAAGCATTCTTACTGTTGTGGATGAGCAATTTGTTCCTACACAACGAAATGATATAAATGACATAAGTGGCTGAGCATAATAAACAGATAGGCCTACAGGGAGTTCCCCATTCAAAGTCAAGCAATAGATGTATGACTCCAAAGTGCCTCAGAGAGATTGAAAAACAGAAGAGAAAAGAATGATACCTTGTGGATGCAGCACATCTCTCGAGGGTTTTAGACCGGAAGAGAAGCTCAATTATGTACAAACACGGACATCCCTAAAATAAAACATCATCGTAAGAAATAATATCATCATCATACAAACATAATATTCAGTGCAGCAGCGACGTTGTAAAGTCATTTTAACTCCCAATGTCATTTTATCAATACTTAAAAACATGAAATTGAATTGCAGGCATTTAAGTCAAATGTCAATATACATTCTTAATTTCTGACAATAATTAACAGTGTAAAGAAAATTATGATCAGTTTAGTAGTAGAAGTTGTCATATTCTCTGACATGCTGACAGAAATGCTCAATAGAAGGCAGAGAGAACACACATTTTATTTATTTATTAGCGAAATTTGAGGGTCAAACCTGCTCGCTCGGCGAACACTGAACGTTACGGGCTGACCACTCTAAACGATCGGCCACTGTGCCACACACATAACTAGTGCAGACAGCCCTTTGTTAGGTATAAGGAGTAAAACACAAAATGATAAAATACCTTCATAACTTCAGTCGTGTTGCCAATATGGTATGAAGACGAACTAAGAACCTTCGCTGGAAGAGTCATGACTTCGTCAATCAACGACTACAAGCAACAACAACAAACAATTTGCATACGACACCAATAGAACCTCGACACATAGGTATCCAAATTAGGAAAACCCATATCCAGGGTACAAACCTATTTGCTACCATTACTTTGCGCCACCATTATTGATGTGTAGGCCACTCTCTTTTCGTTCCTCTCACCTCTTCTGTTCACCGACCGACTTGATCTTCTGGTATCTCTGCTGCAAAATTTTTTATTCCACAAACAAGATTTTGCTGTAACGGGTCCATCACTATGAAATTACCTTTGCCTGGCAGTCCAGAGTAGGATTCTTCTGGGAATCTCACCTGCATATCTTCGTTGCTAAAGACCTTCCTTTTCACGGACCTGTCATGCTGAGAGCACTTCTGAATAGCCTGTTGGGGCAGGAGTGCTTAACAAATGTTCATACATTAATAATAATGAGCTATGAGTTTGCCAAACAATAGTCGTGCTCATCAAAATGTTATGATTAACTCCTTTACCGTGATCCCCGAAAATACGTCGCCGAACCCGTGCACTCTATCTCTTTCTTGAGTATAAAAGTTGTCTATGAACCGTGGAGCCCGAATTAACGCGTCATACTGTTGGTACGCATTGCTAATCGACAAGGTCATATATTATACTGCGCAGGGATGTTAAACAGTTCTGAACAGCTGTATTCTATGCAATAAGAATGATGATCAAGTCGACAGAGCAACTGTAGGAAAGGTATCATATTACGAAACCACCTCAATGCCGAGGCAGGCCATCACTTGATGCTGGTAACCCACTCTGTCTTACTGCCAGACATTTTCCAATATACAAACAACTCCAGTGAAACCTGCACCTATCGAAGATGCAATGTTTATTGCAATCAACCATATCCAGATGGTAAAAAGTTTCGTAAGTACACCAGATACTATTGCCCATAGTGCTATATCGGGCATTGTGTCGCACCTTGTTTTGGCATTTATCACACCAAATACAATTACTAACTCTAGTTATCTGCCATGTGATAATACATACACTGAGCTTATCAGAAAATGTGAACTGAAAGTTTTTTAAATTTCATTTTCTGTAAACTTCTAGATATCACTTCATTACATCTATTTGTGTTATCACAACAACATACTGTATCAAATGAAAACATAAAAAACTACACTATTTTGAAAATTTTTCAAACTTTTACCCGCGGTAAAAGGGTTAGATCAATACCCAGTTGCAAAAGGATGTGGAATGCTTAACCACCCAACGACCTGGAGTACAGACAACATGTGACGTCCAAAAAATCAACACGATTGAACACGTGCTTTAAGTTCAGTTCCAGAAACACTCATGATAGACAGTGTACGAATATGTACAGGTTCCTGTGGTTGCATTTCTAAGCAGAAGAAGCAGTGAAGGACTCACCAAATTCTGGACAGCACTGAAGATTTCAGCTTCAGTAGCTATGCTTAAGGTGTCCAACAGGGCTTCAAGTGCACTCTGTCGTTCCTGCTTCAAAGCCACATCAGATGTTTCCAAGAGACTCTTAACATGGCTCACAATGAGCGACCATAACAGAGATACGTCTTCATCTGTTAATAGCACAACGACTATCAGAAGTAACTTGTATTTACCTTGGAATCAAATCAAGCTTGTGATGGCCCAACTCTCCATTCAGTCTCATATGTCATTTTCATCAGTAAAAATATGCCTGCACTACAAATGCCAATGCATTACATAACAACCCAGAATAATCCTACGGCTACTTTTGCATTTTCACCTGGCAGCTGAACATCCACACCTCAGATTCACATTTCCATATGACCATGCATGAGTTTCAAATTTAATAAATATATCAAATGGCTTGATTCCTGTCATTTACACAACTGCAACTTCCTTTCAAGTTAGACACACAAGAAATGTTTTACCCTTTTGAATGACTGCAGACAGAAAGCAGTTCTTTGCACAGCTGATGAGAAATGGAAGATGTTTTGCTGCCTGCAGTCCTTTACCCAAAACATCATGCTCCAATCGATCTACATTTACAAAATCTTGGTGAGCAATAATGTTGACAACTAACTGAAATGACAATTAACAACTGCAATTGCCTTGGGAAGTCTAGATGAAAACCTCATAGGTCAGGAAGACCAGAAGGCAGACAACAGAGGGAGACAAGTTGAAACAGATGAGTTTGAACCTTAACTGGAACAATATCAAGAACACAGCAGACATGACAAGCGAGGGCATTCCATTGTGCCCTCAAAGTGCCTTCTGCTTCCTTCCCATACACTTCACCTGTATAGAAATTAGAATGCTATGTCAACCAGTGACCACTTTGAAGTCACATGCAGATAGCACAGTATATGTTTATGACTTATTTCGCATTTCTTCATGTGTTTATGATGCTGCCTGCAGTGACCACAACACAGCCATGCAAAGATCAGTTTCAAATCATTAGCATCAAATCAAAATAATGTCACCATGTGCACAGGACAATAAAGCGTCAGTGACAGTCACCACCGCTCACTTTTAATACTGGTAGTGACCAGACACCACCGCCACAATATAAAGTAATGCTCATGAGGTCAGAGGCCAATTCCACACTCGGATTCAGCCACCGAAAAGAAACACTTTACGAACAAAAGACACCACTGGCAATTAGCAATGTTTCATCTTTTAAAGTTACCTCAGCAATGTAGAATTTGTGCTAATGTTCCAACAACCTTAACTAGAAAAAGGCTTTCTGGCAAACAAAAGTCAAAAGGGTTGTTTGATACTGAAATCTCTCTGTATGTATCAACATATCAGCAGTTTACACTCCACTGACCTCATATTCAAATGTACTACTCATGAAGACAGAGGCGTACAACGATACAAATAAATTTAAGGTAACTAAAAAGATGCGTTTCTGAGATGCACATACCTGTGGTGTAACTGGTGAAAGCATTTCCATTGACACTGCGATCACAGCCTTTGGCAAGTATCATCACTAGGGCTTCACAACCTTTCTGAAGCAATGGCCGGTACATGGTAAACAGCTGGCTCATTTCATCCAAGGAAACACCTGATGCACTTGTATTCAGCCCAGGTGGCGAGATAATACCAGGACTAGCTGCAATTCGTACAACTAAATGTTCAATATTTGTAAAATATATGAAAATGAACAATTCATAAAAAGCTCTATCAGAAATGTTTTATCTTTCTTTTTACTTCTGTCACTATGTCTGATCATTGCATGGTGCTTTTTAAAATTACATTCTTCAATATGCATATCATATTATCATACCTTTGGTGACTGCCAATCATATGTTGCTCAAATCTAACTTGTATTAATGTGGTAGGGCTGGAATTGCATATGAGTGAGTTTCTTGAAGTGATGTTCTCCGAATTCTTGAAATGAATGAATGAATATTCAGCATCTCCACAAAAAGCAATCCAAACCCACAAGTGTCATTTGCTTAGCTAATCACATGAACACTCAATGGCCAATCATCATATGCCAACACTGCAATAAAGCCAATCTCTTGAAGCTCTAAAAATGTTTAAAAATGTCCTTGCCTTTCATTGCCAGGACCGAGGCTTTCATTTCAGAAGATGACACTACATACTTCCCATGAAGACTGAACTGAAGCATAGGAAGAACCACCTAAAACAACAAAACAAATTGCTAAGTGAAGACCATCACACAGAATAGGACTCTCTCAATTATGGGTTCCTATGTTTGGTGAGCCTCCTGTGGGACCTGTCTAGCTCTTAGCTCTTAAACTTCCTAAGACATTCCTCTTTGGCCAGGAGTACCTCTGAATAGTAATCTTGAAGAGGTGCTAAGTAAATTACATAGACAGACTCGGTCATATGGTTCCTTAGCCAACAGCGATTATAAAATAAGCTGTTTCCAGTTGGCAAATAATTAACTCTTGCTTTGGAAGAAAATAGCTAGTACATTTGTACATTTAACTGCATCTTGTAAGATTCAGGACTTATTTCATTTCCTAGATTAAGACCATCAGGTGTCTTTAGCCAGTTGAATAAGAGTAGCCTTGAAAAAAATTGAATACACAAAGAGCTTACTTGTTCAAACCATGGAACACAACACCTGCCAAGACATCGTATGAAATGCCACCAGACACGAAATTTCTCCAACGCCAGACCCTCAGACTTAACGTTGCAAGTGAGAAATACTTTGAGTATCAGTTTTATCCTCTTGGAGTCACTTATGATTTCTTAAAAACAACAACAAATATAAAATATCTAAGTTCACACTTCATAAACATAAGTGACAAAGTTATAAGTTTAGAAAAAACTCTAAACATGCAGAATTGAATAAATGAAAAAAAAGAAAACCAAATAAACAAATAAATAGATACAAGATTATTTATTGAATAGCACAAGGTTCTTAATGACACTGACCTTCACAGAGAGCAAAGTTATCAATGATGGCTTGCCACGCTTTGTACGCACAAATCTTAACTTCCAGGTTTTGATTCTTAAAACCCATCTCAACAATTGGCAGGAGACAATTGATTGCTGAACCTCGATGAAGCAACTACAAAATTCAAGATCATCAAAGATGCAACAATATATAAAACTGATATCGATGATTTTAATCATATTTATGTAAGTCATTCTGCTTAATTAAGTTCCCATTGTGGCTTCCTACAATACATGGAAAAGGTTCTAAATGAATTTTTATTGTCTCAGTAATTCTAACAACTGACACAGACACTCAATGCAAATAAACTAGTTTACAATTTGCAAAAGCCTTGAAAGAAGATTATTTTTAGAAAAAATGGTACCCCAAGATATCTCACCAGCACCATCTCTAAATAAATTTTATATTTAGAAATTAAACTCTAATAAAATATGCCTTTTCTGAAATATATCTAAACATGTAAAACATGTATTCGTATGAAATCCAGGCTATTTTATTTGTATTGCGAACTATTGGAAAGTTTCATAGATAATACTATGGCAAATAAATTATTACATTGACCTCATCAGAATATCACAACTAGGCATCATGCATAGAAGTCAAATTCGGTTATAACAAGTTGTCAACAATTGTGCAGGTAGTAGTTAGAGTGGCATAAACCTCGCTTCAAGCTGTGTGCAACAGCAGCGACCAGGCAACATACCGGTCCGAGTATTTCGACGTAAGAACTCCAGACAGCAAGTGAATAGGTTTCCTCTTGATTCTTCATGAGGAATATGAATGCATTCACTAGGTCCTAAGCAGAAAATACCAGTTATAAACATAACATTTCAAACTTTGTCGACATACACGCCTCTTTACGTATGAATAAACAGTCAAAGGAGTTATTAAAACAGATGAAGTTAAAACATATTCATCAACACACATTTAAATTTAAAATCACCATTTTGTACTTAATGCTTTAACTGTTTCATCTATCATTATAACTTGCTATTGTTATCCACCACTGATAAAGCTACAATTAATTTGTTGTCATTAATACAATTTCTGAATGAATTCCATTTAACTAGGGCATAACCGGAAATCACCTCGACAAATATTACACACACAAATAGTTAAAAACAAAAAAGATTTAATTCAATAATTCTTTTATTAACATTTAACAATATAAAATGAAAATTTAAATCCATATTCGTAGTTATTACAAGCACAAACATTTGTCTTGCTAATTTTTCATTAAGCAAAACGGCAAAGTCTAAAATTTTAATCTGCGAATGGTACTCGCTGGGCCAGAGTTGCCACTACTATTCAATTCATACCCGGATCAAGCAAATAAAATGCATCAAAATACACAGATTTGATGGAAATTGTCTACTCGGTTATGCCCTGCATTTAGCTGACACCAGTGGCTGCAACTTACTGGTTTCAGGTCATCCAGTAGTTGTTTGGCTACACTGGCATTTCCTTTGATGGCATCAAACCCAAGCTTAAAGGCAAGATGCGCCTGGCTTCGAATGGCAGATTTCTTGTGAAGTACGAGCGGATAAACAAGATGAGCCCATCGAGTCACATACGCTTGCATTGCAGCCGGAACTTGCTCCAAAAGTCTTACAACAAAAAACAAATATTATGAAACTTGTATCAAGCAGAAACAAGGAAATTTCAAAGGGAAGTTGCTGAACAAAAATAGAAATACAACCGTGGGTTTATTTTTATATGAGTAAAAGATCATACAGCAACAAATTGTGTTCACTGTACAAAATAATTGAAAAATTGCAGTTATAGGAGACGCCTCTTTACAGAGTCACAGAGGAAATCAGCATTGATGCAGTTACCCAACAGTATTCTATCTGAAATTTTGCATAGCAGCAAAGTGATGTTAGATCAAAGAACAAATCTGGCAATTTAGGCTAATTGTGACTCTGTATGAATTCGTTCACATTTAACGACCAGTGCTAGTGAAACATAAGACATATTCAATAACACTGGTCATTAAAGGCTTAAATTAATATGCTGTTACACCAATTAGCAACCACTTTTGGGCAAGTAATGACGACCTGAGGACTCTCACCTGGTAATCACAACCACTGCTTCCAGCTCAATTGTATGCGAATTGAAATGCTTATGACACTGTCCAGTTTCCAATGATCCAAGAATTTTATCCAACTGGAAGAAACAGAAGATTGCTTCAATCTCTATACACATCACAGTTAATAATTAACTGAATTATAATTATCATCATTAACTGTGTTATAATTATCATCATCACCTGCAGAAATTAATACAATCAAGTCCCAATGTCAGTTACAATTTTTTAACATTCAGTGTTTGACAATTGACAGCATAATTGTGGGAAAACCACAAAAATAACCTACCTAATCTGCGAATAATGTAAAAAAGTCACAATTTCAAGAAGAAATACAATGCAGTGTAAGGTTGCAAGAAGTCAGTAACTGCCGATGATAGTCAACAGGATCATTATTTAGGAGTCATCTTACAGAGTCTATACCTAAGTCTTAACACATAATGCATCACAGAACTTCATTTAATCCACAATATAATAAATCTATAAAATCATAAATAGTTTGAGGTTGAAACAATTCTATGCCTGTCTGACCTGATCGACAATGATCTCTGGAGTGAAAGACTGAGCAGATAAACAACTCATCAACTTCTCACAGACCGTCCGCTCAGCCGTCTTTGAGATTGCATCACATATTGAAACGATAATTTCTCGCCCAGTCTCAAGATTCATTGTACTTTGAAAACAAAACAAGGCTTTTACGAACATCCCTCTCAACATCAAATAGCGAATTCTTAAATAAACTTAAACCCATTTTACTTGATTAGGTTGCTGCTAAGAGAGGAATTAAAATAGACAATAGAATAATTATAGTATGACATCGTGCCTACATATGACAGTGTTGCTTACAGAAGGTCCATTAACATTTTGACCTCCAATTTGTATCAGATTTTGAGATCTATTGTGAGAAAGAAGACTTTAAAATGATTGAAAATGCATAAACGTATCGGCAGTTTTCATCTTCTACATACGAAATTATTGTCAAATCAAAGTTAAAATGGAAAGCTAAATGCTCGATGAAGTGCAAAAACCCCACAGACTTATACAAAAAGTCTGTAATCATTTGATTGTTTTGCAATCTAGAATCACTTTTGTCCAAAAGCATGCACACGAATCACTTGAGCTTCATGAGAAAGAGAGTGAGAAGCAACTTGAAGCTGGTGAAGCTGATAATGGTAGCTTTGAGACACTAAATTCACATGTTGGCAAAGGGTATATTCCCAATCAAGGAGGTGACACTCGGGTCATGGACCATGAGGGAGAAAGTAGTCAGGAAAAAAAACCCAGAGCCTGTTGGAGCAAGTCAATACCCTCCAGTTGCCACCGGCCACCCAACCAAACAAAACTGAGCTTTAGAAGGATTTAAGAGAAACTGATTCGAAGCCATCCAAGAGGAAAGGACATCAATAGTCACTATTGAATTCAGACATATCTGGGACACAGTACTTAGTGATTGCCTCTGAAGTTAAGTATAATATTCATATATATGCGATGAGTCATCAATATAATACATTTATTATTCCTTTGTATGTTCTGCTCATCAGGCATTACCACTTCAACAACAACGTTCCACACATAAAGCATAAATGTATACACAATATTACACAAGCATATGTGACGGCTCAGTACACAAGCAGTCACATGTTTCCATATTTGAGAAATGGGTTTTTGATGCAACATTATAGACCTTCTTATAAGCTTTCCAGAACTGCTTCTGTTTCTCTTATACCTTATACCTGAGAAAAGTTATGTCAATTTAAAATCGTACTATGTTCGCATTCTCTTCTGAGAAATTCGCTCCCAAAGTTCGTGGGATTATTTGATCGTTTTTCCGTAGCATGGTATTCCTTTGCGTATGACCTCTTACTCAAGCTATGATTGGCTTAAATTAAAAGCTAGTCCATTTCGAATACACAAGACGGCTAGAGGAGATGTTAGGCTTGCAGGCAATATCATTATTGTAGGGGTGCAAGCATGGGAAAATGATGCAACAGACCTAGAAAATCATCATCAATTTCATAAAAATGCAGAAATTCTAATTTGAAATTATCGTAGGTTCCAATAAATATTCATTAAACATGTTTGGCATTATTTTTTTTAGCAAAAGTAATTGGCAATAATGTTTATTAATAATTTGTTTAATCATTAGTGCAAAAATATCAAAAGAAACGAAGCCAAAATGAGGTATTTCATAAAATGCGACTTCCGACTGGTTTTGTGAAAAATGATCACATATATGCATATGTTGAATGCACTACAAACAATAAAATTAAGCTGAATGCTTAACCCTTTAACAACTAGCGTGTACTAAATCGTATGGGAAACATATGCAGCGGGTCGTTAAAGGGTTAAGCACTACCATCTCAAAGGGTTAAGCACTACCTTCCCATTCAATTAAAAGTTTAAAGTATCAGTAATTTCGATTCTACGTAATACCTTGAGTCAGCACGAAGTCGAATACTAAGAAATGTAGCAGCAGAAGGCGCAAGTTCGACTTGGTCTGACTGAATATCTCGGATGAGATCTGCAACGGAGGCTCCTTCCATTTTGCAAAACAACTGCTCCAGACTTCTCGTATTCAGATTCAGCGCCTTCAGTTTGCTGTAAAGAAGAAATCAATGTTCAGCATTATAAACCTCATAGAATAATTTCAGAGCTCTCGATTTCCAATACGCAAAACTCAGTGGCACTCAGAGTCAGAGCACAGTGTTGGAGAGACTCGCGCTTTGCAGGCAATGAATAAAATCAAAGCCATAGTTGATCAACTTGTATATACATATTCTTTAAATCTCATCTAATACTTCCTATGCCAGCAACACATTTTCTGTAGGGGTCTTCCCAGCTTTCCAGAGCTTACTTGATACAGAACTGACAGTCCGGCATGTTTAAACTTGGTCATCAGAAGACAAAACTCCAAGTCCAAAATTATGTGAACAGGGTGTTAAGAAGAGCTATGCTGAAACGTTGGAGTATACGATTTATGTGAATCTTTGTGCTGAAGGGAAGGTACGTGTATTGTAGCCTACAGTTAAAATAATCTTTTGAGCAATACCTCTGAATACCACATCACTGGTAAGTTGTAAACTCATGAACAAGCTGTCAAACAAATTGTTTCTGGCAACATAAGCAAAAACTGCATCCCGACATCATTCTTAAAATATTAAGCGCCGTCAGGACTGTCTGGCATATATGTACACAGTTGTGGTCACCTTGGCTACGCTTCTGCTTGGGTTCAGTGGCAGTGGATGGCACAACTATCATAATAACATGTGTTAGTGTTACACCTGAGGCCAGATGTGGTTCCCACATGACATTTTAAGATATGAGACATGAACTGAAGACACATAACTACATCCAAAGAATAATATAGGCAATACTGTCTTTCTCCCACCCAACGGTGGCACTACAGTCTACTGAGATCAAAAGTAGGCTACAATGGTAGTGTTTACATGTATCGATTAAAAATATTCATAATGTGTAACGCTACACATGTTCCTAAAGAAGTTCTCACATGTTCCCTAACTCATGATGCTGTTGCCACCCATCCCTTCACTACGGCTGATGAGTCCTGGATAGCTCGCCTCGAACACCCTACTGCCCACCTATGGGGCACTTTTCTAAAGGTTCCCCATCTGGACAAAACCAGCTATAGACTCACTTATGGCTGGTTTTATGCAGATGAGTCACAAATACACTCCTGTCTTGGACAACCTGCACGATACTTTGCACTGGCTTCCCATCTCACAACAAATAGCTGCGCTAGTCTAGCGATTCCCTCTTAGGTTCATCATGGCTTATCTGCAGGAGTGCTAGTGCCCTGTTTCAACTTTGGCTGGTCATCGAGCTCTTCATACCTTCTCTGGTGGAGAGGTCCTGCTCAAGTCTGATTTAAATCACTGTGGTTGGGATGGGAGTGCCTCTCAGTAGACCTCTTGAAAGGGCATTGTATAAATGTAAAAAATCAATGAATGTTAACCCTTTAACGAGCAGCGTCATTGATTGTGCCCTATGTTTTACCATGCGCTGGTCAGTAAAGGGTTAAAGAAGTAACATTGGGGAAATGGCAAAGATGCACATTATGCAGATTCACAAATGTAATTGCAACTTAAATGTAATTTAAAACATCACATCAAACATCTTCCTCTTGTTGTTCATGAAAAAAAAGCAAAATGATCCAATTTCAGCCCATTAAGCAAATATGTAACAACTAGACCTCTCAAACTTTAGGCCTAGGTAGCATCAGAGCCAAGAATCATATATAAACCAATCTGATAAGAGGCATATTATTTTATTATACTGTTGATTACAAAAATCAGTCATCAGTTCATCGTTTAATAATATGCAAAACTTTGTGGCCTATGGAGTATGACAGCATAGTCTGATAATGCTAATAATATGCAAAACTTTGTGGCCTATGGAGTATGACAGCATAGTCTGATAATGCAACAAATCACTTAAACATTTCCAATAAAAAATGTCTTCAATGGCCTCTCTAAGGAAATAGAAATTAATTTAACGTTGTACTATTTGGCTGAAAGATATCATGGCCTAGAATGTAGCCAAGCATCTATATTAGAATCAACTCAGGTCCTTAGGTATCTGGTTGTATTTTATGAAACTTTCAATACCTTGTTAGGAGCACTTAGCATTCACCTCTTAAACAGTATTTTCATAGGAACTGTTCATCAAATACTATGACATCTGGTTCCCACTCGGCCCCTTGCCGTCTTATAAACAGAAGTTTATACATTTATGACATAGCATTTCTTGTGCTCCTATCTGCACCTTCAGTGATGATAAGCAAATTACCCTGTTATACTCAGCACATCTAACACAGATCTGTGGCCCAAGTTGATGGATCAGCAGAAGAAGCATACTCAGGCTCGGAGCAACATGGAACTGGGAGTTAGCACACTGCTGGACAGTATATATTACATGGTGGAATATATTAGCTCTTCAATGAAAGCTTTGTTTTTATCAACTGCACTAGAATATCATATCTAATCACTCATCTTAAGTCATTCTTGCAAGCACATCAAAGTTCTGCACATCATCAGTTACAATATATCCTGCACTGCACTTGCTGAACTGTTGAGTGTGAGTGTAAAATTAGAGGCAAGATCCTTGTAAAGCCATTGGGGCCGTGATCATGTTGTATTCCCAGAAAATGCCAGGGAGAAAGAACTATGAAATGCTCTGTACAGTTCTCGAAAATAGCAGGCTCCCTTCAACATTCATAAAATCATTTGAACACTACACCTGAAACTACTCCATTAAAGAAACACTTGAAGCCTATTGAAGCTGTGCACATCTTTTTTAACAGGGCAAAATGGCATGCCTCTGAATCGATATGAGACTATGAGCAGCCCCTTAATCTAGCCTCAGATAAGGCTGTACTGATTAATCGGCCATACTTAATTGGGCCGATTATCAGAGCAATTGGCAGTATCGGTGTCGGTTATGATAATCGGCACCTAGATTAAAAACTAAAAAAGTTTCTTACCAACCTTACTTCACACTCCTTTAACCAACTCAGCTATGATTCAAACAATGCTCATACAAGGACAATGGGAGACTGTCAGCTGGCTAGGGGCACAGTTGGAACAGAAATCGACAAAAACTTATGCACCAATGGAGATTTTAACCCTGACCTGTTGATTGACAGTTCAGCCTGCTAACAGCTACCATATTGAGCACCCAGAATCTATTAACAGTCATTAACAGGACCATTTTGGGAAAGGTCAACAGTGTCTTTTTTGCTGTTGCTCTGAGAGCTGGCATGAGCTTAGAATAATACGTTGATAAAATGGATGTACCTCAGTGATGTCTGGTAAGCTTTTGCTCGCAATGTAGAATTAGCACTTGAAAGTCTTGTTGCCAATTCGTCCAAAATCCCATCACTGTCCATCAGTTCAAATCTACAACAAATATACATAGATAATAAAACTGAACTGATTAAATCTTAACACTTTATCTATCTGTTTCAGGTCAGATTTTAAAGTAAAGGCTATACATACAGGTGCCCAACTTTCAGACAGAGGGCAAAATTGATATCTTAAGGACAAAAAAAATAATTTCAATAAAATATAATGAAAACGCACACTAGCAAATATTGTTCTTCACTAGAGCCAGCCAATTAATCGAGCTGAATATAGAGATATAAGTGATATCGGCAAGATAATCGGCGCCGATATTAAATAATTTTTTTCCATTTTATAATATTATTTTCAGTCTTTAAGAGCAACATGACGACAGCAACATAATTGGATCTGTGAATGACAGCATTCTGTTAGCTACCCATAGCGTGGGGAACTCGGGCTTCTACTTCAGACCACCCAGCAACCATTGTGCTAGGCTGCTAGTACCGTGGGAAAGTGCCTACAGCTTTTGTGCAGAATGAGTCTGCTTAATTACCCTGGGCACAATCATGTCATTTTAGGCCATATTGGCAAGTCTTAAAAGTGGCCTGTGTGAGGAAGGAATGGCATCATTGGCATGTTAGAAGAAGGCGTCTATTTACATAGATATATCTTTCCTCTCCTCCGTCATGCAAGGTCGACAGTGGGCGGTGTGCCTAATCTGTATTGGCTGCCTAGGATTTGTCCCCAACTACATGTATACGTCTCCTACGGAGCCAGTGTTTCGCTTGTCTCACAACAGTAGGCAGTAGTAGTAGGTCTATCTTGGGAAACACAATGAATAATCGATCAGTAAAATAATCGGGTATCGGCAAACGAATAATCGACAATAATCAGTATCGGCGAAGCAATATCGGTACAGCTCTATTATTCACCTACCGTAAGTTCATATACATGAAATATTCACATCTGAGATAAATGCATGTATGTATGTATGTATGTATGTATGTAACTGGATGTAGCGCTTTATAAGAACCTCTCGAAGGCGCTAAATGCCCTCTTGTTGCTAACAGGATTCCTGGCATTGATTTTAAATCTGGGCAGGTGTATGGGAAGAGAAGATAAGAAGCAAAAGGTTGATGTTAATGTCATGTCTCTATGTCAGAAATATGTCCGTTAACTACGGATGACATTTCAGAAATTCAATTATTGTTCTTTCACTTTTTATGACTATGGTCTAATTACCAAAGAATTTACACCTTTCTTCATTTATAAAAGTATCTTCAGAATTTGTCATTTTTTGTCTGGCATTAAGTTCTGCACATTTTCTATGTTCGCGTCAGGACCTTAGCCAGACACCCGTCCAGTGCACGACCCATTTCCCTGACTTTGCGGGTCGTCAGTGGATATATGCCAGCATATTATTATCTGCATAAACTGGTCTAAAGGCCCCACTCTCTCTCTCTCTCTCTCTCTATATATATATATATATATATGTATATATATGTACTGTTTCTGGATCTATTATGAAAAATAGTCACCTGTTGTTCTTTTATTCGTTTAACTCGTTTAATTATCTGCTCATACATCAATCAAGAAGTCTTCAAGCAAAATTTGAGAGCACTAGGTTTTGTCAAAATTGTTGGGAGATGCACAACTTCTGCAAACTCATCAGTTTCTGAACAAGCTGCAGTTTTTCAATTAATGTAACTGCTGATCATTTCTCAGAACTATGACATTAAAGTCAAAATTATATATATGTCTAACTTCTAAGGATAAGTTTGTTTATTGCTTTTTTTTCAATCAATCAAATAAATTTATTATGCCAAACAATAGACAATTTAAAAAAATTCACAGCCAAGAAACTATAAGTTTGAAAGAAGCTATGACTAATGCCAAATTGCCAGCGAAAGTGCCGCATCGGGGTGCATGTTGTATATGTCCTGAGTCATACAGTAGGTATCTTTTAGCACACTGCTGTGGGTGCACAGAAGGAAACATGTTTTCTAATGATGACACTAATCCTGATCACAAACGACCCTCACGAGGCCTAATGGATAAATCTCCTGCGTCCAAGTAATTGTCTGCAATATAAATTATTTTAACTTCTATAGCAGAAAACAAAAGATTTGTGTGAGGACCTTTGTGCATGCACAACCATTGGCACATGCACACTGCTAAAATGTCTAAATTCGTTAAATATGCGTCGTGAGGGTCGGTAAGGGTCCGGTTAGGCGTCGTTAGGGTCGTGGTTATACTTAGATATATGTGAAAACCCTTCGGCCACAGAATTAATTTCTCCGTGCATTGTGGGGCCGAAGTTTCGGCCGCAGAAGCACTACGTAGTTTATGAAGGTAAGTCTCCGAATACAAACTATTTTGCAATTGGACTGTACAAATTGCTGCGGTTTTCTTTAATCTCAGCGCCTGAATTATTTCTGATCGCGTAACTGAAACGGCGCGCCATTGAAACTACGTTTGGTGAGCATAAAGTATTTTAACAACTGTAAAAAGCAAATTTCTTACAAAAAGAACTTTCCGGCCACAAAACCTTACTCCCACAGTGCGTTATGTTCCGACCTGCCATTCGCATTTAAATTTACAATTTTAGAAGCACTGGAAAACCAGTAATGCCGGTTCGTCTAGTTCATTCGAATCGTATTTATATACCAGAATTAAAATAAAATCTGTAGGTTAAACAAATCAGATGAAATTCCACAAACTCACAAAATTGCTTACCTCGCGCGGAAACTAATAATAACGACATCTATTAGCTGAGCGAATATGGTGGTGGGAAAATCGTACCTGATGCAATACTACTCAAGCTTGTAAAGTCCACACTGATGAAATACTACAATACCGAGAATACAATCAATATTACTTACTATACTTATATTTGTTCGTAATGGCCTTATTTTTACACTTTTAGTCGCTCGAAAAACACTTAATATTAATCCATACCTCATTTGATGTGATTATACTTCTCCAGTAGTTTGGCGCCGTTCTCGACATTTTACGGGTTGGGTAAGTCTCTGTAGTCTTTGGACGAGGACCAATACTATCAGCACCGATGATGATATCAGACTCCATATTTAATAGCGTGTGACTGGCTTGACAGTCGGCCCTCTGGCGGACAGGCATAGAGCGCATCTTGTTTACATAACCAGTAACATAACAATGGTTTAAAGCAGATCAGAAGACGTCTAATCTATAGACATAATTACATACAATACATTTAATTGACAATGAACATCCAGCTGACAAGACACAACCTAGATAGGCAGAAATGGGTCGCACGTTTGGGATTAGCAGAGTACTCAGAAGCAATTTGATCAGTAATATTTGTACATGAAAGGAAAGGCACAATGTTATCATCTTTTTGTGGCAATGTATATAAGCAAGTAAAAGTATTTAGATTTATGTATATATAATATATATATAAGAGATGTGTGTATATATCTAGCTATCCCACTACCAGTCACTAAATGTCTGGGAGGGCCATTCCTACCAATATCAGCCTCCACTTGAAAGCTGTGATAAGTGTCCTTTGAGACAGCCCAATCCATTCCAGAGTCTACAGTTCTTGCATTGTAGAATTTATGTACTAGCAATCAGATGAAATTGCTTACATAATTTATATTTATGTCCTCGAGATGCCTTGTGTGGTGCTAATTCTAACGTCTTCCACTGCATCACATCCTTTAATAATCTTCGATGTCTGCCCCTCTACTCTGTTGTTTGTTCAAATTATATCAACCTTTTTACATATATCTTAAACAATCCTTGTAACCTTCTGTCATTGCACAGTCTCCAGTTGTTGTCTGTTCTGTTGAAATATGGATCTGATGACGATGATTTTCGTTTATTATTATGACAAATTTGGCAAAACACATCCTAGTTACAAAATATTAGATTAAGAACTACTATTTGGTTATGATGGCAAGGGCCATTCTATCGAATATGCTTAAACAGTACTCTTGGGACAAAGTTTTTGTTGTCTTTTATGGGTAGGGTAAAGTCATGAGGCCTTGGACGAAAGTTACAAGCCCCTTCAGTTTTAGTGCTCAGTGCCACCCCATGTCCCCCCAAATCGGATTTTTATGTTTCTACAATGGCTTTTTAAGTTGACTTCTGCTAAGATAATTTGTGCCCCTCATTTTTCAAATTTCTGGGGGGGGGGCAAAAAATTATGCCCCCAACTTTTCAAAACCTTGTTACACCTCTGCCGGTAACTGTGGCCTCAAGTGATTTTTACAATAATTGAATTGTATCTTTGTCTCTGTTGACTATTGTCCTCTGTATCATACATACAGTTAAGCTTGCATTTTTCAATTGTTCCGGAGGTTGCCCTGAACGTTTATATGTACTCTTCTGCATAATCAGTCTGAAGGTCATTTTTTCTTCACTTGCTTTCAGTGTCCTATCCATTTGGTATATTGCTTTCTTTTGCATTGATCATTTGCATCACAAAGCACTTTTCTAAACGAAAGATTTTCTAAGATCATCTCATAGTATCTCCACTTCATCATTATCTGTACTATATAGCCTTGCATCAGCTTCAAGCGTAGAAATTCTCGATAAAATGACCTAGGTCTGTAATAAAATCACAAACAAGTTTTTTTTCTTCTTCCACTCATATCATAACCAAAGCTGCTAACATTGCTAAGCTATCATATGCCCTCCATTCTGGTGGGGTCAAAACTTAGTCTCCGATAAATAGCACCAAGAACAACTTCTAAGAAGAGATGAGGACTAGAACAATGCTTATCAACAATCCTTATCTTAACTTGCTAACATAGCAGATGCCAAAACTATTTTTTTCAGATTACACAAAGATTACACCCCAAGCATGCTCTGTACCAACTCCTGTCTCTACTCCTTCTACCCACTCCTATTAACCAAATTGAGACACCTAGAGAGCACAAACATATTGTTCCACTCAAACATAATTCTGAATTTCTCTCCAGATAATTTGATATAAAAATATTTACTAGTTTGTTGCTCAATTCTAGCCATGTCTATTTATATCCACTGTTACTCATGTTAGTTAGCATTTAAATGTATTTGTCAAATTGTTTTCTATCGAAATACACTATTTGCCCAATGACAGATGCTTGTGGCACTCAAATTAGCAATTGTCAGTCAGCTAGAATATTTGTCACCTATGCCTATAATACATTTGTCTAATAACTGACAACCAGCTAGTATGTTCCCACATGCTTGGAACTTTTTGGCTAGTCATGTAATTTTTTTTACATAAACAAACTTTCATGCAACAAAGCAAAACCAATGTAAGAATCAAAACAATGAAAAACTCGAACATAGAGAAGTCATTGCCTTCCACTTGCACAAGTGCAGCTTATTCACAAATGCTGTGTTAAGTCAGAGAATGTGTCCAATGACACTGTATGAAGATTAAAATCAATTGCCTCAAAACCAGTTGAGAAGAGGTGCTGTAATGGTCGTGTATGGTAAGCATAGGATTCCAGAAAGTGAGGCAATTGGCTTTGATGTTGTAAAGAATTGGACTAATTTTAACATGCACTCAAGGAGATGTTCGCTTAAATACATATATGCCACCCATCTGACAGTCCAGTCTTAACTCAATTGTTTTTAACAATTTTATTGTCATATACAGTCTCAAAGGGTAAGGTGCCTTCTTTAAAATGTTCTATGAGGTTGCTGTTCAATTATTCAAGTTTAATTCCTATACAAATGTATTAAAAGCTTTGTACAATTTTGAAATGTAAATTTCCTTGCCATCCATGTAAAGAATTGAATGACGAGTAACAAAAGCCAAACGCCTAGTTTATCTAAAACAATCTTCCTCGACAGTTTCTAAACTGGCTCTTCAATTTGAAAACAGATAAACAAGTATGTTGCAGCCCAACAGGGCCTAGGCTAGACGAGCTCTCTACTCATAACGAGTATGCTAATGCAAACTTAAGCTGAGATTGACAATTAATTAGGTGTTTCTTAGATAGTTGGACGTCCTAAAGAGAGCTTGGCCAAGTGCTGTTTAGATTTATTTGGTTTTGACAATATATACATGAGGTAATTGGCTTTGATGTTGTAACCAATTGGACTAATTCTAACAAGCACACAAGGAAATGTTTGCTCAAATACATAAATGTGACCTTAACTCAATTGTTTTTAACAATTCGAGTGTCATATAAAATTTTAAAGGGTAAGGTGCCTTCTTTAAAATGTTCTATGAGGTTGAAAGACATGAGTAAAATATGGTTCAATTGTTTGAATTTAAAAGTTTTGAACGATTTTAAAATGTTAAGAATTGAATGACAAGTAAGAAGAGCCAAATGCTTAGTTTATCTAGAGCAATCCTCCTTGACAGTCTCCGAACTTGCTCTTGAAATTTGAAAAGCATGTGTTGCAGCCCAACCGAGCCTAGGCTAGACAAGCTCAGAGATTGGCAATTAAATGCAGGAAATAGCATATTTTAAGTAAGTCATTGGATTATTAAAACACCAGGCACAATAAAACCACCTAAAATGCCATTAAAACTGACATATTTCAATTATTTTTGTTTTTATGTGTTCAAACCATAATGATATATCACTTTCTGCAAAAAACAGAAAATTCGTAGCTTTATCGCATTTTTTCATTAAAGTAGTACATGTTGCAACAGCTGCCTAGTTTTGATCAGATGAGTCACATTATGGTTAGCCTTTTGTATGCTATAGAAACAATAAGATATAATTAAAATAGTTGTGTTATCTCATCCACACCACTTTGCATTTCGTTATTGTTAGACAAAAGAGTGCACTTAGTCTTACTACAACATATATATTTCTCCCTCAACATAAAGAATGAATACGGATTTTGTAGGTTACACATGAGCACCATCAAACAGTTTGTACTGGAAGGTGCTATATAAATTTTTATGATATTTTAACATACTTTACCCCAGCAACTAATGCTTTTAGGATACATCAGAGCATCTCACTGTCAGTAAAAACTCAAAACACACAGCTTTCTTATTAATAGAAACATAATCCTAATATAAAATAGTAACAACATGCCAATGACAGAAAGTCTCAAGTCTATCACTGCATTACATATTTATACAGTTCCTTGATTACTGGATCTAATGCAAGCACAAAATCATTTCATCTTCAATCCATAAATGAATCAGTCCTGTGAATATCTTGGCCCCTTATCTCGAAGTTCACACTGGGACATATAAAGTGGCTGACATTGTTTTGCTGAATAGGTTCTAACCTCTAGAACTGTCCATATAAATACAATGCAAAGACAATGCCAATGACCTAAAAAGAAAAAAGACAAATTCAAAATTATGTCAAGCACAAATAGGTATGTGTTTGCAATAGAAATTTGAGCAATTTATTTCTAAGCCCACAGTAAATGTGGAGGAAGATGCAGAGAATATCATGGACGGAGAAAAACACAAACGAACGGGTGCACAAGGAGATTGGAGTTGAGAATAATGAGACATTACAACAAACAGCATTGCAAAGGAAGCTGGGGTTCTTTGGACATGTTATGCTATCAGATGGATTGAAAAAAGAAATGATGCTGGCGTATCGAGAAGGTAGGAAGAAAGAGGGCGCCCAAGGAAAAAATGAATGGACGAGATACACGAAAAAACTGGAATGAACCTGGAGGAACTAAGAGATGCAACTTCGGAAAGACATGGAGAAGGTCGATCATGACAGTCGCTAGAGTTGGATGAACTGACAGCACAAGGTGATGGCATAGGTTGAGAAATTCAAAAGAATTAGTTTAGTCATGCCTGTCCCACAGAGTGAGAAAACAGCAGTATACAAAAGTTTCTCCCATATCTATATATTAGGCACTTTTGTATTCGAAGGATTTGGTCAGAAATCTCACAACTCGCACACTCAAAAGGTGCAACATCAACAAAGTAAGAACTCAAGTGCTTACAACTAATCCTGCCATGACGAAACCAATTGCAATGAAGTAGGTAACTATTTGCTTGAAGACATCCTTTCCAGCAGAGAAACAGCCCTAAAATATAAACCATGTAAAAGTAACTCACCAGCAAGACTTTCTGGATAGCAACGGTCATTAAAATTAATAAGTATCTATTTCTATTCCACATTCATGCACTATGCACCATCTTCAATTCTACATATCAACATTATGTACACAACATATTTGAAATCATGTAAACATCCTCATGTATACTTCAACAGGCATACAAAGTAACAATTATGATGATTCGAAAATAAATGTCATAATTTGATGTATGTAATACATTTTAATAAAGAAATTGCTGCAACATATGGGTAATGGTTGCAGATGACAAATTAAACCACAAAACTGGAAAATCAAAGAGAAGAGATGACACTATTGAATATGTAGTATGTTGCGAACATTTTAAAAAAATGATTCGGACAGGAAACAAACAGAAAACACCAACCAGGAAAGTAGAATGAAAAAAAAAATTAGACGAAAGACAAAATTTCTAAAAGAAAGTCAGTATCAACATCTCTCGATGCTATCTAATATAATTAATCCATTGAACCGATGATGATGAACCACTATGAGAATAAAGTTCCATTTTCCTACCTTGTAATAGAGGGCGTTATTTGGTGGACCAACAGTTACACCAGGTGAAAGAAGCCCTGATAAACCCGGAGGACCCGCAGTATTATACTGACACATGGTCTGACCGACGTAAACGCCACCAGATCGCTTACAACAAGATGCTGGCACAAATGGTTTATCCACTCCTATATGAGAAAATGCATCAACAGTTTTAACTTGGTTAGCAATACAAGAAATCAATCATCTTACCAGCTAAAGAATTGTTATGGAAGTCCAAAATAAAATCTGCTTCTATCATCATTGCTGCCACCACAAAGCAAAAGTAAATAAGTCAAATGAAACATTCTAATGTTTATAACGATTGCTCGATTAGGGTTTAATGACTGAGCATAATTTAGTTAGGTCCTAGCTTACTACATCTCACAGCAAAACATACAGTATCAATTTGCAATATAAAAATATATCCTTCCGGAATCTGAGTCATAGCAACACCTGTCAGAGACTGCTGGGCAGGACAACAACAGTTACTGTCTGTCGTCGGACCAAATAATATGTCGCCCGTTGCTTTTCCAATGGTTGGGTACAATACATGGGAGATAGAGCCACTAGGGCTTTTCTAGTCATTTGAACACTAAGTGCTCACTAGTGGACCCAGGAAAAAACAAATTACTGTTGTTGTTGATGATGTATGGCCTCAATAAGATAAGTAACAGACCAGTGGACTAATTTCCCTAGAAATGGTACTATATATACCTATGATTACAATAACAATCAACAACAATACTGATGTAACATGTGAAGAATTGAAGCAGATGATGGCACTAATGACACATAAACCATTACAATAATTTGAGTGTTAACAGGTGAGTACGGTAAATGAATCACCGTTAACATATAGCACATCAACTATACCATCAATACAAGGAAAAATATAGTCATATCCATAAAAAAACAACTGGTGATACAACGTTTTAAACTTTCATCAAAATTTCATTATGTTTCTCATGGTAACAAGTAATATCTAGCTCCAAAATGTTCAATAGGAAAGCTGCCGTAAAACACTAAAGACTCAAGCACAATAAATTAATTTAAGTTGGGAAGCTTAGTTGCGGCGCTGCATTGACGCAAAATACGCAGGTGCGCCCCAAAAAAAGATAAAAATCACCAGAAATATTTCAACAACAATCTTTAACTAAATAAAAAATATTAAAATATATAACCAAATAATTTGTAAATGGAATGAAATCTTCAACTTCGTCAGAACATACTTACTTAGTACTTAAGTTACGGTGTATTGATATTTTTGAGACTCAGTATAGCTAATATATATTACCCGCTTTCCATAGCGGACGATAATTGAACATTTCCTGTTTAAAAACGATCTGTTTTCATTCTGTTTTTAAATTACAGTTTAAAATTGCATACCAAATTTTCAAGCCCAGTGTCACCACTAGGGATGCTTTATTTGTTTTTGAGTGTTCAGCAACTGTCATCAAAAGAAGTAAGAAGACATACGAAATCACATTCCACGGAGTTTGAGTGCTTCATTCCGAGTAAGTCGAGGAAAAGACAGTAACACGTTGAATACACTGCTTTCAAGCACAGTTTTCGAAAGTCCAGGATCTGGGACAGCAAAGCATGTGTCAACTTAACCTAGCCATGTAACCGAATTGTCAGACTTTACCTTCCATGCCAGGTAAATCCTTGTACCAAAATGATTGCTGGTAAAGATCCCATCCTTTGTCATTTACAGCACAACACTGAAACTGTAAAGTATAAGCCAAACATAAAAATTGTTTTAATTAATTACTGAACAATAAACAATGAAATCTATTGCCAGCTGAATGCCAACAGGATGGCAGTTTGCCTTATTCTTAAAAATGAGCCAAATATTCACAATTAAATTATATTTCATTTCGGAAGGCAGGTTGACAGTTTAAACTACGCTGTTACATACAGTTTGTGCAGAGAAATGATGAAAGGTTAGCGGCAAAAAGGACTGGCAACCATATGACATTCACTAAGTAGTGAGCCATCCCTCTTAGTTCTGGCTTGAAACAAATAAGTACCTACTTCAGGTAGGAGGAGGTTAAAAAAATACACCACACCTAACATCAGTATGCAGTATCCGTCACTTGCAGCATCCTGCTTCCAAATGCCCCTTCCTAGTAAATAAGTGAGTAAGTAAGTAAGTAAACAATCTTCGGAAGAGTGAGATAAATGCATACACTGTATAAAAACAATGAATTATTTAGGGTGGGGAGATGATTCAATGGCAACACACTAGCACAAAGATCAGAAGGACACGGGTTCAAAAAAGCTGGTCCCCATAAGTTTGACTCGGCCTTCCACTTCAAGGGGCAACTGTAAAATGAGCAGCAGCACAGTCTTGTGTGTATATATGTATATATCGTATCTGGTTATTTATAAAGTGCTTCTTACAGTACTAGTTATTCAGAAGCACTCTCAGCGTGACAGCCCCGAGGAAATAAGAAAGTCTTCAGGCAACGATGGGATGAGGGTGGGAGCCCGATTAAAAGCTTGCTACGGATAATGGGGGCAGGTCATTCCACATAGAAGGGCCCACAATGGCAAAGGCATAAATATATATACTATATATATATAGCTGAACTACGAGCACAAAACTTCACTTATGCCTAATACTGGAATGAAACATTTTATGTAACAGAGCAATCATTAAAACTAGCATTATCACAATTTTTAGATATGTACAGTGAAGGATTTTTAAGCCTGCCACCTTTACCATGACAACCTTTGAACAAGATAACTTACCTTTTCCTGAACTTCATCCCAACTTCTTGTCACAAGGTTGTTATAGTCATTCTCCATCTCATATCCATAAACGGACAGGAGAGATTCTGTCATGTAATATCTGACCATGTCCATCACCTACAAACAGTATATTATCAACACATCAGATGAGTGTCCAGAACTGTTTAAACAACATAAATTTTGTCTATAAGCAACACATATTATATTCCCATTAAAAAAATTCCTCCTGTTTTATAGCTCATTTTATCATCAAACAAAACTTGAGTCAATGAAAGCAATATAATTGCTCAGGATGAACAGTGCAATGCTACCTGGAATAAGCTCCACTTGGCATTACACCACCTCGTGAGTCGTAACATTACCTGCTCTCAGTTCCAGTTGCTGCTTATGAATACTTTCTTCTGCTTAGCCTTGTTCAGGAGCACCCTAACCCAGTAGTAATCTTGAAGAGGTGCTACATAAATTCTGACTGATTGATAAGCCTATAAATCAGACATAGAAATATGTGCAACAAATCTGACTCACCCAGGCCCAGTAGACAATGGCCAGTACACTACCCAACATGCCCAGTATAAACACCAGCGATAGAATAATCGAATACTGAAACATGCAAGAAAGAAATATTGAAACAACCAAGAGTTAAATACGTAAATAAAAATATATGGCAAAGCATTTAATCACTCTGAAAATGAGTACAGCAGTTATAATTTTACAGTCGATTACATTTATTCCTTATTTACATATCCACAATTCCCCCATAGAACTTGAAAACTGGAAGAGGTGAAAATGAAATAATGTACCTCTAACCTTCAACTTGCATCTGGCATCATACACCTCCCAAAAACAACTCTCTTACAACTTACAAAATGATGGCATGTTTCAGAGTTTTACTGTTAATACAAATAAATGGAATCGTTTCTGTCAAATTTGTGCATCATCCAGAAACTGCCAGCAGGCACCTGACGGATGGATCCAGAGTTTAACGACCGCTTTTGACAACAATGGCCGTTGCAGTTGACAGAAATTTGCTTGGCATTTTACAGCACTTTCAGGCACTTGATGATTTGTGTTCATACATTTATGCTGAGAGTTGTTTATAGAGGTGTTTAACTCTATATGCATATATTAAGACAGAGGTACATAGTACATGGTCATTATTTCCATCTCACCTCTTCCAGGTTTCAGGTCCTATGAAGAAATGTAAAAAAGGTATGAATGTAATGGACTGTAAAATTGGTAATGGATGTGCACCATCTTCTGAGCAACTAGATGCAGATACAACAAAAATCGTTTCTAAAATTAAGCCAGATGACACATCATCATGAATAATAAGCAAATCATAAGTACAGGTTCTAACAATTCTTATTACATTTGGATTCAATCAAACAATATCAGAATTAAACATAATTGTGGTGATAAATAGTGATAAACTACAAACAAGGACCATAGACAATGATGACTTCCCAAAGACGACTAAACCAAACTCACAGTTCAACTCTTAAAAGAATAAAATTAGGCAAAATGTAATTTTAAAATAGTACATACAATCAAAAGTAGAGCTTGATTTTCGTACAATGCTCCAAAGCAACCGATAAACGAGATAAGGAAGAGAATGACTCCAGCGGTAATGATGAGATAGCAGGAAGCGGCCAGGAGCTGCGTTCCAAAGACATAGGGAACAAAGTGAATTCGTTCAACCACAAGAAAGATTCCAAGCGCAATCACCAGCGCTCCAAGAAGCTAAAAAGAACAAAGTGTGTTTGATCAATATTTGGTACAATGAAAGAACGCATATAGATCCGATGACGTATATGTGTATACATGAAAGAACCAATACAAGTGAAGTTATATAATGTATATTCTCACTTGAATTAGTTCTTTCATACATACATTTATGTATACATTATAAGTTGAGCCACTCGGTTAGTTTAATATATGCACATGAAACTAACCACAACTACTTAGTTTGAGCGATGTGTCCGATTGTAAGTCTGAACTGCAGAATTGGGGATTTGACTAACCTCAATTGGCATCAGACCCCAACTCTAGCCGACAACTCCATTTGCCAAACTCAGCACACTTCTTTCCTCAACATTAATAGCCATAGGATTGACGAACAGGTTTAGGAACTGGTTATGCATGATTTTGCTGACCAAAACCCAGTCAACCTAGATCCTCTATTTTAGTTAAATATTGTCCATAGGTATTCCAGTTAGTCCACATTAGTCATGAATAAGATTAGTTAAATCTGTGCATATGTATTTGAACTACAAACCAGTAGAGAAAGGGTGTGCATAGGGCACATCTGACAATTCTCTCATGTGGTGCTATATAAATGAGCAATTAATAATTATACTATATGCAAAGCCTTGTATGTAATCAAACAAATATTGGGAGATATAATAATTTGTATGTGTAACATATATTTGCATATGTGAATACAGTACATAGTCATAAAGTAAGTTCTTTAAATACAGGTTTTCATATCATTTGCATGTTCAAGAATGAATTTAAAGCCTCAGTTCATGTTCATGGTGTTCAGCTCAGCATTCATATCTAAATAGACCTTCTTGAACCTCCAAAAATACCAACTGTATATAAATACTTGACAAATTGCAACATAAAAATTGAAAATGCACTGTAACTCACTGGGGAATAAAGAGGTTCCCCTGAAATGTCCTTAAGTAGGCAAACAACTGGATAGATTCAAATAGATTCCCTTCTCTATGCGAGACAAACACAAAACTTACGCAAAGTATGCCATTTCCAATCACAAGAGCTGTCCGTACGCATCTTGTACTGGAATCATATTCACTCGCCCTGACCATATCTGTGATGATGCTGGCGAGACCAGATTTTCAAACCAGACACATACTGTCCTATAAATAAAACAAAATAATCAACATCAACATTCTGAATAGTTCAACTGTAAACGAAGTTATGTGCTCTATCTGAAACAGTTTCTTTCACATGTCCTTTGTTCTAATTAGGGCATAACAGAGTAGACAATTTCCACCAAGTACCAAATCCGAGTATGTGGATGCACTACTTGCCGGATTCAGGTACGAACTGAATAGTAGTGGCAACTTTGCCAGGCAAGAACCACCCGCAGGCCAAGTTTAAAATTCTTGACTTACGTCACTTTCGCTGTTTCGCGTAATGAAAAATTAGCAAAACAAATTGTTGTGCCTGTCATAATTACTAATATGGCTCAAAATTGTTAATTTTCGTTTATAGATTGTAAAATGTTTGTGAAAAAATTATTCAATTCAATTTATTTGATTTTAACTATTTGCGTGTGTAATATTTGCCAAGGCAAATACTTCTGAATATTCCTTAAAAACTGGATATTCGGTCGAGGCGAATGTCCGAGGCGATTTCCGGTTATGCCCTAGTACTAATGATAATTGCGAACATGTCTCTTATAGAGCAATTCTTACTCAAACTGATTCCATGTAATGTAATAATAATGATTCGATTCCTACATTTTTAAAACATAAAATTATGCTCAATGCTTCTGAAGAGATATCGCAAAAGTTTATCAGGGCGATGGCCAAAGAGGTTTTTCATATTTCGTGGTATCAAGATGTCCAGCAGGCCGACGATCTTAGCAGTCATCAGATGTAATCTTGATAAATCATTGTTCACAGTTATGCAGACACTTTCATAAACATTCAGACTGCAACTGATGCTCCCCTTAAAGTTACATCTGTAAACAGCAGCGACTGGCACTACACACAGCGTAATCACAAATATGGCATTAACTGTCATTAAATACTATATGAGCACATGTGAGCAAGCACAGAGAATGCCTACAAGTGCATGAATGATAAAACAGAGAATTGCACCATGCCTACCTTCAGATAAATATGACACAATTCATTTGCACAACATCCACTGACAATACCATTAGATTCCGGTTTTCTTGTAAACAAATCAAGTTGAGTACAGAGCAATGTGAAACCGCAATTCAATCGAAAGGTTTGTCAAAACGAAACTGTGAAATCTTCCAGCCACCTAGCAAGGTAATTAACAGTATCATTCAATCAATACTCTTATGTTCATAGAGCACTAGTCATGATTAATATATAGTGTATCGCAATTTGTACATGTATGTGCAGCGTGCATATATGTGTACATCGCGGTATGTATATTGCGCAAACTGGTTCCCGCGACAGACCCTCGTAGGCTCAGTAGAAATTTTGAGTTTGCGATTACGATACTTGCATGTAATGTATGCATTCAGGAATTAATGACGAAAATGTAAGAAGCCTATGAACAAGATTCTATCAACTATTCAGAAGAGATTCTGGATGCAATAAATCAAAGTAAGCGAGGCTGTTTGAAGCATTAACGCAGTCCTACTCTTGAAAAGCGCTTATTATCGCTACTCTGAGGCTTTGTTTACAATCAAGAAGACCTCAGCGTAATTACTTGCCAACAAATTATCCAAATTATTAACAATGGATACAACATAAAGTCAAGTTTGCACGTATTTGCGGTACATAATAAATTCATTCATAAATTTACGACTACAGCCAGATAAACACAAGTATTGAAATTTGTACACACCAATCATCTACACCTGTGAGCCATTGCACCTGTGGATTTGTATCATAGGGTTCAGATTTGACTATCAGCATTGCAACACGACTTGTAGCGCCTCTGCCGGTTGTTTTGTTTTAACGCGTATGACAACGACAAGGAAAACGGAACAATTAAGTGAAAGTAAACACATGGGGTTTCGACTTTTCGGGATCCTCTTTTATTGACTAGGCCTATTGGTAATCTGATAGATGGCGCAATCGATCCATTTCATTAAGAGATCATTTACAGGGATGTGGTCTCGAGACCGCGGTCTTGGTCTCGGTCTTGGTCTCGAATGCGTCGGTCTTGGTCTTAAAGAAACGTACGGTACGTCTTGGGGTTGGTCTCCGTCTTAGATTAGCGTTCTTGATCATTTGCCGTATCATATCAATTTTGTTATATTTGTCGGTTATTTTTGATTATTAGAGACACCGGGTATTTAGGTCCTACGCGATTGTGATCGATTTATGGCGTGTGTAATAAGTTATAAATTTTAACGACGCATCCATGACAAGGATGATATGCGTCTGATATCGATTTATGGCGTGCTGACTATCTATATACATGTCAATATGGGCGAGAAATGCATTTGCAACGGAGCCAGAGATTTCTAAATTTGCTTTCACATGGATTTGGAACAATTTAACAATTATGTGGTCGGCTAGCGTGTATATAGACACTGTTAACCTACAATTCCGAGTACAATAAATGAAGTACACCATTATGCGATTTGAGTAATTCAGAAAAGTTGGCTGCAAGCAGTGCAATGTTGCGAAGTTGCAACACATGAGTATTCCAGTATGATGGTCCAAAGCATGAGAAGGCACGGTTTGTTCGCATCGATCTACGGGGGCGCGGGATCATCAAGTCTCCACGAGCCGCATCACGCAAGGATCGACGAAAAATGCGTGAAGCGCGTAATTTTCGTGTGTGTCCTCTTTTTTCTGAGTGCCCCTCATCTGCAGAGCGCTGTGCTCAAAATTGCAGATAGGGGAGAGCAGAGCTAAGAAGGCACCATCATATGTAGACCTCAAAGACAAAATCCTGCGGCTAATCCTGCAATTAGAAGCCTCGTGGGGAACCGCGAGTCAAGATATTGCGACTAGACACAAAGTGAATAGATTTATGGAAAACTGCAGGAGTAACTATGACCACGTTAGGTAGCCAAGTATAGATATTTGCGGAAAACCGTAAAGAGAAAAGAATATGCGACGACGCCCGCAAGGCATCAGGTTCTCGGCATCAGTGAGGACCTTTCCTCGTATTTATCGAACGCACCAATGGGGTCACCTTCCCCGTATTTATCGAACGCACCAATGGGGTCACCTTCCCCGTATTTATCGAACGCACCAATGGGGTCACCTTCCCCGTATTTATCGAACGTATTTATGCTTCCCAGTACGTGTCAACGGCTCCTCCGGAAGCTGTCTCGGTCTGAATTCAACTGCTCCAATGGGGTCGCCCGCCCGCCCCGTATTAAGCCAACATGTTCACTGGGGAGCTCTTCCCGTATGTTGTCTCAACGGTCACCGAGGCCTCTCTCGATATAAACGTTCGGTTCCTCGGGGCTTTACCCGATCTCTATTTTTCACGGCCACCGACGGGTCACCATCTTCCCCGTATTCCCGTACAGAACTGTCATTCATTTATTTCACACGATTGGACTTTACCGCACTCTCGAACGGCACCCAGCATTTCTCACGGTCGGTCTCTCCTCTCCCAGCCTCTTAACCCCTCCGATCAGGGCACGGTCTGTCTTGCGATCAACGGCAGAGGGGCCCACCCCGCCAGAACAGCGGAAAGCAGATCCGCCCTGACCGCGAGATCGGCTGTCACTAGGGGTCGTATTAAACATGGGAGACTTTACGATCACTCAACGATCTCTGGAGCGATACGAGAACCACTCTACGTATGAAGCAGTACGAACCACTGCTTCACATATATAGCAATGCACCGTATGTCAGGCTATACTCAAGCCTTTTCATGTATCTGCAAGCTTCGGTTGAACCCATCCAAAACTCAATTTATCTGGCTTGGCACCAGACAGCAGCTGGCGAAAATTGATCTCTGTGCATTCACTACCCAGTTTCCCCTCTTCACTTTCTCCGCCTCTGTTCGAGATTTAGGGGTCACTCTTGACCAAGAACTTACCTTTGCTCAATATGTCAATAAATGTCTCTCGTAGTTGCTTTTACCAGCTTCGCCAATTGCGAGTAATATCTCGCTCTCTTGCCCTCAGCACCGCAGCTACTCTGGTTCATACCTTTGTTACCAGTTGCCTTGACTAGTGCTCCTCAATATATGCTGGCCTCCCCCAAGTTCGGATTGGTCGTTTGGAGCGGGTTTTGAGTGCGGCGGGATTCCTTGAACAGGTCAACTATCAGAGTAGGGCCTACATACGGAATATTCTACACTGGTTGCCTCTACCCCAGCGCATCTTATTTAGGGTATCTGCCTTAGTTTGGCGCTTCCTTGGCGGTACTGCACCTGCCTATTTGAAGGAGCTATGTCGCCCTATCACTGCCAGTAGTGGTCGACGACCACTTCGCTCTGACACTCATGGCGACCTGATCGTCTCTTTTGCATGCACTTCCATAATGCAGAATCGGGCTTTCACGGTCGTGGGACCTAACATCTGAAATGGACTTCTCATAGAGCTCCACCACCTACATAAGAACTCATCATCTTCATCATCTTCATTTTACGCCTCTATTAAAACTGTCCTTTTCAGCCGAGGGTTAGGCCGGGAGCGCCTCTGAGTAGATATCTTGAAGGGGCGGTCAATCAAGTATTTTTTGATTGATTGATTGATATATGCAGGTCTCAAGTCATAATCACGTTGATTATCCTGGTGCTATATATAATATCTATTTACAATTCTGATAGTTTTCATATAGGGATCATAGGCCTACCTATTCCTAGCTACAGGTCAAGGTGTATATTGGTCCTTGGTTACAGGTTGTACACCGGAATACGAATCTTCAACATCCAGCTGAGGGAGCGAAGAGGGATGGGGCGCAGAGCTGTAAGAACGCTGGGGATTCTACTTAGACTAGCTCTACTATTATATCAGATGTTGACGAGTAGATTATGCTAGGGGAAACTACACATGAAGAGACAGTTAGAATAATACTTATCTTTATTAAATACAGAGAAGAAGAGGTAATAATAATAATATATATATAATGATTGTGACTAATACACAACAGTTACATGTACTTATTAATATGAGTATGGATGAGATGATAACGACCAAGTCCTAAGATGATATGAGTTGACGAGCCTGACAAGATAGCTAGAGTTCTCCGGAAGTCAGACTGCAAGGTTCCTAACAGTGCTCTAGCATATAAGTGAGTTTCCTCAGCCAAAGAGGAAACTGGCCTATCCTAGAACAGACTACTTTGATTGGCCAACTACTGACCACTCAAAGTATCCCTAGAATGTGGGTTGACTGTATCTGCTAGAGCCTACACGAGTGACTGACAGAACCTATACTGTCTGAATTAGTGAATGTTCATCTAAAACTAATGTATAATAATGATCTATATATATAATCTGTTCGAGGCTATCTATTGTAATGTAATGTACAGAATAATCACGGTTACAGTCGGTCGGCCTTTGAAAACCGAACCTCCTGGTTCGACACAAGGTACAGTAACAAAACTAAGACTAAAGAACTACAGTCGTCTTGAATTCGTCTTTCTCTCATTGTTCCACGTATCTTGTACAGAGTTAAACAGAAGATCGTGTGAGAGTGACAGCGATGAGTTGGCTGTGTATAATCGTCACAGCCGCCACGTGGAAGATGTGGATACGCTTCCCCGTGACTCATCCGTAGGCGAATTCAAGTCGAAGGATAACACGACACGAGTATAACATGAAATGAAAACACAATCAGAAATGTTAAAACACGCAATGTAAATAAGAACGCGGAAAATAGTAATATGTAATGCAGTGTAGAAACAAGACGATACAGAAGTTAAGCCATCGAGTTCTCGAATTAAAACATGTGAGGCGTGGCACATTAATTTTTGTCACGATCTGCAGGATGAAATTATTGTCACATATTCGACGAAGTTGATCTTAGACATTAAGTGAACAAATAGATCGTCTAAAATAATAATAATTATTTTGCATAGTTTTTGCTATGTATCGATAATGTTAGGTAATGTATGATTAAATGATTAAATATGCAAACGCTAATAAGTAAATATGCGTATCAATAAGGCACACGAAAAACTAAGTCTATTCAGACAATTCTGAAGTTATATAAATAAATAAGTTCACACGTATCGGGGGTCGGCCGCTGAAACCCGGGCCGCCTGGTCCGTAAAAATAAACAAAGAGAACAAAAGCAAAAACACGAAATAAGAAGAAATGGCCATAAAATAGCGCGGATAAATATGTAAGCGTAAACCAAACAAACACGAAAACTAAGGTACTATAACATGTTTGCCCTGAAAACGCGTCGCTACAGTAAAGGACTGCTGACAATGGAAGTCATATCGTCGTACAAACGTACCACGAAGCGACGATGGATGAGCGTAGCTGTATGTGAACTGCACAGCTGACACGGTTGATGGAAACTTGACCGTGCTCGTCCAGAAAGCGTGTTCAGAGAGTCACGTAGAAAGAGTGCAACCCATGTCGTAAAAATAAAATGCAAACATATTCATGAGTGAACACAAAATGCGAAGAATACGAAATAAAAATGAATTAAGACACAAAAAGTCGAAACGCTGGAAAATTTTCCAAGGCATCGGCTCTCTAAAGGTGCCGAGGTAAAGGATAAGCACAAGACGAAGGCATGCAAATAAGGCAAAACAATTCCTAATGAAGATCAGGAAAAGAAATAGAAATATGCGCCAAGTCAACGATGGCTGGTTAGTACGAAAAGACAATCGATATAAGGTCAGTTAATACGTCAAATAGCAAAAGTGTGCGAAAGTGAAGTGTAATGACGAATCGGAAAAGATCGCCATGTGCAATGAATAACGAAACAATGTAGGCAAAAATAACGTACTGAAAAACACAGATACAGAAAAGCACGCAAGACGATTGGCTCGGAACCGGCTGTGAGACGTTAGAATAATAATAAGAGATGATAAGATAAGAAAAGTGGTGCGGTGAAAAATAAGAAGCGGTAGAACAACGATGGGAAAAAGTTGATGGAAGAATCTTGTTAAAAAGAAATCAAGTAATTGAGAATGAATAGCATGAAAGTAGGTTCATGACGCCTCCGTTCAAATACTGACTCGACAATTACAGGACCAAATGTTAACAAGAGTGAATTTAGAAATTGCGCGTCCGCAACGAGATAATAATAAGTAATAGAGGGAATAATGTAATATCATGATAATAAACGAACTAGTTCTGGGAAATAATAAATGAAAATAACGTCTACAGAGTAAGGGCCCTTTTGCGTTTGCGACCTTGTAAGGTGTGTGTCAGATGGTAATGGTGCTTAAGGGCATCTGAAACATTCTGTTCGGACTGCCACGAAGGTGGGTAAGTCGTGTCTTGCCACTCTACGCGATAATGCCGGGTGCCATTTATAATTTTGCAGCCCAATAGCCTGTTTGCTTGATACCACTGAGAAGCAGTGGGGGTCGGAATCATGGCAGGAGGTGGTGGGCTGGAAGAGTGTGTCGACGAGGATGGGAGAACGACGTCATCAAGAAGAATGTCCTGCATCGGATTCTGGTCGGTGACGGCTGTCGATGCGAGGTCGTCCGATGGAGTGTCGATCGGGTGCGGATCCAATACCGATGCTTGGTCATCCGGCGTAGGGGGAACGGTGACTGGATCCGGAACTGGAGTAGAAGTATCCAGTGGAGTAATGACTGTGTCGGATAGTGACGTGCTTTGTGAGGCAGTGACCGGCGGCGTAGGCGCCGCTATGAGGTCCTGGAACCGTGCAAACAATATATCTTGGTTGTCGACAAAGGCTTTCGGGCGATTAGTGTGTACTGGTGCCTGCAGACTCTTGTTCGTGTGGGCGTTACACAAAAAATACGTGTCACGCGCGCCACACTGCAGATGTAGTAAGGTCCAATGAATTTTCTCCGGAGCTTGTTTGATGAGCCCTTCGGATTGTATTCATCTCTCAGCCATACATAGTCACCAGGTGCATAGGATGCCGGGTGCTGCTTGGCGTCGTAATGTTTCTTGTACTCGTGTTGAGCAGGGCCGTACCGAGAGCGGGGCCAGCGTCAGAATGACATAACTTTTAATATTCTATAAATGCACTCTTTCTTCAAATATGGCCCTATTTTCATTCAAGAATAAAAACTAAATTTACGAGTACAGGTAAAAAAGTGCAACTAAGAAAGTTTTTGTAGGGAGTTATACCATCTTTGGTTATACCAGTGAAATCATTTCTTGTGTATTAATAAATTTTATATAAAGAATATGCTTAATTTACTTGCTTATTATATTCAAAATGCAAGATATGGGGGCGCCAGATTGATGCTAGGCACAGGGCGCAATTAGAGCTCGGTACGGCCCTGCGAGTGAGATCATTGTATATCTGTAACTTTGACATGTCCTTCTTTCACTAAGCAGCATTGTTGGTTAAATAAGTGTATAACGTATAATAGGCGCCTATTTATGTCATCATAGAGCGGTTTTAATTTAAGCGAAAATTATTTGTATCGTTATTAAAGAATATGCCTAATTGACTTACTTAATCATAATATAGATGAACATGCTATCTGTGCTGGACAAACGAAATGTTCGTCATGGTTGTGTCAGGGTATCGACCTTTAGTTGCGGCGTAGATCTCGAAGAAGACGGTCGAAATCCGGATTTTTGCGAAATTTTCGCAAATCTGCATCGTCAACTTCTGTTTTGATTGAATTTTCGTTGAGAGGTAGCAAGTAGACTTAAAAAATTTCAAAACAACGATTTCTTATGGAATGTTTTCAGTTTGGAGATCGAATTATCGATCTTAAGCTACAAATTTTGATGCTATTATGTTATTTGCCATTTAGACCTGTCGATGACACTTTATAACTAGGCCTACTGGGGTAGGCCTCAAAATTATTTTTGGTATTTTACTAAATGTTAAAATTAGCAAATTTAACTCTCTCTCCTTAGTTAATCTGTGTTCTGCTGTGAAGGCCTATTGTTTTCTCTCTTTCTCTTATCTTATTTCTACATGGACGTGTTCTTGTCTTCTCTTGTTTTCGAGTAGCTAGCTAGGCTTACTTAGATGTTCGAACATTAATTGTAGATTGAAGAGAAGATTGAATTGAACATATTTTTAGTGCGTAATGGGCTATTGATAATAAGTTAACTGCGTGCGCTGTCCAGTGTGATAATATCATTAATATGTCGATATTCAACAGGTCAATTTTCATTTTACCTGCATTACAGAGGTTAGGTTAGAAATCCTGACCATTTTTGAGATCCCGGGTCATTGGATCCTTTAGTTTGTTTTAGTCTATTTTGTAATCTTCTGTCGCTGGTCACGACTTTTGAAGATCTGGTGCTAGGAACTTACGGCATTGGATTCTAAGAAGCCATGACTGTTCCTCTGAGGTGGGTTTTTTCAGGCCATAACCCAAGTATTTTCATACAAGCAGTCATAACAAGACAGGCATTTTGAACTTCAGAGTGCCATACGATGGTAGCTCCAAGTTACTTGACCTAATTGAAATACATTGCATTGTATACAATGTTTCCACCGAGGCCTGTCCGTGATGCCGTCAACCGCTGGTCGTATGAAGCTCTTCATTCGAAGGATCTCAATTCCAGTCAGGATCATCTGCAATGATTCGGTTGACCGACTGTCCTACAAGCAGCTAGGTTAGTTTCAGTTTCTATTTTCTATGAAGGTTTGCGACTTATCCGGAGTTGATAGAGATGGGCATGGCCACTTAATTGGCGATGGACAGACGATTGGTTGCTGACAAAATCTTCAAGTCGTTTGGAAGATCCTAAGTAGCGGGATGTCAATTAAGATAATCAGACACACAGCAATTTCTGTCTTGTCTGCCTGTCTCTTTGTTATTTCTCTTCTAATTGTCTTAAGTTTGCTTAAAGCTATAGCTCAATTCTGTCTCTTCTTTGCTCTACTGACCCTATTTTCTATCCTTCTTGTGCCCAAAATTTTGTCTTAGGTCTGGCTGAACCAGATTTTTTACAAAAGCTTTTGACAACATATCCTTATGCTTTGCCATAAAAAATTTCGTTGGCATATTGCAGCTCGGTTAAGTAATAAAGTTACTGTTTGCTCCCTTTCAATCTATCCTAGGCTACTCCACGTCTTTCTCTCGCTGTCGTCTAGCACACTCCCTTTCTTGCTTTGCAACGTTATGCATCACTATTTTGTCTTTTAGAACTTGACGGAAACCATCAAAGACGATTTATCACCTCAGATGTCGTGGAACGAGGCCGAAAAGGAACTGGCAATGGAAGAGGAGACGAGTGGACGAGGGGATCCGTTGCCCAGTATGCAGAGGTCTATAGTACACTGAGTAAGTTTTAATCTTAAGAGTTTTAACTCTTTCAACTTGATTGCCCAGAATTGTCCATGACGAAGGAAAACAATGGGAAACCACTTCATTGTTCTCAACCCCGGGTAGCATATGCAAGCAGAGAAATTATTATCATCATCATCATCATCATTATCATCATCATCATCATCATCATCATCATCATCATCACCATAATTATTGTCATCAGCATCATCATCATCATCATCATCATCATCATCATCATCATCATCATCATCATAATCATCATCACAATCATTATTGTCATCATCATCATCATCATCATCATCATCATCATCATCATCATCATCATCATCATCATCATCATCATCATCATCATCATCATCATCATCATCATCATCATCATCATCATCATCATCATCATCATCATCATCATCATCATTGTCATTGTCATCAGATTGTTTCGTTGCCTTCTATCTCCATTCTCAGTGCATTCTCTGTGTTTTTCACCTCAGTCTCACTGCCCTACTCTCAGTTTTATTCTAGATCTCCTTTCGAATGTTCTTTTCTGTCTTACTGTTCACTTACTTTGGTCAGTTTCGGCATACGTCAGTTTAGGATCCGTCTATCCTCCTTTGGTAAAATTCTGGCGATTAATTGCCTTCATATGTAAACAATTCAATACGAACAAGTATCATCTGAATGCACAGACGAAAAGAGAATGGCACACCGTATAAATATCTGCTGTAAACTCTAATCGTAATCGTCAACTTCTCAAAACTTCTAAAACACCACTCGAAATCCAAACGCAGGAAACCAGATTATCCAAGAACGCTGCATTGTTTCAGAGGCGTTGAATGAATATGTTGCATTTAGTCTGAAATGATGAGACTAAGGTGTTTGAAGATAGTAAGACGTCGACCTCAGACCTGATCAGGTCAACACAGAACTACCTTCCAATTGCTTGCTAGAGAAAATGTGATTGTCCAAATGCATGACGTTTTCTGTGTATGGCCATGGCTTTGAGATAATATTAAGTAGGATACATTTTGATTTTTGTAGTCCACTTATTACAAGTATCTCAGGCAGTTTGTTAGTTTCGTTGGATCGTATGGACCAATGACTGTCCCTCTGATGTCTTTTTATTCTAGCCATAACCCAAGCATTTCCATGCAGGGCCGTACCGAGCAACAATTGCGCCCTGTGAATAGCATCAATCTGTCGCCTTCACATTTTAAGATAGTGCATTTTATGGAATAATAAGTTATTCCATCCTGAGATTTGCGCCCTTTCCACATTTGCGCCCTGGGCCAAGGCCCCGCTGGCCACCCCTCGGTACGGCACTGTTTCCATGTAAGCAGCCAATGCCATAGCAAGACAGGCAATTTGAGCTTCAGAATGCCAGACGATTGGTGGCACCAACTCAGCAAAATAAGTCTGTTATTTTTGAGCTATAGGCCATACATTACATTCTGTACAATGCTTTATCAACTTAATAAAATTTCCTCAATTAAGGCACTGTTTAGATTTATACAATATCAGCCGGTGTATAAATTACACAGGTCAGCGAAGTCCGGCAGTTTTGGCACCGTCCATCCTGGCAGCCTCAAGCCAGAGAATTCCGGCAGTTTTGGCACCGTCCATCCTGGCAGCCTCAGGCCAGTTAATTCCGGCAGTTTTGGCACCGTCCATCCTGGTAGAGGTGCTGTGGCATCTGACATGAAGCGCTACCTGTCTTCGGTTATCGAGACCTGTTCGTGACCGCCGTCAACTGACCGACTGTCCTGCAAGCGACTATAGGTTAGTTTAAAGTTTTATGAAGGTTTGCAAAAAAAACCATATATTGGTTGCTAAAAAAATCGTCGGGTCGCTTGGAAGATTCTAATTAAATAGCAAAATGTCGACCAGGATAATGAAACAGAGCATTTTATATCTTCTCTGCCTGTCTCTTTCCAAAATTTCTCTTCCTCTCGTCTTAAGTCTGTCTACAGCTCTATTATCTCTATTTCCTTATTCTTGGGTCTGCTCAGGGGCGTCAATGCCCTCTGAGCGATGGAGGCAAACCCCCTTGTCACGCCCAACACTCTGGACGATGGCGCTATATAATAGTCATCGACCGGCAGCGCAGACGTGGGAGGACTACGGATGAAGATGTGTCTACCTGAAACCTGAGAAAGAAGGCCTCAATGGGTCTCGCCGGAGGCAGACGGCCTCAACACAGACGGCGAGAAATATGCAAATGGCAACGGATTGTCAAGCAACGAAACCCGACACCTCGAGGCAGACGGTAGAGGCGCCTGCCCCTACCTCTTCTGCGACACATGGACAAGAAATTCTTGAACCAGCTGAAAATCTGGTTTGAACGGCCCGTTGACACGGATTATGAATAGGGGAAAGTTCCGATACGAACGGCGTAACCCACTAGGCGGTATAACTGTAGTAATGGAATTCAATGACACTAATAATGCCCAGCCATAACAGCCGCAAGTCAAACAGTAACTGGATGCCCCTAGAGATTTGACGTTACGCTAGGGACGCCAAGACCCGACCAACCACGGTTTAGGAATAGTTTCAGCAGACGATTTGTCGTCCAATAGAGATACGAGTTTTGCGTTTGGGATGGCGAAGGAAATCGCCTCTAGAAGGATTCATATACGGTAGCAAGAAAAGGAACGGGGTCTTGTTTCGGAACTGGGGGAGACTTTAGGTCGTTCTGACGATAAGGGTAATCAACGTAGTTGGGAACCCCATCTCCAACGTAAACCAGGGAAACATTTCAAAAGGACATTAATAACTCCAGTAAGTGTAGAAAGGATGAGTGGTGTGTATATATTTCATTAAATATACATATTAAAACCATCAAGTGTGTCGTGTTGCTGAGCTTGGTGATAGAGGAAAGAACCGGCGGTATCTCTCGTCATCTAGAAGAAGGAGTTGGCGAGAGTGAAACTCGCGACACCCCTGGTCCAAGATGTCAGGAAGGCAAGATATTCCCCCTAAGACTAATCAATTATCTCTCACCTGATAATGCCTTGGACCCTCCCTCCTATCTGGACGCCCCTGGGTTTGCTGACCCTATTTTCTCTTTTCTTGTGCCCAAAATGTTGTCTGAGGTGTGGCTGCCTCCCTGTTGTGGATGAATGGAACGAGATTTTTGAAGAAAACTTTTAAAGCATTTTCCCTATGATTTGCTGTTGAAAAAAAATTATTTAAGCATATTGCAGCTCAGTTAAATGTTACATGTATACAGTTACTGTTTGCTCTCTTTCAATCTATCCTACTCTACGTCTTTTTCTCTCTGTTATCTAGTTCACTCCATTTCTTAACTTAATGACATTTTGCATTATTGTTTTGACTTTTAGAACTGACTGGAAACCATCACAGACGACCTGATATGCCTGAAGAGTGGGGATGTCATGGGACGAAAACGAGAAGGACCTGGACATGGACAGAGGAGACGAGTGGAGGAGGAGGAGATGCGCTACTCGATATGAAGACCTACACGGGAAGGACTACAGTACTGAGTTAAGTTTTAGAATTCTAAGCTTCAGAATTAATTGCTTTATACTAGGTTAGATGAATGTGGGACGCGGTGGTTTAGCGATATACGTTCTATGCCGTGTTAGGGAAGGTCGCAGGTTCGAATCTACCTCAAGCCACTCCGTAGTGACCCTGGTCACTGGGCAAGTTGATTGCCCAGAATTGTCTGTGAGGAAGGAAGGCAATGGGAGATCGCCTTACCCTTGTAAAACGTGAGTGGCATATAAGCCAATTAATGGACCTGTCTGAGGGCTAAGGACTCATCATCATCATCATCATCATCATCATCATCATCATCATTATCATCAGGCTGCTTCATTACTTTCTATCTCCGTTCTCAGTGCATTCTGTGTTTTTCACTTCCGTTTCTATGTCCTACTGTGAATTTTTACTCTAGATCTCCTTTCTCATTTTCTTTTTTGTCTTATTCTTCACTTACTTTGGTCAGTTTCGGTATACGTTAGTTTTATATCCGTCCCTGTATTCTCCTTTGATTAAGTTCTGAAAATTGATTGCCTCCACAACGACCACAAGTAAACAATTCAACACGAATAAGTTTCATCTAAATGCACAGACGAAAAGAAAATGGTGTACAGTATAAAAATTATGCGGCTACAAATAACTCTGATCGTAATCGTGCACTTCTCAAAACTTTTAAAGCGCCACTTGAAAGCCAAATTCAGGACACCAGTTTATTGAATGATTATGTTGCGTTCAGTCTGATATGAGAAGAAAAAGGTGCTCGAATATAGTTTTGTATTCACCTCAGACCTGAGGTCAACAAAGAACTACCTTCCAACTGCTAGCTTAAGAAAATGTGATGGGCCAAATGCGTCACATTTTCTCTGTAGGGCCCTGGCTTTGCATAATATTAAGTAGCTTACATTTGGGTAGTCCACTCATTACTGTTGGGCCACATCAAATCCAGAAAACTGCGGTACTTCGTGCACATCGTGAGACAGCCTAAAGACAGTATTGAGAACAGTGTAATGTTGGATATAGTGGAAGGAAGCCGAAGTCGTGGAAGACCGAGAATCTGCTGGTTTGACAATGTCATGGCGTGGACTGGTTTAAGAGGCACAAGCTTAATGAACATCGTAAGAGACAGGAAGCATTGGACATCACTTTCCCATTCATGTAGTCAACCGTCGCAAAGCGACGATGACGATGTGACATGACATGACATGACATGACTCATTACAAGTCTCTCAGGCAGTTCATTATTTCCCATTTTGATGTAGTACTCATTAAACTGACGTAGTTGTCTGTGATTGAACGTTATTAGACGTTACAATCAGAGGGGTATAAGCAGATACTTTAAAGTCTAAACAATATAGCCTACATTATGCTCTCAATCTCTCACTCACTTTAAGCGTACTTCTCGCTCAGAAGTATATACTGCCTCTGCTGCGTCCATATTATTTCAGTTTCGATCTTACTTTCAGTCTCATGTTTGTCGTACTTTTTCTCAACCTAACGGCATATTTTCTTCATCGCACTCTATATTAACCAATTTCTCTCTGCGTAGGCCTATCTAATAATAATTTTCTCGATACACTTGTCTATCTGTCATCCTATGTGCCTCCTTATCTATCAATTGATGTATAGATCTGTTTATTCATGCATCTATCAATTTATCTAATATTTCTTGCTCAGTCTTATCTATCTAGATATCTATCTGTGTATGTAGGCCTACCTATTGATCAATTCAGTTATCTATATGTGCATCAATTTATCTAGTTATCAATTCATCTATTTCTTTACCTGTAATTCCTCTCTTTATCTGCCTTATCAATCTATCTCTATAGATCTGTCTAATATTTATCTATCTCCATTTATCATCTATAACTCTCTCTATTAATCTATCTATCTATCTGTCTGTCTATCTGTCAATGCAGTCTTTCTTTCTGTATCTGCCATGTCTATCTATTTATCAATCAATCTCTATTTAGGCCTAGGTCTATCATCTATTTCTCTCTCTATCTCTTACACCCAATCGCTAACCCTGTCTTTTGTTTTATCTCAATCTTCAAACTGTCTCTTTTCACTCTTTCGCTATCGCTGCAGTGTTTGTTCTCTCGCTCTCCGTTTTCTCTCATTCAGTTTTACTCTCACGGACTTTGTTTTCGATTACTCATTGACTTATAGGCCTATGCTTGTGTAGTAGGCCTATGGCGTTTCCGAACCTTCTCTGGCTATAGTATTTCTATGCGCAATCATGTCGCTGATTTGCGTCTTTTCGCGTTTTGCCTCAGCGCCAATGTGTGCCTTGCATTTAAATCCAAGTAAAAGCAAATAACCCAAATTTAAAATTTCTAAAATTGGCCTATTTGTGGGTGATGCCAAACTTGTGATGACTTTCTACTGCCTGAGAGCTGCAATGAATGGCCTACGAAGACCTTTGCAAACACCTCCTCGTGGTGGTCTCTGAGCGTGCAGTTAATCCAACTGGTTGACTGCATGGCGAAGATTGGCAGCAGCACGTTGCCATTCTCTGTCTGTTTTCAGTATAGTGTGCTGTGCTGTTACTATCTGATGACCAAGTTAGCTCTTTATTTACAGACGGTGGTGACAATATCTTATTTTGGTAAGCTTACTTCTATGCGTCAACATTTCGCATCAAAGTTATTCACTATAATGACAGTAGGCCTACTATAAGTTACTTATTAATATGTATATATATACACCTGTAAGGCGTTAGCAATCAATAACTCAAACATCGCACCATTATTTGACTAGTCCTATTGAGTCTCATCAACACACGTCTTCATGAGAATCTTGGCAGTTCAGGTATCTCACATAGTTTAAACAGAAATACGTACAACACAGGTCTAGCATGTAATATTCGACAGCTGCATTCAAAAACATTCTGTACAATCATGATCAATTTGTTGATCAAAGCTGAAGATCACATGATACTGCTTATCTTCTAGGATGACATTTGCATAGGTCTACATTGCACTTAGCACAGACGATTCGCCATTCGCCAGTTTCCTTGAAGGCTTTAGCAAACTAAATTTCAATGAGCATGGTCATGCTTCAATAGGAATAGTCATGATTGGTAGAGTATCATTTTCATTTGTAAACACATTCTTCAATCTTGCTTATTGTTGCCAGATACAGTGAGAGTCGAAGGAGGACACAGACAGCTGGGAAGGGGGACAAGTGATCAAGTAATATTTAAAAAAACCTTTATTGTTTTAATCACATTGAGACAAAAACTGTTAATGAGATGACTGGGCTTGCATTCTGGTCATAAGTAGGCCTAAGTCAATAGGTGGGCTGATGTTGGGTAGACAAAATCGTAATTAAGTCATTATTTACACAGAATATTCCTATAATTATTTAGTCTTGATTGTAATCATAGCTGAACAGCCGGTCTCACAGAGGTTAAGTAGTTTCAAATGGCAGCAACACTGACAAGGCCTCGATTTATAGAAAATATAGCGCATTACATTCACGTGACCCACTTGGATATACTTTGCGACCCACTTGCGGGTCGCGCGACCCACAGGTTAAAAATCACTGATCTAGGCGATTAAGTCGATAGGCCTACTTCCCGCATTGAATAGCATTTTTGCATGATTATGACGGCATCGTCAACAACAAATGATCATTGTTGCATTGTTATTTATAAAAAATCTTCCCATAAATTTCGTACGCGATAGCATTTGGTGCGTTATATTTCTCAGTTTGGTAACAACGTGAAAACTTGAGACCTAATTTCAATTATAGACGACATTGTGTGTTGCAGAGATAGACACAAAAGCCTTAAGGGAAAATCGATGACTGTGAACGTTTGTGGCGGTAAAGTATCCTTAACTGTGTTAGGGCGCTCTATAAATTGTCCATTTTATAACTGGAAAATGGTGGACAAGATGTTGGCGCGCAGGTCCCAATCGATCTATGCTTGACCTCAATCTCTGGGGCACCGGGTTCGACCGCCATTATCACAAACCACACGACCTCTTTAATAATTAATAATTATTGTTCGGCGTTATATGTCACGAATTGAGTGTCGATCATGTTCGAACCCGGTTATACGCTTCTCTTCTGGTAAGCCATCGTGTTTCTTTTCATGACGTCCAAGCACGGTCCGAGCAGCCGTTCGAAGCACTCCCTCTCCAGGAAAGCCACCCTGACTCTTCCTACCGCGTAGACGCTGGCCGACCTCTCTCTGTCCTCGAGCAGGGCCATCTCTCCGAAGTACATTCCACTCGTCGCTCTCGAAACGACCTTCTCCTCGCCTTGGTCGCAGATCGTTACCCGCACGTCACACCACTCGACGAAGAACATGCCATCCGCTTGCCCGTCCCCCTCTCGGATGAAACATTGCCCGTCGTCGTAAGACCTCGACACAAGGACGTCTGCCAGAGTCATCCGTTCGTAACCGTACAAGGATTGGAGCATTGGATCGCTCTGGAGCAGTCGCTCGTACATCTTGCGCTTCCGGAAGGCGTTGTGAAGGACGATCCGCCGATAGGACATCCGGTCCATGGCCCAGAGGGTCCATTGGGTCACGGCCACCATGTTGTACATGAGGGTAAGCTCACCGAAACTGCTAAGACCGTCGAACTGGATGCCCTTCTGGCTCTGATCGCTTTCGCGACGGATGATCGTGTCAAAGATACCGTTCTCAATGACGTAGAAGTTGTCGCCTTCGTCGCCCTGACGGATCACGTGCTCGCCTGGCGCCACCTTGCGTTCGAACATGGCACCGATCATTTCCTTCATCAGGTCGCTGTCCATGGATCTGTGATGCAAAAATGAATAGAAAAATTGTTAGACCATAGATGGCGGAGATGGGAAACTAATCAACCAGCTAATCAGCAAGTTAGGTTTTATAAATCGATTAGACAACCAGCTAATTCTAATCTAAAAGCTGCAAAAGTTGGCAATGCAAAAAATCAGTTAATCGACACACTAATGGATTTGACAAATAAGCAATTCTAGTATTGTCAACGACTGGCTGCAAAATTTTGCTAATCCTCATTCTAGTCAATTTGTGCATTTTAGTAACTAAATTATAATCGATAAACAATTGAAGAAATCGGTTAATCGATTATCAAATGGACTGTTAAATGGACTGAGTGGATGGCAGGCCTAATATTTATTAAGCATTATTCCTGTCAATTCAACGATTTAGTTACTGACTAGTTTATATATTATACACTGTGACATACTTAATATAGGGGCCTAGTTTAAAGTTCTAGGAGTATGTCCTTGGGAGTGCCATTTTAGAAGTTCGGAGATGACGACTACGAAATGCAGACAGTGAGACACAGTAAATTTTATCTGCCAAAGCAATTTGTATATGTTTTTGAACGCCAAACTCTTTCTTCTTTCTGGTACATAAAGATATTGTCTGCGCCATTTAATCAACAATCCCCTACTTTTATTTGCATTGGACATTTATGTGCGTGGGTCCATGTTAAATAAAACAATACGTAGCGAATGTTTGTGAAGTTGGTTGAAACGAATTGATGCCAACAAGCAATTTTATTCTTTGTTCCGTAGGTATGTGCAAATTAGCGAGGAATATAGGCTAACTAGTTGTGAGCAATTATTGCTCGCGGTGTTATAGAGTCAGTACTTTGCCTGCTCGGAACCTGATTTGGTCTTTTAGTTACTATTTCTGAGCAGAAAAATTTCAAAAAGTCTTTTGCCCCTGTTTTGACAAGGTCAAAAGTCTTAACAACCACACTATTACTATATAAGCCTATATACACCGCCACCTAGCAATTGAAATGCACGCCACCTCTCAAGGGTCTCAAAAGCAATGGTTGGTCCTTGGTTATTGGATTGTTTGGATGTAAATGAATAGTTCCTTTAAACAATAAAGTAATACTTAGAAATAGCAACAATAATCTACTGGAATAATTGTAGTTTGTTTTTACCATCTAAGCGTATTGCTTTATCAAGTAATAGCATCTAGATTATCATATAGCTTAGTCGTAAAAATGAAACTGGGTGGGACTGTCCAAAACGCTGACAAAATGGCGCTATTATGCAGACAGACGACAATTTGAGTTTGAACAAGTTTGGAATTATTTGGTCGGCCACGTTTAGACACTGTTAACCTACAATTTCGAGGTCCATGTATACAAGTAAACCATTGAAACGGAATGTTAATCTACCTGTTCAGATGTCTTAAAGTATTTACCTAGCGTATGCTATAAGTTATTTATAGTGGGATATTCTTAGGCCGAAGCCAAGGGCTGAACCCGCAAAAAATCATAGTGGCCGGTAAAACTGTTTTCTGGACCATTATTAAGATTGGTATTCTTCAGTAATGAAATTAATGTTTTTAGCGCGTTATATTCCGTTTTAGAGTCTCATTGAATTGAATCGTTTACAAAATGGAGTATCGGTCTTGGTCTTGGTCTCGGACCACTCGGTCTTGATCTTGGTCTTGGATCTCTTGGTCTTGAGTTTTTGGTCTCATGCCCAACACAGACACATTCTCTTAGGAGAGTGCATGGTGGGTATAGGGATCCTTCGCCCGAGAGAAGAAATTTCACACTTTGTAAAGTCATAGCTAATTTTGGTAGGCTATGACTACATCCAATTTATTTAAAATTTGCATACAACTAGGCTAGCTATTATAATAGTTTATAATAGTTTAATAGCTCATAATAGTTTAATGGGATAATTAATCAGTCTACGTCTATTGAACCTAGTAAGGCCATTCTATAGGCCAATGTGACAACCGAGGTGCAAGGTGTGAAGACTTACTTTGGATATTAACGAGGCACACCGTCTACAATCGTCTAAACGCCTCTGCATGTTCGATATATATATATATATAATGTATATATATATAGGCTATGTATGTATGTATATACACACCAATTGTGATGATTGACAAATTGCAGTGTACGGTCCTACGGTTATTTTCAGAACAATCGATCTAGGCTACTTCATTACTTAACTACCATCGTGAAGCCTGTATTGGACTTAGTCATTTGCTCAATGCTCATTAAGCGAATAACCAATTTTCTCTACACTGATCGTTGTATCTGCCCATTGCTTCGTATTGCAGGCAAGCGTTCAGTCGTCATTCGCAGAGGTAATTTAATGGTTCGCTGTCTTTGCGAGCATCTATGTGGCTGCTCTGTCGCTTTAGGCCTAACTGTTGGCCATAATAGGCCCCTACAAGCGCACATTTATAGAAGTTGCATTGAGTCTATATATATAAGTATATATATACACTATCTACATAGATTTTATTGATGAAACCTCGGTTTAGACCTGTGGGTCAATTCTTACGTCCAATCCGCAGCTCACGCCACTTCACAATCTCTGTACCGCAACATTTTAACGTGCAATGGTGACTGGTGAGTACACGACTGTAGGCCTGCAGGTAGGATTACATGTATACTATGCAGGTGAAAATTGTGGGGTGGATCAAATTCCATTTCATCAGTCTCCTCATGATGTCTCCTCACAACATGATGTGCACCAAACTCTTCCCATCCATTGGCTAAAGAAAATGCCAGGCCTCTCAAAACTTCTCCTCAAGACTTATATTAATTACAGAGTATAATGTATAATTGCGATCACCACCATCATCTTCATTGCTATTTCGTTTTCATATCGTGGACCCCAATTACGAATACTTTTAGTTGGCTAATATAGGCCTGCTATTTTGCACAGAATAAAGTCTTGGTCAGATACCAATGGTATTTATTATGCTCATAAATATATTTAAGTGATAGCACAGCTACTCTATAACTGGACTATCTGAAATAAAATTTCACAAGAAATCAGGCCATCTCGTACATTATAGTGTAGGCCTAAATGCATTGTACGGAAACACATAGGCCTAAGATTATTTCGATAATTCTCAATAGCAAATATAGTCATCGTGGCAGCATTAGTGCACAAGCTGATACTTGATATTTTGATATAAATAGTTCTTATCATTCTGATTGATATAAGTGCCACTAGATCGAAATATCTTTGAAAAGCCGTTTGAAGTCAAATTTTCATAAATCCGGTTCAGTGATAGCCTATAAACTACAAATGGAAATGCGTTTAAGCTTTTGTGCATGCCCATTAATGTCGACAGAAACAGTGCGTGTGCAGATTGAGTGAAACACGTCTTTAGTAGCCTACGCCTAATAGGCTTACTGTCAATTGGTTCCCGAACAATTCGGAGCCGGACAATTCGGCTCAAGACAGTTCGGCGCGGATAGTTCGGCATCGGAAATTTCGGTGCGCGGACAATTCGGCGCCGGTGTAAAGACTTCAAGTTACCCCTTCAGTTTCTGCAATGTAAAGGGATCCCCGACATCTGTTCGGAGGGTTCTAGGACAATTCGGTGCCGGACAAAGTGGCGCCGGACAGTTCGGCGACGGACATTTCAGCGAGCGGACAATTTGGCGCCGGACAGTTCGGCGCGGACAATTCGGCGCCGGTGTAAAGACTTCAAGTTACCCCCCATTTCAAGTTACCCCCCGGTAATCTGAAATCGATTTCAGATTACCCCCTTCGAGTTCACATTACCCCCTCTCTGAATGAGTCTAAATGTTAAATTGTTATGATTTGAACTAATGATAGTCAGTCTGCTGACTAAAACACTTGACGCATATAAGATAGAAGGCTAGTTTTAACGTGTGAAAAATAGAAAAAAGTCAAAGAAATGTAAATTGTATGAAATCAGTAATACACGTGATCAAAGTGCATCACATTATTACATACAAACATTAGATTCAGCCTAACTGGTGAACAAATCTGTGTAATTACAACAATAACATACAACAATTTGGGATATGACATTTTACTTGATAATTCAATCCTCTACTTAACTCATCAAAAGTAAGAAAAATACATAGCAAATGCTGCAGGTTTAAAGTTTGACAGTTTGATCATAGCAAGAAGTTCGTAGGCGTGAATGTCTTTCACATCAGTCTTGAGCGTTTTGTCGACCTACTCAAACCAATTATTGTCATTTCCACATTTGCTGTATTTATTTATTAATTTGTTCAAATTATAATCCCACGGAATGTGAATCTAAGGCGCGGATAGTCAGTCGCCAGCAGAAGATGCACTTAGATTTCCAAATCATTGAAAGCTAATATCAAATAGTGAGTTTTGAGTCGTTCTTAAAGAAAGGAAGTGACATAGAAAAAGACACAGACAGAAACAAGGCTAAATGAACCAGAAGTGGCAGCAAAGAAAGGTGACTCCAAAACGTTACATAAAATAGCGAAGAAGATGGCATACAAGCCGAATTGCTGAAGAGTAGAAGAAAGGAAATGGTCACTAGAATAACCAAATTGTGCAATATGATATGGAGACCAGTGAAATACCGAGAGACCGGCAGGATTGAATCATCATAACAATCCCCAAAAGAAGGCGATCTTAGAGATTGCATTAACTGGAGGGGAATTACGCTGCTCTCTGTGCCACAGAAAGTAATGGCTGTCATACTTTTTTTGATAAAGTTCGGGAGGCTGCTAACAGTATTCTACAATAACAGGGTGGTTTAGAAAGAATAGATCCTTCTGCGATTAGATCTATACATCACGATAGATTACTAAAACATGTGTAACAACAAAACTACAAGGGTTCTTGTCAACTGTATAGATTTCAATAAAGCTTTTGACAGTGTACACAGACCATCAATTTCAAGCATTCTTGTGGTTTACCAGAAAAATAATTCCCATAATAGAAAACCTTCATAAAGAAAGCAGATGTGCTGTAAAAATTGATGAAGAGTTCGGAGAATGGTTCTAAATTGTCTCCAGAGTACACCAGGGATGTGTACTGGGGTAACTTGAAGACGGTTTCAAGTTACCCCCGGTAACTTTGAAATCGATTTTAAGTTACCGGGGGGTAAGGTGAATGGGGGTAATCTGAAATCGCTACACCGGCGCCGAATTGTCCGCGACGAACTTTCCGGTGCCGAATTGTCCGGTCACCTTGTCAATTACCAGAAAAGGACAAAAGGTAAGCGCTCGATATTCAGAGTTACCTTTTAGGGCACATCCATATGCCTATTAATCAGTCTGCCTTGTTTCTAACTACTCTTAAGACTTCTGTTCGGCCGGGGTTGAGCTGGGATCGCATCTGAGTAGGCAGACTCGAAGGGGCGCTATGTAAAATTACTGTAATATAATAAATAAAAATATATTACGTATGCAAAAATCGGATTTTCGGATCCCCTTCCACTGTTGCACCGCGTACATTTCGTGGACCCCTCCCCATGCGTACTTACATTTGAGCTATACCCCATTGCAAAGGTTAAATAGCTAAATAGACCTATATCTATCAGACATTGATTTTACCGCAGGCTAATTACTTTTTTAAGCATCGTATTTTGCAGCTTAAATTTGTTAACTGTTATGAAGAAATAAAACACTAGCAACACTTGCATTTTAAACAATTTCAATGCTACATAAAATTGACTAATCAGGAATATAGTCTGTCATTGGGTTTACAGTTCTGATTTTCATATTCCGTATTGTGGATGTCATAATTAGACAATTATATTTGCGTACGTACATATTTTCGGATACCTCCCCTGCCCCCCACCGTACGCATCCGTACGCATAATCGCGGAAATTCGAAACCCCCTCCCTCTCGCCGCGTACGTAATATGTGGCCGGCCCCTTATCTAGCGAAGATAAGGCTAATTAATTGCAGCCTAGTCTAGTATACGTCTCAGAGTTTAAAACATACAATGTTTACAGAAGAATGGATCTTGTTCTCCAATTCACCATTTATTTCTGCACATGACTTGATATATATTATGGCACCTAGCAATGGAACCCAATCTACTTTTATTTTTAAATCTTCTTTTCTCATCATATGTGAACTTGCAATGATTACAATTCCACTCAGCTTTCTTGTCGATTCTTTGCTGGGTTTACTTCTCTGTCCACTGGGTCTTGCTTCTCTCTTATTCTTCTCGTTGGATGATCTGCGCACCTGTCTTCTCTTTCTGCTTGCTCTTTGCTTTCTCCTTTCCGCATTATATATTCAACAGAAGAGTCAACTTTCTTTCTCTTCCCACACATACACAAATGCAACGTTCTTGACGAGTTACTTCCCGTTCCAACGAATGACCGAACGACTTTGTTGTTTTGTCTCCCACGTGTTTTTCTATTGAAAGACTTCGTTGATAATGAAAGCGTTTGGCGCGCGAGTCTCCGAGGCCGACGCGAACAATTGGATTCGCGCGGTGACCATACGAAACACGGAGGCCGTAGTCAAGTCACTTGTCGTCGCCGTTCAACGCCCGCGAGTGTTCCATCTCCGACAAGGAGGCAGTTTTGCTATTCCATTCACGGTTTGGGTAATCACGAGAGTTGCCCTTGATGCGAGGCATTGCTGACGGGGCGCACCTGCTGCCTTTGCCAAAGGGAAGAAGGTGCCTCATCGTCGATCGTCTGCGGACAAATAGACGGTCCATTCGTCGGTCCGTCCCTGCAGGCGACCGCATAATTGGACTCAATGCCTACTCAATCGACTTCTCGTAAAAGCAGTCCATGCAGTCCTCTGATAAAGCATCACCGACGTATGTATACGGATGTTCCTCTGTGTATGTCTATAATAAATCGTCGGATAGTCTTCGCTCTTTAGGTATATCCACATATCTCTGCAATTCCTAGGAATCGTTAATTGCGAGTCCAATGACCAATATGACCACGACCTCCATCTGACTGACTTACCGGGACGTGGGTTAGCCTTGGAGTCTGCCAACTACGAACTATTCGCCACGAGGTTATGATACAGGTTTACAAATGCTTTGAGAGTATAGGCATGGGTCTATGTCCTATTGCCATTGTTTCTCATCAAAACGATGACCTGTTAATGTAAACCGCAACAATAGCAAAAATGCAAACTATATAATGATTTAAATGTTTGTATAATATTCTTGGTGCGAAAAAACTTATAGAAATTATTTTTTAATAACAATAATGATTGCTGCTGTTGGACTGTTAGGCAAAGTTCGGACATGTCAAGAGATTGCCAATTGACCGAATACCACGCACTGAGACTATACAGTCGCATATATATAGCTGAGCACTTTAGAATCCAATTACAGCAGTGTGCGGATGCTGCTCAGCTAGGGTCCGTCCACATCTTACATACGCAGCGAGGGGAGGGGGTTTCAAATTTCGGCCATTTTGCGTACGGGTGCGTATGGTGGGGGAGAGGATCCAGAAAATATGCACGTACGTGAATATAACTATCTAATTATGCCGTCCACAATACAGATTTAAAAAATCAGAACTGTAGACCTAATCACAGACTATTCCTGCTTAATCAATTTTATGTATTACAACTGGTTCAAATGTATCAACCCAACTGATAAATATTATACTTGAATCTCACCAGTAACCATCTATCATCACCGAACTCAATGAAACTATGCATGGTATACACCACCACTAATACTACATCCACTTCCACCACCACTGCTAATTCCCCATCCACTACAACTACCACCACCACAAATACTTCTGGACGTTTCCTAGATAGAAATTTGTGAGTATAAATTTAAAATGGTTACACAAAAATGTGTCATTTTGAGGTGAATTATTTCAACACAGCCATATAAAAACTGAGAGATGCCAGACTTTTGCTCACATCTTCCCTTCTCCCCAGCAACGATATACCTGCCATTGTTACGCTTTGACGTAGGGCAAAGCATCTTTATCCCACATCATACAGCGCACGAATACCTTCTATACACGATCAGACGACAGGATATGCCTTTCATTGGCCAGAGCTATAATATGCGATGCATTTGTTGAACCTAAACGTGTAATCAGCGACCGATTTGCCTGTCTGATCGCGTTGAATTTAGTATTGATTATTGTCTAATTATCGGCGTTTGATGTCTGTTGGCCGTCCGCGAATTAAACTGTTGACGAGACATTTTTGGTTTCATCCGCGAGACGGACGATATGCTAGCGAGCCGACTGCGCCCCATCTCTGCAGGACCGTCCATAAATAACGCTGGTATCGGAGCAGACTGCTTCCAGTTGGTCCATTCTTCCCTTCATTTCCTTTCTCTGTCGGGTTTTTGTGGGCGGCGACGGGAACTGTTTGCCGAACCCCCATAACGGAAGCCACAGGGAGAAATCATTGCAGCGTGCTCCCGGAAGAACCATAGCAGAACAAAGGCGTTTGTTGAGCGAATGCGTGTGAAGGGAGATGGGGTGGGAGGAGGACAGAGGGAACCAAAATGAAGGCAGAAAGACGCGGTGTCGCTTTTATTTCCAATTAGGGACTCTAATGCGGCAGTTAGACGAGGCCGTGGAGTAGCTATGGGCCTCCCGTGCATTGACTTCTCGTGCGAAGCTGCTGCTGCCTCCTCATCCTTCTCAGGAAATGATCTCTGCTGCCTCAGTTCTACACCCTAAAGCTTATTATCTGAATCGTCAGCGATTGTTCGCTCTAGACGAAGACGTCGTCAATCAGAGACGCCACATCAATCAGACGGTCGAAGAAAGGAATGATGGACCGAACGAGAGGACATGAGAAGACAAATAGACAGACAGCCAGACAGAGGCACATACACACAGAGGCACAGACAGGTACAGACACTAATAGGCAGGAATAAAAGAAGAGACACTGATGAGACTGCAACCAGGTGTAAGTCAAGGACGCTCGCTCGTAATGAATCTAAACCATTGGGAGATCATCCAGATATCCTGTAGCGCCCGCATTGCAATTGGAGAAAAATTAGATGTTAATTCATATTTATAGGATATATAAACGGGGCCGCAGCAACAAGGAACGTGGTCCCTCCGACCGGATAATTCAGCGCCGCACAGTTCGGCGCGGACAATTCTGCGCCGGGACAATTCGGCGCACGGACAAATTGGCATCGGATGAGTTTGTAAGTGTATTTCTAAACCAGATGCTGGTGTGTAGTAACTGGCATTTATAAAATATGCAGAATGGGAGTGAAATAATGAATGTAACAAGCGAAAGATTTTTTCGCTTCTCGCAATTTTTTTTAAATTATGCCCCCACTTTACAAAACCTTGTTACACCTCTGTTAGCCAGCACATGTCTGGTTATTGTAGAGTCATAGTTAGGGCTGTAAATTTTTCGCAGTCGAATATTGAAAAATTCGCAGCCAATTCGAGTCAAAACACAGAATTCGCGGCGTATTCGTGGTGAAATGTGTAACACAAAAAATAAGTCAATAACTGAGTATACTCAATGACCAGTTATGCCACTAATAGCGGGTGCTGTTGTTGCGATGGCTGCTTTGCAAGCACAGCTGAAAGAGTAGGTTGCAATGTTTCCCTTTTCGCCCCTCCCCTTTCAAAATTCTGAGCAACATGAGAAAACTGTAAAATTCGCGGCCAAAACGTAAAAATTCGTGGTAGCACCCAAAATTCGCGAATCCCGCGATGACCGCGAAAAATCTATAGCCCTAGTCATAGTCAACACATTGGGAACGTGTCACCTTCTAACTAGAGTAGTCCTCCACTGTAGAGAAAATTCGAGAATGTTACAAAATACATTGATTTCGGTTTCTGCCTCTCAGACGTGCTAGTCACTGTGTTTACTAAAGGGGCGAACGGCAGTAGAAGTTGGTAAATCCTTGTCTTAATGTTATAACTGTACTCTTTAATCGTAATTACTCTAAGTCTGTATTTTAGGGCTGTTGTCTTCACCAGTCTCTATAATAACCAGACATGTGCTTGATAACATGAAGAATATTATTTCGCTTCCATTCTTAATGTTTTACAAATGCCAGTTACTATATACCGATATCTGGTCTAAATACACTTACAAACTGATCGGTCGCCGATATGTCCGACGCTGAATTGTCCCGGTGTAGCGATTTCAAATTACCCTCATTCACCTTACCCCTCCGGTAACTTGAAATCGATTTCAAGTTACCCCCTACGTTTTCAGATTACCCCCAGGGGTAATATAAAATCAGAATTAGGTTACCCCCGGTAATTTGAAATTTATTTCAAGTTACACCTAGGCAACTAACTACTCCACTGCCTTGCAGTTCAGCAGTGCCAGTCCCAAGCCTGGAAAAAGGAGGAAGGTTCTGCGGCAAGCTTGCGGGCCTCCCAGGTAAAACCATATCTTGCAAAAGAAAAGACACATGAAAAGCTCAACCTCATTGTCATGGCCGGTCGGTCTGGAGATGAGAGGATCATGGACCCACCCATGATGGGTCGTGGTGAAAGCAGAAAGGAAGCCAAGACTCAGAAGTCTCAAATCTTAGCGACCAAATCCAAGGCAAGAATTGGATACTAGAATGTTATATGATACATGATGTAAGAATACAAACTAGAAATATTGGGGCTGAGTGAGATGCGATGGAGCCGCGGTGGCAAATTTTAAGGAGTGCAATGTCATACGCAAATCCAAATCGACAAGCCTCTTACCGTCTTTGTATTCTATTACATGGATCTCGGTATTTGTGCCTCTTCTCATTATCCATTCAAAGCCTGGTAAGAATAATATTGGTGACAGTACACATCCCTGGTGTACTCTGGAGACAATTTAGAACCATTCTCCGAATTCTTCATCAATTTTTACAGCACATCTGCTTTCTTTATGAAGGTTTTCTATTATGGGAATTATTTTTCTGGTAAACCACAAGAATGCTTGAAATTGATGGTCTGTGTACACTGTCAAAAGCTTTATTGAAATCTATACAGTTGACAAGAACCCTTGTAGTTTTGTTGTTACACATGTTTTAGTAATCTATCGTGATGTATAGATCTAATCGCAGAAGGATCTATTCTTTCTAAACCACCCTGTTATTGTAGAATACTGTTAGCAGCCTCCCGAACTTTATCAAAAAAAGTATGACAGCCATTACTTTCTGTGGCACAGAGAGCAGCGTAATTCCCCTCCAGTTAATGCAATCTCTAAGATCGCCTTCTTTTGGGGATTGTTATGATGATTCAATCCTGCCGGTCTCTCGGTATTTCACTGGTCTCCATATCATATTGCACAATTTGGTTATTCTAGTGACCATTTCCTTTCTTCTACTCTTCAGCAATTCGGCTTGTATGCCATCTTCTTCGCTATTTTATGTAACGTTTTGGAGTCACCTTTCTTTGCTGCCACTTCTGGTTCATTTAGCCTTGTTTCTGTCTGTGTCTTTTTCTATGTCACTTCCTTTCTTTAAGAACGACTCAAAACTCACTATTTGATATTAGCTTTCAATGATTTGGAAATCTAAGTGCATCTTCTGCTGGCGACTGACTATCCGCGCCTTAGATTCACATTCCGTGGGATTATAATTTGAACAAATTAATAAATAAATACAGCAAATGTGGAAATGACAATAATTGGTTTGAGTAGGTCGACAAAACGCTCAAGACTGATGTGAAAGACATTCACGCCTACGAACTTCTTGCTATGATCAAACTGTCAAACTTTAAACCTGCAGCATTTGCTATGTATTTTTCTTACTTTTGATGAGTTAAGTAGAGGATTGAATTATCAAGTAAAATGTCATATCCCAAATTGTTGTATGTTATTGTTGTAATTACACAGATTTGTTCACCAGTTAGGCTGAATCTAATGTTTGTATGTAATAATGTGATGCACTTTGATCACGTGTATTACTGATTTCATACAATTTACATTTCTTTGACTTTTTTCTATTTTTCACACGTTAAAACTAGCCTTCTATCTTATATGCGTCAAGTGTTTTAGTCAGCAGACTGACTATCATTAGTTCAAATCATAACAATTTAACATTTAGACTCATTCAGAGAGGGGGTAATGTGAACTCGAAGGGGGTAATCTGAAATCGATTTCAGATTACCGGGGGGTAACTTGAAATGGGGGGTAACTTGAAGTCTTTACACCGGCGCCGAATTGTCCGCGCCGAACTGTCCGGCGCCAAATTGTCCGCTCGCTGAAATGTCCGTCGCCGAATTGTCTTAGAACCCTCCGACCAGAGGTCGGGGACCCCCATTCAATGCAGAAACTGAAATGCGAGATTTATATATATTATTGTGTACATAATATACAGGGTTCGTGTTATATACGCTGTGTCCCAATGAAAGTAGACCCCTAAACGTTTATCAGAAACTGCTTGGAGATTGAACTTATATTAATAAAATTATATGTGCAGTATCTCACATCATTTTGAATAAATCTGCAAACTTTGACTTAAATTGATGCAGCACAAGCAAAGAAATTGAATGATATAGCGTACCTGGTAAAATTGAAAGTTTCCAACATGTGCCCTTAGTTTATCATATCGGCGTCACTTGTTGTTTTGGTGTAAAAGATGAAGAAACATGGCATTTACAAAAGAAGAAAAGATTAGAATGTGGCAATAAAGAGGTTATGGAGTAAAACGTTTTGTGAATGAACTTCCGAACAGAAGCTGGTATCTGTCGTCTTTGAATAAACTGTTGAAGAAGATTGCTGAAGCACTGAGACCGAAAACCCGGCAGTGGCAAAAACGCACGAGACAATTGCCCCTGCACACCGAGAACGTGAGACCATTGCTCTGCTGTCCCGAAAGACACCCGACTTCATATCCCCGCAGCTGTGGCCGTCCAACAGTCCAGACAGGGCGATCCAGTTGACTATCAAACCTGGAGCGTACTGGTGGAACGCATTTATCGTTACCGCATTCGTAGTATCTATCATCTGAGGCGCGTCTGAATGAGGTGTGGCATCTACTTGACCATGTGATCATCGACCGGGTCATCAAACAGTGTCGTACACGTCTGCAAGCGTGTGTATGTGAACAAGGAGGATATTTTGAACACCAGCTGTGACTAAACTTCGTTTCTTTACGACTATTGTAGAATCCCCATGTTGGATACTTCCCCTTTTCGGTGCTGCCTTTCAATTGTTCATAAACTTTACAAAATCATCAACATTCCCAATAGTAAGTAGGATTTCGTGTTGCTTTTCCCACCATTATTGTTCTGAAAATTTTAGTCAAATGCTACAAGTTTTGACTGAGTTATGGCACTTTTTGTTGGGGTCTACTTTTCATCGGACACAGTGTGTATATGCAGAGGCCTACCCGTACAGTGTTCACGGTTGACCCGCATCCGCGAAAACGAACTAACAAAATGAAAGCATAGATTCATATACACGAAGCAGGTTGATTTAGGCGCTACAAGTGAGTAGTGGACAATCAGACAATTGATTAAGAAAACCAAGAGACTGATGTCAAGTCGAGAATGACATCGGACAAGTAGTCTATAATACAGCGGTAAAATAAAAATCAGAATAATAAGCAATAAATAAATAAATAATGATAATAATAAATTATCTTGTGAGAAACTGAGAATTATATCTTGTATCTCCACTTTTCGAAAATGCTTTTAGAGCTGATATGTAGCGAGCAATATGTTTTCTTTCTTCAGTGTAAATAACTAAGAGATACGGCACATCGTTTTAAAGATATTCAATAAAAGCTAACTGTCGTATCTCCAGACACGTTTATCGTACCACCAGCGATATGTGGAGTTTGCACGCTATAGCAGTGTCTATTTTGGATATACGCCATGATAATTCTCACGCGACGCTTTCCCTCCAAAATCTTCAAACTCATTTTTCTCGGAATTTTCGATTTTGTAGATACGCCAAGTTAATTCTCACGCGACGGGTTCTCAGCCTTTTTAGTCCCGCGACCCTCTGACAATATTTCCCATGTTATGGCGATCCCAAACTAAAAACATTATTGGGTTACTGCATTCACCTCGTTTTTACTACCATGCACTTAACTTCTTAGCATTTCTTAACCCATACACCTCATGCATAACAGCACAATCAATCATTAATTAACAGAACAATTTATAATTTGTTGCTGGTAATTATTATTTTTAATGAATCGGAGTACAGGATCTTGAGAAGGCTATAAAAATAGGAAGAAAATGGACCAATACGCTGAGATTGCAGATGACCAGAAAATGTTGGCAAGACGCTGCAAAGGTCTAACAACGGTAGATAGACTGAACAAAATATCGTCTGAATATGGAATGAAAATGAACATCAAAATGACGGAGGTACTGAAGATTAGTAAGGGAAAGAAGACAGTAGTCAGAATACACACTGGATGAAAAGAAATAAAACAAGTGACAGAATTTTGTTACATGTACCTGATGAGTTTTATCACGACGGATGTCAAATGTCACAGGGTATTGCAATAGGAAAGGAGGCGTTCTCAACGAGAAGAGAACCGCTGAGAAGAAGACTACATAGGAATCTGAAGATAAGAATGATAAAGATTCTAATATGGAATGTGGTGCTACACGGATCTGAGACATGGACCATGAGAAAAAAAGACATACGAGGACTCGAGGCTTTGAAATGTGGACATGGAGAAAAAATGGAGAAAATTAGCTGGACTGAACACAAAACAAATGAAGAAGTAATGGAAAAGATTGGATAAGAGACGACCCTGTTACGCACAATAAGAACGATACAAAGAAAATTGATTGGGTACACTCTAAGAGGAGATTCACCTCTAAGAAAAGTCGTAAAAGAAAAAATGAAGGGGAGGCGGACAAGAGGAAGACCAAGACAGATGATGCTTGACTGGATGAAAACAGTTGGATATGGAAAGCTTAAAGAAGAGGCACAACAGCGAGAGGAGTTTCGACTTCGGACATTTGAACCTGCCGAAGAGGCATATAACTAGAAGAAGTGCAAGGAAAATAAAGATTAATTTAAGTCGCTCTAGTGCAGTAGTTGCTGTATAATCATGATCGAATAATTATTAAATATAAGAGAACTGCGAGGACTACGCCGGAATGAAAATATGAAGATAACTACGCTGTCAACTGTTTTTTTAACATTCCTGCGTGTTCCAGGTGGCCCTGGTCCTGGCAAATCGTAAGGCGACCCCCGTGGGGGTCGCGACTCACAGGTTGAGAACCGCTGCTATAATATGAATTGGGTTGATGATGGGTGAAGTTTTTGAGCAGTATCTGACAGTAGGTCTATAAGGTATACGACGTAACGTTGCTACAGCTCTCAGGACGACTGAGCATAGAAGACTGAACGGATATAATATCATGAAATATTGATCTATCATGCGCTAACGACCTCTAAGAGCCGCAACAATGATGCCCAAGACATCATTCGATGGTCGTCCGTAGAGATTGCAATTCCGAAATTTCCGAATTTCGGAAATTCCGGTATTTTATAAATACCGATATTCCGGAATTTTTTAAGCACAAAATCCGGAATTTCATAAGTGAAATTATGGGTTTAAATAGCAGTTATTATTCATAATAATTATCATTATTATTATCATAATTCTTTATACACAAGATGCAAAACTTTATTTTACTTACATAACTACGACATAATTTATATGAATATGATATAGCATAGTAGGCCCTATATTTCATGTGAGGTATGACTTTGAATAATTGCGCTATAATTAGGTTGATGAACTATGCTCAAAAGACTCTTGTGTTTTTCTGTATTTCTACTGTTATATCAGAAGCGCTGAATAAAACCCTCAGAATGACTCCAAAGTTTGTAGAGAGTTTAACTCTCTAGAAAGACACAAACGCCATGACAGAAAGGCTACTGATTGAGGAGTGTGTTGGCATTATTTTTTTGATTGAACACCTATAGCAATTAGACTGTGTTGAAGCTGATCATGTCTCTTCTTTTGCCGGTGGTAGGCCTATCTGCTCCAGCAAGTTGCAGACTCGGTGATGAAACCTTGGATTCACTGTGCTTCCAGCGTTCATATTTTCAGAAGCATATGCCTACTGCATTATGGATTCATTAGCACCATGTATTATAGGATATAGATAGGTGTTCTTTAAGTTTGTAACTTGTTATCCAATTTTTTTACCATTGTAACTGAATAATATTAATTGACTTTGTGATACCTTCGACGCTACTTCCATTTGCAGTTTGTATAGCCTACTAGTTAAGAAGACATACAATTAGTATTTTATTTTGCTAGGAATTTGTCGAAATTTGACAGTAATAGTCGGTCAATACGTTCATAATGAGAATTCCGAAATAATTCCGGAATTTCACCGAAAAGATCCTGAAATTCCGGAAAAATGATTATGGTCCGGAATTGCAATCTCTAGTCGTCCGCAATAAAATTGCAAATAGACTCAAAATCCACTGGGAAAGTCCAATCGCAAGGCCATGGATCAGTTGTTGGCCCTTCCATCTCTGACACACACTCCTTTGATACGCGACTACTGCCATGGAATAACGTGCCTCTGTTTTACAAGTTAGGCTTACCTAAGACAAATTTGTATCTTCGCATTTAGGCTGGGCTGGGAGCCCCTCTGAGTAGATATCTAGAGGGGCGCAATATAAATGTTTAAATGAATAAATGAATGAATAAAAACCAGGAGTGAGCATAAAAACCTTTACATCTAAATTTCAGCTACTCCAACTCCTTTCCGGTAATGACTAGGGCTGTAAACGTTTCGCGGTCATCGTGGGATTCGAAAAATTCGCAATTTGTTTTAACACTATACCGCGAATTTGTAACGTTTTTGCCGCGAATCCCGCTAATTAGACAGTTTTTCGTGCAGCTTGTGCTTTTGATGTGGTAATGGCAAAGGTTCTAAACATTTGTTACGACTTCGTGCGCGAAAATATTCGGTGGCTAGAGGAAGACGTTCAGTTTAAGCCCGGTACGTTTCAGGTGAACGACGATCTACTATTTTGCAGAACATGCAATAAATGTGCCCGTCGAATTTAATCGGAGGGACAGTTGCTCTAAGCACCTGAATATACACCGTTCAAATGCGCAAAGCGCAGAATATCTAGAGTGTAAAGGCGAAAATGGAAAGATTGCAAACTGCCCTTTCAGCTGTGTTTTCAAAGCAGACATCGCAGCAACAACAGCAGCTATTATTGGCATGAATTGTCGTTGATTATAGACCTATTCAGTTATTGACTTTATCATTGTGTTGCACATTTGACTGCGAACACGTCGCGAATTTTGTGTTATTTGTTCGCGAATTGTCCGCGAATTTTTCAATTTTCGACCCCGAAAAATATACAGCCCTAGTAATGAACATACGTCGACAGGGCACCAGCCTATTCACGAGCGCTGACTCAGACAGACAAATGGGCGACAGCTGCTAAAGAGGTTAATGTGTTTGATTCATTGTTACACGCCTCCTATAAGTCTAATTACTGAGAAACCCATAAGAATGGCAACAATAAATTAGCCACTGTTTGGAAAATGATTGACAGTTCTTGCTAAAAACAGGTCTCGCCAATAATCAGCGCAGCACGGCTTAATCTGTTTAAGCAAAAAGGTTATTGACACAACGTATATATATATATATATATATATATAATGGCATGCGGTGAATGAATTTTATCACTAAATAGTCGTCATCATTTTCTTTCAAGCCCACCTTCATAACACTCTATCTGCGGTCTTTGTTTGGCTGTTAACGGATGCGACCAGCAAAGTTTTAGAATTTGAAAGGCGGCGTGTGTTACCGAATCGTGCGACTTGACATAATACGAGAAAATAGAGCATTAATTTTGGGACGATATGGACTCGATTTTCTCAGCGGGTAGCCCGTGTTTATCTGGTGCATTGGCCCTTGATGATGCTGGCGCCATGACTGCAGGTGTTCCGTCATCCGCTCTTGCCTTCAGCCTGACCGGATTGAAGAGGAATTTTGGCACCGGAAGCCACTGTGAAACGGAAAAATCGACAGCAGTTACTTTTATAAGAGACGATCCGCAGAAAGGAAATAACATTGGAGAGTTTGAAGGAAAAGACAATTCGAGGGAAAAGATCCATCGACACGATACTGGAAGACGCATGACTATACAATTGTAGGTAGGTATAATGTGTAGAACTCTTCGACAGAAAGACAGAAAATACCGAGATATGTGACAATAGAAAAACAGCTAAAGCAAAGGCGGGCATATATAGACATCAAAATTGGAACTGTACATGAAAACGGTACGAATCCTAGTATTAAAGTGTATATGTTGTATCATACATGTATATATATAATTATATATTTATAGTTTCTATATGCAATTATACATACATACATGTATTCTTGATAGTTATGCACCTATATATATGCATGCATAGAATATATTCATACGCTAATACAGCTATATGTGTCTATAGACACTTAGTCTAACGCCTTCTAAGTGCGCTGCAAGAGCGTTGCACACGTGACTATCAACTGATCTTTAAAACGTGCAGATTGAAAATGTTTGCTGGGCATACAGGGTCGAGAACAATAGCGACTAAGTGCAGTGGAAGACATCTCCACGACGATGGTCTAATAAGCGTATAGGTAACAGAAGGTACGACGAGCTCGGGTTCAAGTGCGGGAGCGCGGCGCTTGCATGTCTCCACAGCTAGTAAAGCGCAATAATTGCCACTCAGGTTGACTCGAGACTGGGACACAGAACTTCCACGTGTATGCCATAGCAGTGTCAAAAATTGAAGCATAATGATCTCAACGAAATTCGCTCTGCAATAGAACGTCAGTCAGCGTAGAATCCCTCGAATATCATTGCGATAGTCTATGTGTGCGAATATATCATTCGGATCATTGGCTACAACTCGAGCTGCGCAATTAAGGACGGACTGAAGTTGGCGAATACGGAACCCTGGAAGACCCGCGAAGACTAACCAACCAGTGCATGAGGAACCCTGCAGTGCTGACCATGCTCACAAGTTCAATATTATAGGCCTACTTTACAACTCAGCTTCGCCCGGGAACGAATGTTGATCTAAGCGGGTACACGACACATGACCTCTGAAACTGCTACTCTGTACCGCTGATGTCCCAATCGCCATTGTTCCATTTAGCGATGAGAATCACGCTGTGGTTTTATAACTAGCGACTAATATATCTGTTGCATTTTTAATTAACCCTGCCTCATTGCCCTCATTTGACGTAAATGCAAGTGGACGCCGTTATTTAATGAAATGTCGAATGTTTGGGCAATTCAAAAGCAAAAATGTCCAAATAGCGTTATCTAAAATAATGGTGCGCTAAAAACAGGAATGCTGACCTATAAATTCGCATAAGAACATTGTATGAAAAATTTAATATCGCCAGAGCGTTCCGTTCGCGTGCCTTTGTACAGCGTGTCTGAGTGTGTATGTAACCTACGTATGTTGTATTGTGTTGTATTGTATTTACATATTTATATAGCTCCTTTCCCAATACGACCTAATCAGAGGCGCTCTCAGTGCGAAGAGTCCCATGGGAAAAGAAAAGTCTTAAAAATGCGGGCAGAAACAGATGCACCTCGAGTTAAAATCAGAGTGCGAGTCAGAGAGGCAGGAATATATAATTGTAGATAGGTATAATGGGTAGAAATCTGTGACAAAAAGACAGAAAACACCGAGATACGTGACAATAGGCAAAGGACCAACAGACGCATGAACACGATGTTGAGCGAGAGCCGTCCGAGTCCGAGTTACCAAGAGATCATGTTGATCTAAGGACCGAAGAGGACGACGAGAGGCAGCCGAAATAAGATGGCGGATAAGATCACAAAGATAGCGTGGAGCCTGACCAAAAAGCACGCTGGATGTAAAGATAAGAACTTTAAATCGATTGCGGGCTATGAGCGGCAGCCAGTGCAAATGCTCAGTCATGAAGGTAGAGATGTGAGAGTAGCAAGGAAGGTGGGCAATCTACAACTGCATTTAGAACTGATTGAAGAGGTGACAGGCGATTCATGTATCCATGCATCTGTGATCTGCACGTGTTGCGCCAATATTGAGTTGCTTAGGTAGTAGATTTGAAATGTGTAATACATAGTTGTTTTATGTTAATTGTGTACAAAGAATTGCGTTGAACTCAATACTGGCATATATTTGTAAGAAAGATGAAATGTTGAATAACTTTGAACACTCTCTATGTTAATAAAGATACCCATGTATTACCAGAAGTTTCAAGTTAGTCATTTATAAGTAGCAGCGGAGGAGGACTGTGCGCGGTCACAGAGTACTATGTGTGTGTGTGTGTGTGTTATTTAACGACGCATCCATGAAAGGATGCTATGCGTCATACAAGGCACAATGTACATGACATGTTAGTACAATATTGTCTCGTATTTAAGAGTTCATCAATGTCACAGAGGATAAGAGAGGTGACAGTATGTATGCATAGACCGATTTATATTGCGCCTTTTAAAATCCTCTAAAAGCGAAGACTCTTAACTAGTTCCTCTTACGAAGATTCCACTACGCACCTTCTTATCATCGGATAGCAATATATAAAAAAGCACATTACAACAGCGACACAGATGCAGATGTAGGACCTACGTCGTCGCATGTGGCATTTCTTTTAGCCTCATATCGTGTCATACACTGAATTTTAAGTCATCGACCCCATCGTTCTTCGGCTGAGGTGCCAAATAAATATAGACGCATGCGAATACCTGTGGGTAATTTATACAATATCGTACCAGTGAATTAATCGTGTCTAATAAAACAAACTTCGTAAGCTTCCTCTTTCCTGCTGTTTATCCTATCTTGCGAATAGAATTATAATTTCCATGTATTTTGCAAACCGCTTCTCGTCCAAGCAACTCATCAGCGGCGAATGACGCTTCCCTCATAATAATATGTAGCTGAGATTAATATAGGTTCCGTTAAATAGTATAAAATGTGCTTCTACGCGTTTATAATAGTTCGGCAGGATGGCATTTCATGCTTTAGCAGAGCTCTGGGCCAGCCTCGTAATCAGTTCGACCGTGAGTGGCGCCCCCTATCGAGTAGATCGGTACGCAGCCCACGTTTCCGCATCGACTGCTTCCTATATAAGTTGACTGTAAGAAGCGAGGTGCCGACATCTAAGTTCGTCGGCGCAGATAGACTACAACGACCCAGTGGACGATCGTCATTTCATCCTCAATCTCTGACTATTTGTCTCTGAACGACAACGATTGTATTGCGATCTGCTAACGACTCTACTTCGAGATCGGAAGGAAAGAACGACTGGAGTTGATGGTCATTAAGGTAAGCGTTTTTATGAAGCTCCTCTGCAAGTTGACCAAAATGTATATACGTACGTATGCCCATACGTACATTCACACACACACATACACATACGTATGACGTGTATAGGTACTCATGTATGTGTGTGCATGTATGTATGTATGCATGTATGTATGTATATATGTATGTACAAAATCAAAAAACCTAGAAAGTGTTTTATTACAACCAACAACAAAATAGAGTACATCTCACAATATGCACAAGCAAAACTTATATTGGCTACAATGGGAGGAGCCCCAGAGGGGATGCGAATCCCGCTAAATAAGGAACCCCTTGTAGCAACTAAATCACACTAATAAATGGCAATTTATCTTTATTGCAAATTAATCCTAAAACGCAACAAAACACCAAATGAAAAAAATTAGCAAAGCGTAACTAAATGTAGTCATATGCACCATTATATACAACATATAGTTTAATGAATAGTAGTGATTAGTAATTAATTAGGATTTACTGTATTTGATGATTTAATGCATTAATGAATTGATGAGGAAGACTCATTACTTATTTTTGAAAGCTATAATATTATTTGACAGACGAATTTTCAATGGGATGTTATTCCATGATGAGGGTCCAGAGAAAATTTTTTAGTATACCTGCGTGCATTGGTTCGAGCTTTTATGGGGCGATAAATTGTCATATTTCTAGTATTGTGGGTGTGGGCGTCAAATCCAGTGGAAAAGTATCTTCTTAAGATAGCAGGGAGCAAGCCGTGTTCGTATCGGTATATGAACTCAGACATTTGGAGGACCGTAATTTTTGACTAATTTTCAATAGCTTGTACTCCTTGTAGTATGCCCCGTATGAGTGCATCTACGAGCACCTTCTATTATTCTTACCGCTCTCTTTTGTAGTAACACTAGTTTTCTGAGCTTAGATTCATATGTATGTATGACATACATACATGCATACATACTTACATACATACATACATACATACTTATATACATAGAAACATTGTATATATGTATAAATGTATGTATGTATGTGTGTATGTATGTATATATGTATGTATGTATGTATGTATGTATGTATGTATGTATGTATGTATGTATGTATGTATGCATGCATGTATGCATGTATGCATGCATGTATGTGTGTGTGACATACATACATATATACATGCATACATACATAAATACATACATACATACATACATATATACATAGATACATTGTATATATGTATATATGTATGTATGTATGTATGCATGCATGTATGTATGTATGCACATATGTATGTATGTATTTATGTATGTATGTATGTACGTATGTATCTATTTAGGTTTAAAGACATTGAACGGTGTTCATGTGAATTATTATCCACGTAATATATACCACAGAAGTCTGTTATATAATAGCCTATAGTAGCAACAGTGGAGGTTTTGAGTACTATAGTGTCTAAGAGAGGCGACACGTGCGCTCTATCCAGCTGCTCCCTAGTTTTACACTGCATGTAATATGGATTGTATGATTTTGTAAATGTGTGTAACTCTCTTTTAATAAAACCGAAGATAGAGTTGATGCCTCTTAAAGAGAAAATCTCTTGATGACGTGGCTATAATAATATAAGCTTCATAAACGCTGCGCTCTATGATACACCTCTGTTGCAAATGCATTCAAGGAGTCAATCAATCGGGTCTATGGCGAAAGATGAATCAATCACGATTAGGGCAAAGCGATCTATTTAGACTTCATATGGCATAACGATCCAGAGATTACAGAGCTCAGAAGCCCAAGCGACGCTGTTTTTACGTTGACGACCTAGCGAATTGAGGTTCAATGGCCACAGAGAAAATTCTAAGAGAATCTCATTAGGACTGTATACCGAATGGGTGATTTCCACAGTTCGGCCGAATGCGAATAATTGGACTAACTATTCGGCCGCATACGAATACGAATAGTGTACAAAATAGGTCTACCGGCAAATGTAAAATTTTCAAATGTGAGCAAAAGTTTCAGTTCAGTCACTTTAATACATAAACCACAAACAAATAAACAGTTAAATGCATGTAATTCTTGCGAATATTCGGTACAACCCTGATTCTCATTATCTTCAATCTGAAGGGGTCTTTGAGAGGGGGCGTCCTCCGCGTTTGCTTACTTGATGGTGGTCTGTCAACAGCCCGTCTCGCCCTATGACAGTCGCATTCTACTTCAGAGGGTATACGTTGCCTCGACGGAGTACTTTCCTCACCGTTCTATCGGTCCCTAATGCTAGCCATTTCCTGCTTGGGCTGGTTCGGGAGCACCTTTGAGTAGAGACCTCGAAAGAGCGCATCGTTGGATTAACAGATTGATAATTATACATCCTGCCCGGATGCTGTAGCACAGTGGTCACCAACCCGTGGCTCGCAAACCGCATGCGGGTCTCAAGGAGTTCTATGGCGCTCTTCAGAGCTTTCCCGAAAATGAAATTTTTTTGACGAAATAAAATTGCAATGGAAAGGTTTTGGATCGTTGCCACTCATTAAATAATTTTTCAGAGAGAACGGGCAGAACTTCCCAGAACTTCCTCGCATGGTTGCTGAACATGGCATTTTCATACGAGATTACAGGGCATCTTAACAAACTAAATTTAAAGTTGTCAGGTTCTCATTCTGCAACTGAATTTGCTTTTTTTTACCAACTTATAAATGCATGAAAACGTTTTCAATAATCAGCCTTTCATGTCCCTTTACGATAAAAGTCAAGGACCAAGATAATGACCGAGATTTCTGTCGATCAACTAATCGCAATCGTAACCTCCAAACTTCTAAAGCGCCTCACAAGAGCCAAGCGAAAGGCTTCAGCTTATTCTTGAGCGTTGCGTTGAATCCAGAGGAGGTTGATGTCTGCTTTTCAGAGGAATCCGAATAGGCTAGCTAGTAGAGCGGCTGCGTTCATGGCTGTGACGAGAATTGGAAAAGTGAAGGATCGGATGAGTCCCTGTACGAGTTCTTAAAGAGACCATGCTCGATTTGAAGACCCGTGGTTACGTGATCGATAGAGGAGCAGGATACAGATGAAGGTGGAATTGAAAACTTGCGGAATCCAAAAGGAGATCGTTACAGAGGCGCGGTGCAGCGTTGGATATGGCTCGGGTGAAGAACTTGAGAGAAGTTTTTATAATAATACCACAAGATGGATCCTTATACAGTTGTCCAAATTCAGAATTAGGCTTCTCACCAGTTCGTGATCATGACATAAAGAAGAATAAGTCTACGGATTCTTTTAATATATTAGATATATATTTTATTATCACTGAATTGTCTATTTTACTAGATATTATATATATATATTATGATTGAAACTTGAGGTTAATGAGGCTAGTTGGCATAGTAATTAATAGCACCATTAGCTAAATAATTGCATTTGTTGTGCTCGTAAAACGACGGTGGCTCCGAAAAGTTGGCAAACTTGGTAAGCTCCTCACCCAAAAAAGGTTGATGACTACTGCTATAGCATACGGGAAGGTAGAGTGAGCCAGAGTAGTTTAGATAATGTTGCGAAATGTTTGAACCAATCGAATCACAGGAAACTTCTTTATCGTCGTTTTCGTAACGTACCAAACACCAGTCAATGCTCATGGCAGTCCAGATCGCCAGCGTTGGACAGAGTTTCGCAGTTGCGATTCCCGATGACGCCGTAAAAGACGGACTAAGCGGTTTGCAAGTCGAAGCCGATTGTAATTGTAATAAGTAACATCAATAGCGTCTTGCCTGCCGCTCAATGCATTAATCGATGGCACGCCAAAGGCAAGTCGTAATCAGTGCGATATCCAGAAGATCGGATCCCAAGACAATGTTAGATAAGTAATTTGAAAGAGGTTTAAGTTGAGAAAGAAGACGAAATGATTTAAGCAACTGACTCCGAGCAAGAAATCTTTATAAGAGGAATGGTTAGGCCAACTCGTGGAAAATCCTTGTACACGTTGTACTCGTAAACATAGATGTCGCTCCGTTCTAAATTTTGCTTCTATTTAAAAATATGATATTTTAAACCTCCAAGGGCATTTTTACAGACAGTTATTCGTCAATTTGCCTTCATAACTAAAAGTTAATGAATCAGCTTATTATGACATCAACAAGTGAACATTTCTTGTTCCCGATTATCGCCCAAGAACTAGCGACACGACGCTATATAGGGACTTCCAGTTCTGTGCATAACTTGGTCCTTGGAAACTGAGCAGAGATTACAGACAAAGGTAGGTTCAACGACCGATGTCTTCAAAATATTGTTTACCTGATCAGTGACAGACATGGTAGAATTGTTGGCAATGCCCTAGTTATTGCGTTCAGCTTTTCGTGCTTATTAGAAATAAACGGGTTCAGATTTTGCCAAACCGAGAAAAACGATTTATGAGATCTACTGACGAATTTATTTTTTGCGCTGTCTCATTTGTGGTAATTAAATTGTTTCGGACGACATTGTTTCCCATAATAGGATTATATGTATATTTTGATCATAATGGAAGCCATAATATGAATAATTTTGAGGTAATTAAGGCAGGGGTGACTATTATATCGTCCTGTGGACTTGTTTCCGTATGATATTACATATTTGCATGATATCATATCAACGTTATTTTGTTATTATAAATACCTTGTATATTACAGTTGATATGGCTCAACTCACTGAACATAGTCCTTTCAGTTATTGCAATCTTTCATACTGAACACGTGTCAAGCCATATCTGAAACTACTGAAAATAATTAATTTGCTTGAGGAAGCACCCACAGCTAGGCTTGACGGTTAAGGACATAGCCCATATCATCCTAGCAACAAGTATAACAATATGTTGATTTGTTTGTAAAAATTGGACATCGATCTATATAGTTATATTGGCTCAACGATTGAGCTGTTGTGTAGTACACAGGAACAGAAATTCAGTCTTCGATGTGTTAAGCAGGAGTTCATTGTCCGTCATACAAGACTGCTTGCTATACGTATGTATCTCATCGAAAGCACGGACAACACAGCTACACAGTCGCGTACTCGAGACATACGGACACTGTCCACTGAAATGGGGATTATTATTTTTTAGGGAATTAAATTTGTGACACGCGCATGGTATCAAGTGGCGGAGAAAGATCTGAAGCCCGTCAGGGCCACTTGATTTGGTTTTTGGGATACGAAGTTAGTCTGAGCATTCAACCAGCGAGCACGGACGTCCGCATTATTTGTTCGTTCCTGGATTTTGCGCATATTTAACAAATAATTTAAGTGCTGATTATGATTATTACTACGAAACGATTTCTCAACTCATTTTTCGATTAATCACTTACATATGTCCATGACATTGTTCAATTTAAAAGTAGTCACGTGTTCGCGTTTTCGGGCTGTGAGATTGTTGAATGGAAGAGCACGCTGGCACAAAGATAGGAAGGACGCTGGTTCAATACCCGCGAGCACCGTAAGGTCGACTAATCCTTTCATTCCCTAGGTGGTATTGTTAAAATGATCTGTTGCACAGATGTGAGCCTTGCAAGCTACAATAGGCCTACAGTTATATTTGACTCCTGTTTGGATCATGTGATCATACAGCGATTTGTCAGTTTGAAAGGAATTAACGACAATTGAAAAATTGAAATTCTTGAAATTTGATATCACCCTTCTTCCAACATCTTTTGCTCAGAAGTGCACATATCTCGACGGCCAATATAAAATAGTGGGAGAAGTTGGGGAGAGTAAATTAAATTGTTTGTGAAGCGATACATGAATGGGGCTGCTTGATTCTCTTTAATTTTGAGCGTTGAGTTGTATTGGGTAGCTATGTAGGTCACTGGCTAATATAAAATAGTGTGAGAAGTTGGGAGAGTAACTTAAATTGCTGTGAAGCGATACATGAATAAGGCTGCTTGGTACTCTTTGAGTTTGAGCGCTCCTGAGTTGATGTTCCTGAAGGGGCACAATATGAATCCTCCTAATAAGTGAATGAATTTTATTTATTGTACAAGTCCTATCTTTGGCCGGTGTTCATTCACTGTTCCACCAGGAATGCTCCATCTCCTCTTCTTCAGAACTCTCTTAACCAAAGTCTTAGCAGAAACAGAATTCTTCCAGTCTACCTATGGCTCTTAATGGTTGCCCGGCTTCAATGTGCGTTGATGCGCTTCGTAAAGAGGGTGAAATTCTATTACAATTGTAATGTAGCAAACAACCTGTGAATGCGTGAAACACGGCAGTAATTTTGATTAGCCGACTTCAAGTGATATAGATATTTCGTGAACTGGAGTCAAGTGTACAATTTATCCAACGCCAAGACGTAATTTTGGGATTAGCAAACAACTATCCTGTCAAAACAATAGCACATGTGTCAACCATCCAAAGAGCAACATGTTTAGCACTCCGTTCAGGAACACGATGGTAATGACGAAACAGTTTGTTCATTATGACGTATATCACAAATGGAGGCCAAAATATCTCGTCAAATTCCCCGATGATAAATTTCTAGACCGGCAATTACCGGCTTCCACAGTTCCGTTTCATCTTCAGTCAATCCAAAACCTTTTATGACAGCAGTTGGCTGTTCATATACTTTATCAGCTGTAACTGCATTAGTCACAAATTTGTGTTTAGATTATGGTATTGTAAATCTGTCATGTACAAACTCAAATATTATTTACATGTCATACTTTGGCTACATTAAGTAAACAGGACATTGAATTGCTGGAGAAAGTCCAAAGGGCAACAACCGTTATTTGGTACTAGAAGGATTTGAGCAATAAAGAAAGATGTAAAATGAAACGGTGTGGACTAACAGCATTGAGGAAAATGAGGAGCAGAGATGATCTAATCGAAGCTTGTGAGATTATCACTGGAAAGCAAGCTCTACGGTGAGAGAGGTTCCTTCAATTAACATCAAACATGGCGTAGCCTACCATCGAGAACTCTTACATGCAGTTACTCCGACTACCCGTTCATCTTCTTATCTCACTCTCTCCGCTGCCCGATATAGTCATTATTCGTCTGAGGCCTTTTTACCGATCTATGTCCCACGCTTTGCCTCAACTCTAGAACGAGCCCCTTACTGAATTCCGCACATTCTCTGATTCTTTCTCATTTCCTCTATCATTATCACCATTTGTTCCCAGCAGTCTGCCTCAGTGTTTTTTGCATATCGCCACACAGGGTATTCCACTCCAAACGGAAGTCTCACCTCTCCAATTGCATCTTTCTGCGCCTTTCTCGTCCTCAACTAAGCCGCCTCGTCGTCATCACCTCTCTGGTGTTTCTAGCAACAGGAATAGGACCCCCATCGGTCATCGAACTCTGAGAAACCCTCTGATATGAAGTAGCACTCGTTAATAATCTGGTGCTTGACGTTTAGCTCTCGAGTAGCGGTTTATACATTTTTAAGTTCACGGTTATGATCATGATCACTTGATTAGTAATTTTCAGGAGTCAAGGCATGTCAAAAATTGTCTGAGTCTTTTATAAAATAACGTGTAGCGGAAAAAACCGCAAAGAATTATATAGCCTAGACATGTAGGCCCTCTAGCAGTCGATATCGGGTAGGCCATGCACTGCAACGTTTGTGGGGCTTGAATTAGAAGAAAATGTCATCTGAAATATTGCTTTGTGGCAGAGGTGTAACAAGGTTTTGAAAAGCGGGTGGGGGCATAATAAAAAAAAATATTGCGCGAAGCCCCCCTCACTTTTTGAATTGTGCCCCCCAGAAATTTGAAAAATGGGGAGCACAAATTATCTTAGCAAAGGTCATCTTAAAAAGCCATTGGAGAAACATAAAAACTTAAACCGATTGGGGGCACAAGAAGAGAACTGAGCACTAAAACTGGGGGCCGGTGCCCCTCTGTCCCCGCTTGTTACACCCCTGCTTTGTGGTATACATTAACTTAGTTTCTTTATCGACTTTTGTGGCATGGGGGTTTTATTGCAGCCTTGGAACCATGCTAATCAACAGGCAGTGTAACGTCAACAACGCCAGGATACGCCATTTTAGAACTTATGGGACAAAATAACGTTTCTTCTTCTCCTCCTCCTTCGTATTCTTTTTCCTCGCTTGCTCCTGCTGTCTCGTTAATTAAGTTAATTTAAGAGCAATAGGATTAGGATGAAACTTATAATAGTCAGGTAAGATAAACAGACCTATGAAAATCCAGGATATAGCGCCGGCATTTGTCTGCATAATTGCACAATTTATTATAATAAAGACTATACTTGCTTCACTTACTAAATTACTTGTACTCCAAAATATTTGCACACAATATCAATCCTAAAAGACGTCGGTCTACATCTGGAGCTACATTTCGGTTTGTGCATGTGTCTATATGAAGGATTTATGGACATAAATGTATAATATTATGTGCGTGTGTATTTATTCGCATTAATTTTTATGTTCGAATTTGGATCAAGATACAGACAATTATAATCCGGATTTAGAAAATGAAGAAGAGGCACTAGGAATTGATCTGATGTTTGCAAATTTCGTTGAATGGTTTCAACCTGTGTCTGTGCTTGCAAATTCTCTTGATCTCGGAGATTTCGTGGGCTAGGACAGAAGCGAAAGTAGGAAGCTGTCGCTAATACTATGTATGTATAGAGCCTACTGTATACTATTGCTGGTCCCGGCATGCACCATGCCTCGTTTATAATTATTGAAAGTATCTAAACACTTAGGCCTATCGGAGCTTCCATACTAGCGCATTAGTCACGAAACTTGCGCTTCACAAATATTCATATAATAATCAATACAATAAGTAAGCAAGTAAAAGAGCGATTGAGTGAGTGATTAAAATATTATCTAAAAATTTTTAATTTTATCTCCAAGAATTTACGAAATTTACGCAACATCATGACGAAATATTTAAATTGGAAAATTGATAACACAGCAGAGGTGCCTTTATAGAAAACGGAACCATGGGCGCACAATTTGTATAGGTCCTTCACAATTTTGTACACTGAGTGTGAGATTATGGTGTTATTTAGGTAAATTAACCACTCGTAATCGTAATCTCAACATTTCTACAGCGCCCACAATGCGAATTCGCGAGAACCACACATTCACACGCAGGCGCTTAATCTAAACAGAATCGATAGGCAGGGGGTCAAAACCCACAAAGTTGAACTGGAAGTCGTTTTCGTGGATGTTATTGACACTGTAATTGTAGTTAATTTTAGAAGCCATTTAAGGAATTTGAAGTTATTTGATTTTAGTAAAAAAAAGACGCAATAATATGTATAGGCCATCTTCTTGAAGTAAATTGCGCTCTGTTACCCGGAGGCTCATAACACACATACCCTACGCTCTTACCAGTGTAGCTATCTGAACCAATTTATATCGAAATGTAAACAAGCAAAACGAATGGGTATTGGACGCTGGAGGTGTGGAAAGAAACTTCTTACGTGCTGTAAAGTAAGTGAAGATGAAGTATTTTGGATATGTTATGAGGAAAGTAGAGGGAGGCATAAAGAAAGAGACAATACAAGGAACAGTGGAGGGTGCTAGAGGAAAGGGGAGGCCATGTCCAAACTCACTGAATGGACTAATATCAGAAAATGATCGGACCTTTCGACGACACATAATTATGATGAGGGATACTGTAAGTGAGAACCGACAGAAATGGAGAAGGATTGTGCATGACGCGGACTATCTTCGTACCGAAGACGGCTAAAGAACAGAACAAAGCAATTACAAATTGCTACGATACACTTGCCTGTTTATGCTTAGCTGTAAAAGAAATATAGACTATGTTATCTATTTTCATTAATTCGGGGTCGTCTTTAGTTGGGATCTCTAGGTGCGCGCCTAGTGCGTATGATAGTTAACGCGCCTTTGCAACACATACATTACACGTGTGTAGGCCTATAGCAAGTTATTTCACCGGTTCGAAATAAATTGAGCACGCTATAGCAATTATACACGGTCCAGTTACTTGTCATGCCACGTGTGACGTCATTAAGCGCGTGCCACATGCGGGTCATGTCTGTAACTTTAATTGCTAGCGTGATATGTAGGTTAGTACAATTTTGTGGAGGTCTATCGACAGAGGAAGACAAGTCCAGTTCAAATTAAGTCACGCGTTATATTTTATTCCAGAAGCTACCGAGATGCATCAACGTAAATCGGAATCGTTGTCGTGATCTTGAATGTATGCTTAACAGCAATCGAATCGGTAATATGTTGCAAAGCCGATTAACCTTAGAAAAAAATTCAATAATGATGCGAAACAAGGATTTGACAATGAATTAAATCGCTGCGTAAATGCAATTTAGGCGGCAATCTTGATACTAATGCGGAAAGAGGTCATGACTTAGAAGCATCAACATAAAATAAAAAAGTGGTACGATTTTGAGCACCAGCCAACCTTCGCAGGAGGGCGACTACTTTTGATATCTTAGACCCTTTGGACCTTGGTGCTTACATATGTGAATGAAGAGCTGAAAGGGAAGGAATGAAGAAAGGAGAGTCAAAGAGGGGAGAGGCAGGCGGAGGGAGAAGTTTGTGAACTATGCAAGTCGCTCATGTATACAAACTCACATACCACCGTACAGTCACCCATACATGCATACACAGTATTACATCATACAAGCATGTATGCATACAAAATATATGCACGCTTATCTACATGCATATATACATACATACATCAAAACTAACATTTGATTATTTTTTCTTATATATTTAGTGACGCATACTGAAGAAATTGGTGCTGTCTGTATTCGTGAAGGTACATGTATGTGTGTTTTTTGCATGCTTGACTGTGTACGTCTGAATGTTGGTCTGTGTGCGTGTGTGTGTGTATCCGTCGGTTCGTCTGTCTGTGTGTACAAATAACGGACTAACAACGATGTGGTTGATCATCGGTGACGTATGAGAGATGATGCATATGGGGGTCGGATGGTGCATAGCCGTACCCCGGGCTTACCCACTCATCGCTGCCATCCCTCTCTCTCACTCTACCTCTCTCCTTCTCTCACTTCCTCCCTCTCTCTTCTTTCCCCTCTCCCTCTCTCACTTCCTCCCTCCCACCCTCTCTCTCTCCCTGTCTCACTTCCTCTCTCCCCTCTCTCCCTATCTCACTTCCTCCCTCTCTCCCTCTCTCACTTCCTCTCTCCCTCTCTCACTTCCTCCCTTTCTCCCTCTCTCACTTCCTCCCTCTCTCCCTCTCTCACTTCCTCCCTCCCACCCTTTCTCTCTCCCTCTCTCACTTCCTCTCTCCCCTCTCTCCCTCTCTCACTTCCTCCCTCTCTCCCTCTCTCACTTCCTCCCTCTCTCCCTCTCTCACTTCCTCCCTCTCTCCCTCTCTCACTTCCTCCCTCTCTCCCTCTCTCACTTCCTCCCTCTCTCCCTATCTCACTTCCTCCCTCCCACCCTTTCTCTCTCCCTCTCTCACTTCCTCTCTCCCCTCTCTCCCTATCTCACTTCCTCCCTCTCCCTCTCTCACTTCCTCCCTCTCTCCCTCTCTCACTTCCTCCCTCTCTCCCTCTCTCACTTCCTCCCTCTCTCCCTCTCTCCCTCTCTCACTTCCTCCCTCTCTCCCTCTCTCACTTCCTCCCTCTCTCCCTCTCTCACTTCCTCCCTCTCTCCCTCTCTCACTTCCTCCCTCCCACCCTTTCTCTCTCCCTCTCTCACTTCCTCTCTCCCCTCTCTCCCTATCTCACTTCCTCCCTCTCCCTCTCTCACTTCCTCCCTCTCTCCCTCTTTCACTTCCTCCCTCTCTCCCTCTCTCACTTCCTCCCTCTCTCCCTCTCTCACTTCCTCCCTCCCACCCTTTCTCTCTCCCTCTCTCACTTCCTCCCTCTCTCTCTCTCTCACTTCCTCCCTCTCTCCCTCTCTCACTTCCTCCCTCTCTCCCTCTCTCACTTCCTCCCTCCCACCCTTTCTCTCTCCCTCTCTCACTTCCTCCCTCTCTCTCTCTCTCACTTCCTCCCTCTCTCCCTCTCTCACTTCCTCCCTCTCTCCCTCTCTCACTTCCTCCCTCCCACCCTTTCTCTCTCCCTCTCTCACTTCCTCTCTCCCCTCTCTCCCTCTCTCACTTCCTCCCTCTCTCCCTCTCTCACTTCCTCCCTCTCTCCCTCTCTCACTTCCTCCCTCTCTCCCTCTCTCACTTCCTCCCTCTCTCCCTCTCTCACTTCCTCCCTCTCTCCCTCTCTCCCTCTCTCACTTCCTCCCTCTCTCCCTCTCTCACTTCCTCCCTCTCTCCCTATCTCACTTCCTCCCTCTCCCTCTCTCACTTCCTCCCTCTCTCCCTCTCTCACTTCCTCCCTCTCTCCCTCTCTCACTTCCTCCCTCTCTCCCTCTCTCACTTCCTCCCTCTCTCCCTCTCTCACTTCCTCCCTCTCTTCCTATCTCACTTCCTCCCTCTCCCTCTCTCCCTCTCTTCCTCTCTCCCTCTCTCCCTCTCTCCCTCTCTCAGTCCCGACAGAGGCCATGTGGATATGTCGGTCTCTGCTTTATAAATCGCCTCTGCAGTCAGATGAATCAACGTCTGTTGAGATGCTACTCGGTCGGAAGCGGTTACTGCTGCTGATGTTCTGGCATCCCTTTTTATGTGAAGAGCATCCTTACGGTTCAAATCGAAACACAGCGTCTTCCATGACGCTATACCTAATTGTTGCGATTACCGCATCAATAAGATCGATTGAGAGTGTTGTAGAAATGGAAAATTGGGAAACGATTCAAGTCTTTCGAACACAGCAGTATCCAAGACTGCAATTGGAACGTAAGACGGCACATTTATCGAGGTGGAAGTTCGTGATGGATTACGCTAATACGGCCTATCAAATGTAGCGTATACTAATTGGCCGTTCTTCAATGCAAGCACTAATATCAGGGCAATCACGACCATCGCCACAACTAAAACCAGGTTTCAGCACAATGTACCATAATATAACAAAGTAATTATGATATGAAATGTTATAATGCAATACAATGCCGTATAAAATTATATGAAATAATATGATATGATATGATATAATGTAATGT